>CM020180.1:7037087-7106421 GCA_009805545.1 Oryza longistaminata | reverse complement strand
TAAAAAAAAAGGTCATTATATTTTATTATTATAACTTGATTGCTTGACAAGTATTAAAACAAACAGAAATAAATTTGGAAAACATAAAAATCCAAAACGGTGTCGAATGCTAGCTGGCGAATTATTAAAATTGAGCCACGAGCCCACGCCTTTATATTCTTAATTGTTGGGGTCCCTTCGTTCCTTGGCCCGGAACGAGGAAGCCCACAATCACCATGTTACGCAAGCCATGGCCTCAACCCAACTGGGAGTAGAACGGAATATGGACAACGCATTTCGTATTCATTGCTGCGATCGATTCTAACACATTGCAAAAAAAAAATGAGGGTAAAGAGAGCTTTTATTAAGCTTAAATAAGGGATTACACCTCCTGATTTAATAAGTCTAGAATTCTTGCGGGAGCACACAACCTCCACTCCGCGTAGGACCTACACTCAATTGTCATTGTGCTAAAACATGTGCTACCCTATTTGCTTCTCTCTTTATTGTGCACTATGCACTTTGCATCACTCCTTTAATCTTCTTCACATCGTCGTCGCCCAGGCGGATTTCAGCTGTTCCTGTTTACTTAAATCTCTAACAATTTCTGCATTGTCCATTCCAAACACAATGAGGCATTTGAATCAAGTTCTTGCACTTTGCATCACTCATTAATCTCTTCAATCTCGTGTCGCCCAGGACCGATTTTTCAGCTGTTCCTGTATTTATTAAATCTCTAGACAATTCTGTATTGTTCCATTTCTCCAACACAATGGGCATGTGAATCGAATCAGTTGCGCTCTGAGTCCCTCAAGACAGCCATTTTTGTGCTAAACATGTGCTACCTTATTTGTCTCTTCTTATCTGTGCACTTGCACTTTGCAATCACTCCTTTAATCTCTTCAAATCGTCGTCGCCCAGACCGATTTCAGCTGTTCTTTCTTATGTAATCTTCTAACAATTATCTGCATTGTCCATCTCCAACACAAATGGGCATGTGAATCAAGTCTTGCACTTTGCAGATCACTCCTTTATCTCTTCCAATCGTTCGTCGCCTGGCCGAATTTCAGGCTTGTTCTCTGTCTTATTAAAATCTCTAACAATTTCTGCATTGTTCCATCCTCCAAACACAATGGCATGGTGAATCAGTCAGTCGCGGCTCTGAGTCCTCAAGACAGTCCATTGTGTGCTAAAAAGTGTGACCCGTATTGTGCTTCTCTCTTATCTTGTGCGACTTGACACTTTGGCATCAACTCTGTTTATCTCTCCATCTGCTGTCGCCCAGGCCGATTCAGCTGTTCTCCTTTCTATTAATCCTAATGGTGGCCGCTCTGAGTCCCTCAAGACAGCCATTTGTGCTAAAACATGTGCTACCCTATTTGCTTCTCTCTTTATCTTGTAGTCTTGCACTTTGCATCACTCCTTTAATCTCTTCAATCGTCGTCGCCCAGGCCGATTTCAGCTGTTCCTGTCTTATTAAATCTCTGACAATTTCTGCATTGTCCATCTCCAACACAATGGGCATGTGAATCAAGTCAGTCGCCGCTCTGAGTCTCTCAAGATATATGCTAGCGCCAATGCCTGGACAGCTGAGCCACATTGATGCAGGGTTCTTTGGGCCGCCAGTAGCACCAAACCCCTGCAATCTCTGAATATAAACCCGACACTAGCATCCCCGGTTTCTTCCCTATAACCTGCGTCAACATTCAGTTTAGCGAAGCGCTCCGGCGGTGGACACCATTTGTCAGTCAGTTTGCTGATACTTGTAGAGAGAGATATCTGGTTCGGTTCCATGTATATAGGGCCCTTTCCTTTGTGGTCATCTTCTTGTTGTCGGATTGGCAACAGTTGGCCTTCATAGCTAACCAAGAAACTGACCAAATCAGCAATTGATGCACTTCCTTTGCCATGGATCATGTTGTTTCGCAGGTGCCAAACTCTCCAGAGTAAATACATAACATGTGCCTTTTCTGAACACTGCAAACTATCCAGCAGCACTAACAGCTAGTCCAGCCCTGTATATGCAAAACTCGTTTCAACCGGCAATAGCCAATGTGCTCTCATTGCCTCCCGTAAACCTCTAGGTAGAGTGCACTCCACCGTACATGAAACCCGTTCTCTTCAGCCATCCCACAGATCGGGCATATGCCACTCTGTTCTATCTTTCTCTTTCTCTTAGGGCAGGGGAGAGCTCCCCGTTCCTGGTTCTCCTGTAGCTAGATTCCCCGGAACCACAAGAATCCTGGTTCCCAAAAAGTTTTTCCCAAAAACATCACATCGAATCTTTGGACACATGCATGAAGCATTAAATATAGATTTTTTAAAAAACTAATTACACAGTTAGAGGGGAAATCGCGAGACGAATCTTTTGAGTCTAATTAGTCCATGATTAGCCATAAGTGCTATAGCAACCCACATGTGCTAATGACGGATTAATTAGGCTCAAAAGATTCATCTCGTGGTTTCCACGCGAGTTATGAAATTAGTTTTTTTATTCGTGTCCGAAAACCCCTTCCGATATCCGGTCAAACGTCCGATGTGACACCCAAAAATTTTCTTTTCGCGAATTAAACAGGCCCTTATTTCCCCAAGTGGGCAATCTGTCCTAGCTAGCTTCCATGCAAAAATTCTCACTTTTGGTTGAGCATTTGTTTGCCATATATTCTTCCAAAGCTTCCTTTCACCATTTGTCGCCATGCTAGATGAAGATTCCACACGAACCTTCCCTGATTGATTCCATGCTAACCTATAGGCGCTCCTGACAGTGAAAATTCCTGTCTTCTCAAGGTGCCATGCTGGAAAGTACGACATCTCCCTTCCAGGTATCTTCAGAATTTCGGATGCATCATTTTCCTGGACTACATGTCTGATTAAAGGCTCATTCCACGTTTTGGTTTCCAGCAACATGAGCTCATGTACATACGTGAGACGATTCCAGGCCTTCTTCTACAGAATCACTGGGTTTTCCCCATGTGCAACCCATTGACTCCTCCAGATTTTAATTTGGCGCCCATCTCCAACTATCCATATCAAGTCTTTCTTCAACAACTCTAGCCAATACTCGATGCCCTTCCAAGTCGGCGATGAACCTGAAGGGAAGGCCGTGTCAATTAGTGATCCATTTGGATAGTACTTCACCTTTAGCACCCGAGCACACAAATTATCTGGATTATCGAACAGTCTCCATGCCTGCCTTGCTAGTAAGGCTTGGTTAAAGCATCTAATGTCCCGAAAACCAAGTCCTCGGAATAGTTTGGGACTCATTAACTTTTCCCAACCAATCGAGTGTACCTTCCGTTCTCCTTTATCATGTCCCCACCAAAAATTTCTCACCATCTGTTCATACTCCTCACAAAATCTTTCCGGCATTTTGAACGCATGCAAAATTCGCTTAATTAGTTGATTAGTTGATTGTCTGCATTGCAGACGTCCCATGTTGTTGCTTTCAGCTAAAACAGTTCAGTTCCGGTAAAAGTTTCAGAAGGAAATATATGGTAGGAATTGAACTGTTTGGTCATCATTGCATAAGCCTGCGAGCTCAACCTATTGTTTGCCAATAAAACTCTAAATGCTTTGTTGGGCTCTTCAAAGATAGATAGTTACCATTTTCAGAAATACATGTCCTACAAGCGATTTTGCTTGTTCCAATTACAAAATCCAGACAGAGAAATATCAAAAGCAATACCAGCTTAATCAAAACAAATGATACACAGAGCGGATTCTGCATGTATCCTCCAGCAGCAACAACAACAGACCAATATATACGGTTCTTCGTGTCACTTCATCCTCATGTAATAATTAACACTGTATGCTGTGTCCATCAACAAAAAATTAAAAAAAAAAGGCGCACATTTCATCATTCGACAGTGCAATCCATCCACTGGCCATACCTGGAGCTGAACGTTCCTCCACCGTGCCGTATCGCAAATTTCCTCACGATCATCTGCACGCAGGAATTCCACTCCGAGGCCATCTGCTTGACTGACATGGACGGCGGGAGCTCACGCAGCGCGCAGTGAAAAGCCGCATCGACCATGCCTGAGATCTCGCCCAACATTCCTCGCCGCTGTTCATCTCCATCATCGTTATTGCTCGAGATCACCGGAGAAGTTCGAGGGTAATCAGCAGGGACGAATAGCTTCACCGGCTTGACAGGAGACGTCCCATATGCTGCAAATAGCTGCTTCATGTCTGGTGCAAGAGACACTGCGGTGTAGCTGAATTCAATCTCTGTCCCACAATCTTTCTCACCGGCGATGCTAACCACGGTATCGATCAGCTTGGCGTTGATGGCGTCGATCTCGTTCGCCAGAGCACTGTTAACTTGCTGTGTTTTCTGCCTCTTGACGTCCGTACGGTCATCCTCTACACTGTGCAGCAGAGCGTTGACTAGGCGGTCGATGGGCTTCTTGGATACAACTGATTCAACCCTGCATCGCAATTTATCCTCTGATTGACCTATCACGTTGTCAGTGTGGTTTTGCCGACGAGCTGACGATGGAGTTCTGTCAGTAATTCTTTGCCTCGGCAGGCCTGCAGGTTGCTCTTGCTGATTGTTATGACGATTTGCATTCATCTCATTAATTTTAGCTTTTGTTTCCCTGTAGAATCTGAGTAGGCTATGTATGGAGCTTTCGTACTTGCAGAATTTCACCTTCATGCCTTCATCGATACTGCTCTTCTGGAGCTGCAATAAATCCAGAGCACTCCTAACCGCATCCTTGAGCTTTGCTATCCGCTTGTATTGGTCAGCTTGCTTTTTAGGTAGTGACTGCAACTGTTCTTCTGTTTTCTGGCAATTGTGAAGTAAACGGTCAAAATCCGTAAGCTCGGAAAAGAAAGAGTTCTTTAAAACGCTGATCTTCTGAAACATTTCCTCCCTCCAATTCACTTCTCCAACACCAGTGATCATCTGTACCCTTGCAACATTGCTCTGCCATCCTCCATGTGTTTGGTGATGATTATCTGACATCAAATGCGGCTGCTGCTGTGGCTGTGGCTGTTCTTGCATAACTGTAGTAGGCAGCCTCGTTTGATTTCCCATCTGCCCTTGATGCTGAATACCTGAAGAAGACTGTGGTCGCTCCAAAATAGCCATCTCCGTTGATATTTTAGAAATATAATCATCAATGCTGCTGGTCTCATTGAATACCCTGTCCTCAAATTCCCGCAAAGAGTTGAACTCTGCACCATAATGTCCTGCCAATTTCTCTCTGATTGAACAAAAAGAATAGGGTTCAGAAATTCAGATAAATGTCGACAAAAAAAATTGATGCCACAATGAGATCCTACCTAGTGTCATGTTATATGTTTCCAGAACCTGTTCCTACTATGTCTATACCTGCCTGATGAACAAGTAATTAAATGATTCCTCATAAACACGTGATTTTGTTACACACAGAATGTATCACCACACACGCTCAATGCAATTTTCCAATTTCAAAGGAAGTACTGAAGCAATCCAGAAGGAAGTAAAGGACTGAGATCATACATCAAAGCAGACAAAATTAAAGCTTGTGATGCAACTATTTGTTGACTTTAAGCGACAAAGAGAGAGATCGATAGATAGAGAGAGAGACAGAGAGAGGAGAGCGAGAGAGAGAGAGACCGGGAGAGAGAGAGGAGACCGGGGAGAGACCGAGTCCTCCTCCCCTTATCTGCCTCAAGAGGATAAGGACCAACAGCTCAGCTCTGCTCGGTTTTTATACGCACCTATAATATATTATAAGTGTCGGTTCTTTAATTATCTGGCAACTATATATTGGTATCGGTTTTTTTTGTGTTTTCAGCTTGCAGAGGTGAAAAAGATCTATAGGTGCCGGTTTTAGCACTTCCACGGCACCTATAGTGCCGGTCTGTACGTGCCTTTATGTAGTAGGGCACATTTAGGTTGTGTTCAGTGGTGGGTGTTGGGAACCCATAACCCACACACGGAAAACAGAGCGTTCTATTAGCGCGTGATTAATTATGTATTAGCTCTTTTTAAAAAATAGATCAATATGATTTTTTTAAGTAACTTTCGTATATAAACTTTTTCAAAAAAAAACATACCGTTTAGTAGTTTGAAAAACGTATGCGCGGAAAATGAGAGGGAGAGTTGGGAACTCCTGCATCGAACACAGCCTAAACGAAGCACGATATGTCGATATCCCAATGAGCAACCAATATTTTACGCTGGTGCATAAAAGCACATTATGGAATGGAGGTGAGCCATGTACAACTCACCGGTGTAACGCATCATAGCCTAAGAAAAGCTCCAATGGTAGGAATTCTATCAGAAGATTCATGACCCAGAGAGAGAGAGAGAGAGCGCGCCCGCTAGGATCCACCATTAATTGTAGCTTGAGAAACGAGATGAGAGGGGAAGAGGATGGGATGGGAATGTCCGGATGTACGTGGATACGGACATCCTATCCTAGGTTTCTATCCTAGGTTGAGTTATTTTGGGACGGATGGAGTATTTATTTGACACTTCTAAAAAAATATGTTTTTCTGCGATTAAAAGTATATGATTTTTCAATAAACTACTTCTTATTCTAAACTGCTCATTTCAATTTTATTTTATTTTATTATTACACAACAATGCACATGCAAACTACATCACTACACACTTAGACGAATGTGCCTCTAACACACGCTTAAAAAGACATAAACAGAAATCAGTGGTATATTTCTGATCTTACTATAAGTCTATAACCATGCTGAAAGTCGACCTGCATTTGCATAGTATTCATGGACATTAGATTTAAACTCTAATGGGTAAAGTCATACACATACAACTTCACCATCACCATCTATCTTAAACTGCGGCTATGTGTACTGATCCGCCGATAAATCTGAAGTCTGAAAAACAGAAATTCACCAAAAGATGAAACGGAAAGAAGGCACGTGAGTCCATGTTGAAAATTTTACTTGCGTATGAAATACTGAACGGGAAAGGCATGAATGGGTGACAGCAATTTGATTTCTGTGTCCACATTAGACACCTGGAGGAAAGCATTATTTTTGTTTAATTTAAAGTAGTTGACAACGAAATTGTTGAGAAATATATATGTATGATCTCATCCATCCGATGGAATAGGCATTGCGGTTGGCCATGCCCCCCATTACCACAACCGGTAGAGAAGGAAATGAGGCGGCCACGCCCCTTCTCTCCTTCGGCACTTCTTGACAACTGGCGCGATGGTTTGCACCTAGAAGCGGGGCCACCGCCAGGCTTGCACGGGCAGCCACCCGGGCTCGCCGTCAAATACACCATTGAATTTTTATTATTTTGAAAGGATTAAAGTTAGAAATATTTTAGCAAATACTAGATACTCCGAGCTTTTTCCTAGCTAAACATTAATAATCAGTCAAGTGCAGTTCAATTTAGCTAAGTAGTTTGCCCTGGTTTGAAAATTTCCTAGCTCAGCCACTGTTCGCGCCCCTGCGGTACCGACCGTATCCCCTTATATAAATTGAACATTACAATCAATGAGAATCAAACCTCTCTCGCACCCTTGTACCGCAACATAAATCATGCAACTTCAACAGTTCAGTCAAGAGCAGTTCAATTTAGCTGCATGAATGTTTGACCTGGCTTTTTCCAAGGGCCAAGCCAAACATGCCAGTAATATTCATAGGCATAACAGTTTTTTTTTTTTTTTTATTATGCATAGGAAGGAGAGGAAAGAAGAAAATAGCTAGTACTAAGACGATGCAGCCGAGAGAGAATCATTGTGTATAAAACTACGCGTTCTTCTCATCCACCGATCGCGCGAGCTTGCTATGCCGCAACATGCACCGTCCGATCGAAGTGTTTCCTGCATGCTTCACTGCGATCCGGCCGTCCACTTACGAGCACAAGCTTGATTAATTTCTGCTGGTTAATTTGTTTGCGGCAATGAGGCTGACGCGTTAATCATTTTTGGTGACGTTACGGCCAGCTGACGTATGTGATCTTCATCTTGCGTTCCAAGTTTCAAAAGCCTCGCGCGCTCGATCTTGAGCTTAATTTTGATCGTGGCTCTCAATTAGCTCTTGCTGGCAGCTCTAAATCAACGAGCACAAGCTTGTTGGCTATAGCTCTTAATTACCCTCTTGGCGAGCAAAATATATCTAATCTTAGCCGTTTAGTGATAAAATCCTTTCAAAAGTAGTACGTAGATGTAGATCCTCAATCAAGAAAAAGTATTAAAAATTAGACCCAAGATCAAGGCAAATCGATCGATTTATATATAGGGGCAACGTAGAAACAGATACACTAGCTCTAAGTAGTAGGAGAATCTTCTAGTATAGGGTGTGGAGCGCTAGCATGGAACAATTCGAAGGAATTAATCAAGAAACCGGAAATTAACCAATTATGTAACAACAAAATCCATCACATGCAAGAACAGCGAAAAAAAAAAGCTGCAGAAGCAGCAAAAGAAATCTATTATATTATTAAATGAATAGAAAAAGGAGCCTCCACGTTCGCTCTCATGGCCTAGAAATTCTCACATTAATCAGAAAAAAGAAAAAGCAGAGTCCATATAAAAATATAACTTAGAAATAGTTGAAATTCGGAATTAAAAAATAAGGAATATTAGAAGAGAAGACTAGAGTCCATATAGAAATACAATTTAGAAATAGTTAAAATTCGGAATTAAAAAACAAGGAATATTAGAAGAGGAGAATAGAGTCCATATAGATATAGAAATACAATTAGAAAATAACTGAAATTCGGAATTAAAAATAAGGAATATTAGAAGAGTAAACTAGAGTCCATATAGAAATACAATTAGGAAATAACTGAAATTCGGAATTGAAAATAAGGAATATTAGAAGTAGAGTATAGAGTCCATATAGAAATACAATTAGAAAATAACTGAAATTCAAAATTAAAAATAAGGAATATTAGAAGTAGAGTATAGAGTCCATATAGGAATTTAAAACTAACTAAAATTTGGAATAAACATAATAAAATTAAAAGTAGAGTTTAGAGTCCGTATAAAAATACAATTTACAAATAACTAAAATTCGAAATTAAGAAAAACATGGGAATAAGAGTTTAAGGTCAATATAGGAATACAATTTAGATGTAACTTAAATTCAAAAATTAAAAATTAAAGAATATTGAAAGATAAGTTTAGAGTCCACATAGAAATACAATTAGAAATAATTAGCTAGTACTAAGACGATGCAGCCGAGAGAGAATCATTATTATATGTATAAAACTAGAAAGCCGTAGTGTTTGGTAACCTACTACGCGTTCTTCTCATCCCACCGATCGCGCGAGCTTGCTAGCTATGCCGCAACATGCACCGTCCGATCGAAGCGTTCCTGCTTCACTGCGATCCGGCCGTCCACGAGCACAAGCTTGATTAATTTCTGCTGGTTTAATTTGTTTGCAGCAATGAGGCTGACGCGTTAATCATTTTGGGTGACGTTACCAGCTGACGTATGTGATCTACATCTTGCGTTCCAAGTTTCAAAAGCCTCGCTCGATCTTGAGCTTTTGATCAATTAGCTCTTGCTGGCAGCTCTAAATCAACGAGCACAAGCTTGTTGGCTATAGCTCTTAACTACCCTCTTGGCGAGCAAAATATATCTAATCTTAGCCGTTTAGTGATAAAAATCCTTTCAAAAGTAGTAGATGTAGATCCTCAATCAAGAACAAGTAACGAAAATTAGCCCAAGATCAAGGCAAATCGATCGATTTATATATAGGGGCAACGCAAAAACAGATACTCCGCTCTAAGTAGTAGCTAGGAGAATCTTCTAGTATAGGGTGTGGAGCTAGCATGGAACAATTCGAAGGAATTAATCAAGAAACCGGAAATTAAAGAAACCAATAATTATGCAACAACAAAATTCATCATAAGAACAGCGGGAAAAAAAGCTGCAGAAGCAGCAAAAGTAATTCACAAGAAAATACTACTCACATATTCTTGAGTACCCAGCTGCGCATGGCGTGCCTCGCCTGATCCAGCAACGATCCGCCGCCGCCGCCGCGTGCAGCTGCCATCGGAAGCGAGAACGACGACGACAGAACAAGAGGTCGAGCTAGCGTGCAAATGGCGGCAGCGTTGCTGGCGTGCGCCAAAATATATAGTCGAGGCGGCGGAGTCAACCTCTCAACTCTCTAGGGCAGACGATAGCTGTGGTTGCAGAGCTGGTGGTGGTGGGCGAGATAGCTAATTTGCATCTAGCCGCGCGTGTGGGCCGCCGCGCGACCACACCGCATTTTCCATTTCGGCCCAGGTGACGCCGGACCGCGCGCGACTACTTTCCGTCTTTGGTTTTCTCATTTCAGCCCAGCCCGCGCGATCAGTTCAGCCCATCTGTCTAAATTTTGTATACATATATATATATATATATATACAAACTTTGAATAAGTATACAAACTTTGCATACGTATTTACATTCTTTATACATCAAAAGTATATGTGTTTAAAATAAACTCACACACACATATACACGTATGATATGTGCATACGCTTCCTCCGTGTCCAACTCTAAAAATGCTTATATTCTGGGATGGATAAGTGTATAGGTTGACAAAGAATTAAAATACTTAAAAAGAAACATAAAAAATATGTGAAAAAACAAATTTCCAAAAACTATGTCAAATTCAAGCTGGGAGTGCTAAAATTGACAAAAAATAGTTCCTATCGTCCATTCGACGAGAAGCCTAAATCCCAAACGCTTTAACTAGGCGGGTCCCGCCGAATCCTTCTCCTTCATCTTTATCTACTCACAAAAACCATCAACCCATCTATTTCTCCACACCACACTCCAATCTTATCCTCTCTCTCTCTCCCTTATCTCTCTTCACTATAACACTACCTCATCACGAGTAGCGATGGGGCTCTTGTACTCGACGGTAATCTCCTAAGCTTACTCAAGGGCAGCTCGGTCAGCCTCGGCTTTCTCAATGACAATGTGGCACGACATCAACGGCCACTCGTTCACAACGGCAACGCGATGAGCTTGAACTTGGCATCCAAGATGATCCATGCTTTCATCAAGTGTGGCGCCGTATGGTTGCAGCGAACTAGTATGAGTTTGGCGACGGTCGGTTACTGGAGAGGAGAAATAAGTAGTTCAGACTGTTTTTTTTTATGTTTCAGCCAATATGTTTTCGATGTTCCTTTTGTATTGGATCAAAATCTTGCAGTGAGTTTTTTTTTTTTTGTGTTGTTTCATATTCTATGTCTTTGAAGAGTGAGATTCGTGGATGTTTCAACAATTGAAACTTGATGTTTCAAACGCTACACCAAAATGTTTTACCATATGATTCAATTATGTTTCACCAACTTAAAATACACAATGATTATAGCACTTTGCCTTTGCTTAAGCATTGTATTAATTTATGTACTCCCTACCATTGCATGTGGCTGCAAGGTCAGTAATCACAGTAATTAAGTCCTAATCTACTGCTGCAGGGACGGTGGAGCCCGGGCAACTGCCCGTGGTGGCCAGGTCCTGGCTCCGCCAACATAACACAAGCTTCTTTTCTTTTCTTTTCTTTTTTTTTGTGATCGATCACACATGAAAATTGAAAATGAAACACTTTACCTCTTGGAAATAGCAGAACTATGCATTTTTCATATTAGTTTTGTTAACGTAAATCTATGCAACTTGATCCCTGTTGCCAGTTATTTCTGAAAGGATTCTACCATGAAACACCGTTCTCTCTCTGCATCAGAACGAGAAGATCGTACTAAAAAATGTCGTACGCATAGCAATTTCCCTTCCGCATTTTTCTTTCTTGCAGGTTCATGGAGAAATCAAACTGAAACTTCTGCTTAAAATCTATATACTAAGAATACGCCGTACAGCCTGTTAACAAAAAATAATGTTGTCCGGAGGGACTAAAAATTATAGGTAAAAACTTTTATATACTCTATGTTTTTAACGACTTAAAAGGTAATTCTAAAAGATAAATTTCAATGAAAAAGCTTCAAAACTAAGTTTTAAAATTTAAACTTTGGCAGTAGTTGATTCTATATAGGGCAAACGATGAGGCCCACAAAATTTGTTTGAGATAAATAGGCATAAGTTCACTTGTCAGTTTGCTAAACTTTGTCAGCCACAGCCGAAGAACATCTGTATGAGGAACTCCATGTGTCAAGCAGAATGTGGCAAATGAAATATCAGGCCCGGATGCATTGCAGACTTCCATCTTGTTGCATTGAGCTAAAACAGTTCAATTCCTGTGTAAAATTTTCAGATGAACATATATATACTACTTGCATAAGCCTGTTGCAACATTTCAGTTCATACTACTTGCCCGGAGTATGAAGTATGAAATGAACTGTTGCACAATAATTGCATAAGCCTGCACGTGCAAGATTAACGACCAAAGTATTTGCCAATAAAAACTCTAAGTGGTTGTTTGGATCTTAAAAGATACGAATCAAAAGTTTTCAGAAAACATGTTTTACTAGCAAATTCGCTCATTCCAATTACACAGTCCAAACAGATAAATATCACAATTCACAACCGTAGTAAGAAATATTTTTTAAGCAAAACCGGTTTAATCAAAAACAGATGATCCACACAGCCTCTTAATGCATAACAAAAATATAAATATTCTCTCACAACACTCACACTGGATTCTGCATCTGCCCTACAGCAAAACAGCAGATCAGCATTATTCTTCATATCACTTGTTCCTGCAAAACTTCATGGGTCTATCCATGGACTATGGACTTGCAAACTCATCGGTGCAACTCTCCCACTGGCCATACCCGGAGCTGAACGTTCCTCCACCGTTGGTGACCGTTCGCACGGAGATGCCCCACTGCCGGGCCATGTCCCTGATCGACATTGGCACCGGGAGCTTACGCAGGGAACGCTGGAACACCTTGTCCACCATGCCTGAAATCACGTTGTACATTCCCTGATGCTGTTCATCATCATCTTCGTACACCGGGGAGCTTCGAGGATAATCAGCTGGGACAAATAGCTTCGCTGGCTTGAGAGGAGACGTTCCGTATGCTGCAAACGGTAGCTCCATGTCTCGTGCAAGAGACACTGCATTGTAGCTGAAATTGATCGCTGTGCCGCCATCTTTGTGACCGGTGATACTGATCACGGTATCAAAAAGCTCTTCGTTGATGAGGTTGATCTCATACAACAGAGCGGTGTGAACACTCTGTTCTTTCTGCCTCTTTGTCTCATCCTCTTCATGATTAACCAAGTTGTCAATATGGCTTTGCTGATAAGCTGATGTTCTATCAGTAATGATTTGCCATGGATGGGAAATGGTCACTTCTGAAGGTTGCTCTTGCCGATTATTCTGAATCCGTATGCCACCAGTGGATGGGTTTGGCTCACCAGTAGGCTTGAGGGTTCGGGGTGACTCACGACTTGCATTTGTCTCTCTAATTTTACCATTCATCTCTCTAATGTTCTTCCTCCAATCAACTCCTCCAATACCTCCATCTTCTGAAACATTTCGATCGGCCAATCGTTCGGGAATCCCCGATGACCAATCTGCACCCCTGCAACGCTGCTGTCCATGTACATCTGGTCCAAGAGTTGGCTGTCCTTGGGTTCTTACTGAATTCGCCAAATGCTGAAGAAGCTGATTGCAACACCAATAAAATGCTAGTGGAGGGATTGTTCCAGACTCAGTGTTAAGAATCTGGTGGATTATGGCCTTGATCAGGACTTGCAGCTCGACAGGTAGCGTTGTGGGAATAGCTATATTTGACGCAGTTATATCAATGCTGCTGGTATCTTTCAGTACTCTGTCCACAAATTCCTTCCAATAGGCACACTCTGCCACATGAAGTCCAACCAATGTCGTATCTCTGGTTGAACACAAACGAAAAAAAAGGGAGGGTTAAGAAATTCAGATTGAAGTAAAAGCAAAGTCAAAGCTAAATCACAGTGACATCCTGGTGTCAACTTATATATTTCCAGAATCTGTCCCCTGACCCCCTAAATGAAGGTATACTATACCTCCCTCATGAAAAAGTAAGTAATTGAATCCTCACAAATATGTGATTTTGTTACACACATAAGATATCATCACCACACATGATCAGTGCAATTTTCCAATTTAGAACAAGAACAGAAGGGATTTAAAGAATAACAAGAAGGGGTCAAAAGGACTGAGATCACACATCAAAGCAGAGAACAGGCATACTTACTGATCAGTTCTTCTAACCAGACAAAAGCATGTTGATGCAAACTAATTGTTGTCTACTCTAGATTTGATTTGAATTGCATACTGTTCTTTGAAATAGTTAACAAAATTAATCGGCTCTTTTTCAAAAAGTATTAGGCATGTTTAAATTGACCAATTTGTGCCCTACCGATGTTTTGGTAACTTCACATAGTACTTTAGTGGCATTACCAATTTTTGCCTAACAAATTAATACTACCTCCGTCTCAAAATAAGTGCAGCCATGAGAATCCGTGTCCAACATTTGACCGTCCATCTTATTTGAAAAAATTATGAAAAAAAAATAAAAAAGAAAGTAGTCACACATAAAATACATTTCATGTTTTATCATCTAATAACAACAAAAATACTAATCATAAAAAAAATTCAAATAAAACGAACGATCAAACGTTGGACATGAACAATGTAAATCTGCACTTATTTTGGGACAGAGAGAGTAACAAATGTAGCCTAACAAAAACTGCCAACGTTTTGGCACTGTCAATATTTTGGTAGAGCTTAAAATGAAATCAGCCCATTGATCCGATCGAATAAATTTGGTCCACCTCGAATCACGTTATTCACTACTATTTCATTTCATAACTGAATCCAACGCATGCTGGACCATCTCTCCCGAAAGCAAAGAGATAGGAGCAGCTCATAGCCAAGATTTCGAGGACCCTGAGCGAAACTCAAAATGGCGCCTGAACATTTGGAAATTTTGCCCAAAATCTTGGGTACGGCCCGGAGGATTCTTTTTTTTTTTTTTTAGGTTGGAGGGGAGGGGATGGAGGACCTGCTGCGGCGAAGGAGGAGGTCACGGCGCCGCCCCTTTCTCACGTGTCCCGCCGCTCGCCGCCTCTTGACGGGGCTCGCAAGCTGAAGCGGGGAATCGCCGGATAAGACAGCATCGCGGCGAGCTTTGTCCACCTCCCAACCTGCTTCAAGGCAAATGTTATGTTGCCAATTTCTCCTCTCCCGTTTTATGAATAATTAACTATTTACCACTCTTACAAGTGGTAATTAAGAATTTATCACTGGACCTACATGTTCACATAAGCACTCACATGTCATAAACTGTAAGTGGTAAATTCTTAATCTATATATTATATACTAAAAGTCCATTAAACTTCCTACAAACGCTCTCAAGCTGCCACATGGCGCTTTAATAAATTAGAGAAAATCCTAGAAATTCTAAGAAAAAAAGCAAAACATCTACCCCTTGATTTTCACTTAATTTGGTGGGTCCAATATTATGTACCGTTAGATAAAATTGATTTTAAAACAAACCAAATATTATGGTCCCACCTCTCCTCTTTCTCCCATGCATATAGGGTAGGTCATGTATGTACATGGGTATGTATACGTACACCTCCCTCCATTTTTTTCCCATTTTTCTTTTTTTTTCCATTTATACAATTGATATATTATTTAAATAATCATAATTTTACAAACAAAGAATATACCATCGTATAACTCTTTGTAAACGTAGCTAACTAAATTAGCTCTACAATCTTTGAAAATAAAATTTATACCATTATATGTGTACCATTAAATCAATAATGTAAGATAATTTCCACTTTTGTACTATTATTTTCAAATAATGCACTATTTTAAAATAAAGCTTACATATTTATATTGTGTACCTTTCAAATAAACAATTTCAGATCTATATTAACTAATTTATACGTGCATTTAAATAGATGGACCCATTATTTAAATCATCGGATCTATTTTTTATTACTTTGGGCTATTATTCTCAAATAATGCACTGTTTTAAAATAAAGTCTACACCAATATATTGTGTACCCATTAAATTAACAATTTAAAATATATATTAACTAATTTACATTTACACTAGAATAGGTGGACCCATTATTTAAATCATCGGATCTATTGTTAATAACTAAAGTGTCCAAAGTTCTCTTTTTGGCCCGCTACACAATGCACGTCTGCACCTTTGCCTTTCGCACATGTGAGAAAGCGCCGTGTCTGAGGCATCTTAGGTGATCACGTCCGCTGCATCGCTACCGTTTTTGTTAATAACATGAAAAGAAAATTAAAGGTGTGATGTAGAGAGAGAGGAATTAAGCACCGTGGGTTGAGTTTTTCTAACACTTAGCTCAATCGAGAGTTGATTATATAATAATTATAATGTATTGTGTTATGTTGTATTTGGGTTTTGTATTATTTGTTCGTACAATTGAAAGAAATCATTATGTTATAAATGTGAGTATAGCATTAACGAATATCAATAGAACTCTTACTAGGATAAGAGTGTTATAAGGGAGTTTAAGGCCCTAATTTTTTTCTGATTCCATCTTTTGGATTTCCGTTTGCACGCTCCACGCTTTCCAAGTTCCTAAATGGTGCTTTTCTTAAACAACTTGTTAACTTTTTAGAAGTTAATTCATTCGTTTATAATCTCAGATAGCTATCACATAAATCAGATAATTCATCAATTTCAGTTGTCATAAACCCTAAGTAGTACATATTTTTTTCATGCGAGTCATGGTGTTCAGTAAATTGGTGAACAACGCATAATCAAAGTCGTAAGATGAATTTGTAAGAGCTACTATGAACAGTTGTAAATATATTTCAAAATTAATTGCTATTAATTAGACATCTAATGGCTTGCTACCAACATATTTAATTTCTCTCTACATTTATATAAACATGGACGAAGCTAGAACGAATATTAACATATATCCCATACATATATATTACATGGTTAATATTCTTGTGGTAAGTCCATTAAAATTTCTTAAAATGCCCTTAAGCTGCCACGTGGTGCTCTAATAAATTAGAGAAAATAATAGAAATTTTAAGGGAAAAAAAGCAAAGTATATATTACTTGATTTTCACTTAAATTGGTGGGTCCAATATTATGAACCATTAGATTAAATTGATCATAGAATAAACTAAATACTACGAGATCCCAACTCTTCACCTTCGGTATGCACCTACGTACGTGGGTACCTGTGCTTCCCCTCCCTTTTTTCTTTTTCTCCATGTATACGGTTCCCTCCCTTTCTTACTATATAATACGCCTTCATGAGACGATTTAATCACAAGAATTTTGAGGATCTTACTCTCTCATTTTTCATTTGTAGCCATACTGCAAGCAATAGTTTATTATTTACTCGAGAAAAAACATGATTCAAAAGTCATAAGTACTTAATCCATCTCCTACTCAAAAGTTATGAATGGATTTTTAAGATACCTTAAGAAAAATAGAACCCTTAAATTATTAAAAAATAACAGTAACCGAATTTTAGTTTGCCCTTAATCTATGAGACAAATTTTTTGAACAAACAATAAAAATATTACCTTTCAATAGTATAAGTGTCCGCGCATACGCGCGGGCCACCTTCCTAGTTGCTTTTCTAATAGCAGCTGCAGACCAGTCTAATACTTCATTTGAGTCCTGAGTATTTCTATCAAGTGCTAGTAGAAAACCACACTCCGGCCACTAAATAGCTACCAACATAAAAATTCCAGTCATGCACTTTACCTCTGCATCTATTCCCATATATAATTTCCAGCTCAGTATCACCTTTCTTCCAGGGGCCACATGTAGGTTCATCGACTTCCTCACATTGTTTGCAAGTCATCCTATCAAGGACTCAACCATACATCGATTTGCTAACTTCGACGTTGCCCATGTTCGATCCTCATGCGTGCTTGCTTACAAGATGAAAATTGGGGGAGGGGCTTTGCTCCTGATGCATCCTAACCCTAATGCGTGCACTGGTTTGTATGCAAGTAGTTCTCAGCATGAACATAGATCATCACAACAAAACCTGAGTTAATTGAACATCAGATGAATTGGTATGAAAGGCCTTGTGCACTGATATATAAATGGACGTTTTTCACAGCATATCACTCCATAAATGGATAGCAGCAATTCAGTTAGGCACGCAGGTAGCACATGGCGAGGAGCTAGCATAGTACCAAATTAGAGGAGTATACTGCTAGCAGTTATTCAATTGTGTTAGATTGCAATTTTGCCAGTTGGGTCGTGTCGTTGAATGGTTCCAATAGCTACCACCTCTAAAAATCTCCAAATTAAATAGACAACTCAAAATTTGACATGCATGTACAAGGTGCTCAGTGATATGCACACAAGCCATGATACCATTTATACCAATCACATCAAATATCTTCCACCTACATATCAGGGTACGTATGACAACAATAATGAATTGGCCCGTATCTCTGCCAACTAGGATGGGCGCTAATGTGGATGAGAGAGAAGAGTCGACCATCCACTAAACATTCATGTTGACAAAGGATACAAGACAGTAGAAACCTAGGGAATGGAATCAATGGTTGTATAGTTAAGTATACATGTTGTACGACATGTTTATAGATTAGTTATTTGTCGGTGTTGGGATTTACACTTTATTAGTTATTTTATATATATATAAGAAAATCTCAGAATGCTGGGCAATATTTTACTATCTTTTTTTTTAGAAATACAATACAAACACATGCGCCCACAACACGTGCACACTTAACCCTGTGAACGCACACACGCACAACCTACCCCTATAAGCACACAATCAAACTCAACCCATACGTGAGGGAATACAAGACGTTACCAGCGCATGAACTAAATGTTTTTTTAAGAATTTATCGTAATTATTTATCCTACATTTAAGATTGAGAGTACATGGGCATCCGCTCGAATTATAATACACTAGCCACCAACCCGTTGCATGGGTTTTTTTATTTATATCATCATAAATATTAGTAAAATTTTGGTACGCGTGAATATGTGTGGTCTTTTGTAATTAATTACAATGGCTCTTAGATTATATTAAAAGAAGAGTCTATATGAATTGTAACTTGTTAATTATTGATTTCTAATTAATAGAATACTTAATGGATAAAATTCATGTTTTTTAATTCATTTTAAGTAGGACTTCCAATGGAATGTTTTCTTAATACGATGTCTCCATATTATTATTGGTATTATAAATAAAATAATTTTAGTCATGTTTATCCCTTAACATTGATAAAAAGAAAAGTAGTTCTACTGAAGTTGTTGGAGCTGAATCATGTATTTTCTGAAGCAACGAAATATTAGTAAAAAACATAAATTGTTCAACTGGATGAAGCATGCAACAGATTGTATACTGATACAGGATGACGCAACGCAACTATACTTATGTGAAAATTTGACATAAAGGATCACAATCAAATAACATAAACATTTACATATAGTAAGAGGACACCATATATAAATGGATTAGTTCTAGGAGCCAAATCAAGAACTCTTCTATACTGTACCTTAATGCATATGAACTCAGTTAACAGGGTTCTTAGCATTAATTATTTTGGCCCATAATTGAAATATCGCTTAAAATTTAAAATTATATAAATAAAGTGTAGGATGCATTAGTTTTTTTCTTTGATCACCGTTGGGAAATTGCCATTAGTTATCGAGAAAATCCATAAAATGCCATCGACAAGCACCTTAATCCCAGAAATACCATCGACAAATGCAACTTCTAAACAATGCCATCGTACAAGCCTTTTTCTCCCGGAAATGCCATCGCCGTCAACCTACCGTTGATGCACACCGTTATAATTGTTAGAATGACCAAATTGCCCTCAATTCATAATATATCCTCCCAATTCACACACTCAAAAAAAAATAAAAGGAAAAAAAACACCACAGCGGCTCCTAACCCTAGACCCGATCCAGCCGACTCCCCCCGGCGGCGGCGCAGCTCTCCTGGTCCGCGGCGCAGCTCTCCCGGTCGGCAGCGACGATACAGCTCTCCAGATCGGCGACGACGACGAGGCGGCAGTCCACGGCGGTGGCGCCGCTATGCCAACGCGGTGGTCCAGGTGGCGGCGGCGCATGACGGCGTGGTGGCTCTGGTGCGTGACAAGGCGCATCGTGCGGGAGGCTGGGCAGGCACGCGGGGCCCGGCCGGTCGGTAGCGGCACCGGTCGGCGACGATGGAGGCGCAGTCGTGATGCGGCGTGGTGGGGCGCGACATGCGGCGACGACATGTCGTCAGCGGCGGTCAGGCGCAAGCGCTAGGCGTGGTGACCGTGCTCCGGCGCGGGCACCGCGCGGCATAGGCGCATGGCACGACAGCCGAGCGAGTTTGCGGCAGCCTGGTGGCGCGGCACGGGCGCGGTATCCCGATGGAGCGACGCGTGCTGCTTTTTATTTTTCTTTCTTTTTCTTTTTTTTCGTTTTGTTCTTCTTCTTCCTTGTTCCAAGAATGGTGGTGCTCGCTGTCGACGAAGGCTGCGGCCATGGAGGTGCGGTGCCCGACTGGATCGTCTATGAGGTGGACGGCCGGTGCTACGGGCGTGCAGGTGGTCGGCCCGGCGTGCGGGCGTGGTGCTTCTCCCTTCGCTGTTGGCTCATGCAGCCCTCGCGCCGGTGCCTGCGACCTCCGCGCTCTCGCGTGCGACCGTTGTGTCATTTTTTTTCTTTTACCGTGGATTGGGAGGATATATTTTGGACTGAGGGTAATTTGGTCAAATTTATGGTTGTAACGGTGTTGAATGAACGGTAGGTTGATGGCGATGGCATTTCTGGGAGAAAAAGACTTGTACAATAGCATTTTCGGACGTTGCACTTGTTGATGGCATTTCTGGGATTAGGATGCTTGTCGATGGCATTTTATGGATTTTCTCTTAGTTATCTATTAATCTGCAAAAACTATTATTATAAACAAAGTATAAATAATCCTCCAATGATTTAGATTATCTATTAATTTTTATATGACTATATCGTTCAATATTATTAACCTTTATAGCATTCTAGATTTTATTTAGAAAAAATATATTTCTCTTAAAAAACTAGTCAGGTATCCTATATAAATACAATATAATTAACAAAGATAATAATTATTGTTTATTCATGTAAAGACATAGATAATATATATTACGGAGCGCGCACACATGAACTAGCTGCTAGTATTTATGTGCAAGTAGTAGTGTTGGCTGTAGCAATATTATTATCAAAAATAAATAAGAATGAGAAAACAAGAAGAAGATGGAGCAGCAGAAGAATACAAGGTTTAAAGTTTTTAGTTTCAAACCATTTATGACGAAGAACAATTTTAATAATATTAGTATATTATCAATTAATGTGAGTATATACCATACCATGGATGTGAGCAACTTACCTCATGTGTTTGGGCTAGTGACTAACCTCTTCTTTTTCTTACCTTCTTTGGAAGTTCTCCGAACATATTTAGGTAAAAGATGTTTTGTTTTGAATGAAATAAAGAAACAATTTGACTATATCATTTTGTTAGACAGAATCCATCGTGTGCTGCTGACTTTGTCCCTGTTCTATAATATGCCACTGAGTTAGTTAAGTTTTGCAATATGTCATCATATTTTTCTTAAATTCTATAATATACCATCAACGTCCATTTAGACTATGTTAGTACTATATAATTTTGTCCTAATGACTGAATATCCCTAGGACGGAAATTTCCAAATTTTGGCCGAAAATTCTGAAATATCATACTATAAACTAGGCAGAAAAGTTGTCCATCTCAAACTTTGTAAGTTTTACAATATGATATTTGAAATTTTTCATCCCAAGGTTATTTCAATCATTATGATAGAATTGTACCATGCAAATGGAGGCTAACTAGACGACGATGGTATATTATAGAAGTTAAGCAAAACGCGATGCCATATTAGAACTTGATAAACCTAGTGACATATTATAGAACATGGACAAAATCAGTGACACAAAATAGATTGTCTATTTTTTTATGTGTGTACAGGTTCAGATCCAGGATTGGGTTTTTTTTTGGACGGAGGGAATATCTACTATGATGTGGCATTTTTAGAAAAAGTTAAATCTTATACTATAAGCCCATATCTTACACATTAAATTACATACACGTATAATATAATTTTTGAATTATAAAAGGCCCTATTCACATTTTATAGGAGAAATATAGGAAAATGGTTTATTATCTATTTAATTATGAGAAAAATATTAATCCAAATTAACATAATGTAGAAAATAAAAAACAATATGAAAGAATTACGGAAATACCTACTAATGTAGTCATCATATATCATGCAATGAGAAAAGAATACCACAGTCGAATACTTTATTATTGAGCAAAAATGATGGTATTATTTGTATCATCTTTTAGCTAAATCTATCTAACCATAACTAATCAGCCCGTGTTAGTAGAAATCTATATCGTCATGCATCAATATATCATGAGATTATTAGTTATAGCTAAGTACACTGGCCCAACCATACTTAGCATATCACGAGACTATCGGGTAAATGGACAACCCATCTTTAATTTGTGCTAGAGAAAAAAAAGTACTCCCTCATTCCCATAAAAAACCAACCTAGTACCGTGACTGAAGAAAGAGCGGTGATGGCGGTGCGTGAAGTGGTAGTTAGTGGTTACTGGTGACCTGAGGAATTTGTTATCGACACAACCGCTAACTGAGTTTGTTAATTTTTCCCTGGGTGTTGATGATATGTGGGCCACCAGTCATCATAAAGAAATACTATTAGCTAGTTTTAAAATAGTAAAAATATTGAGATAAAAGTGGAGTAGTCCATAAATGGCCATAAGGCCTGAGGCCCAACGGCCCGGCCCACGGCATGACCATTTGGCTCAGCCCAAGCACGACACGGCACGACTGTTGTTGGGCCCGTGCCGGCCCCGCCCGATAGTTGGGCTGTGCCTAGGCCAATGCCTTGGCATGGTGGGGCGGCCTGGCACGACACTGTTAAAGAAAAATAGTTGGGAACCCTAAATAGACTTAATTCAGCCTTATAAGGCACTATCTAAAGAAAAGAGGGATACAAATAGACTTATAACCCAAAGAGATGAGGGAGGAAAAATGCACTTATATTATGGACAAGCACGATGGGCTATCGTGCCTTCAGGCCGGCCCGGCACGGCCCGGCTTATTGAGGCCGGGAGGCCCATTTGGGCATCTATAGAGTAGTCGAGTATCGCGCAAAAGAAAGATGTAACTCCCCGTCTCGTTGTCTCCTCTTCCGCTCCTTGCGCCGCCGCCAAGACACAGGGGAGGGGCGGTGATCTCCATCTCGCGAGGAGACTAGAGCAGAGCAGGGGAGGGGATCCTGGTGAGCCCTCTTTCTGATTCATCTCTCTCTCCCACCCCACCGGCACTCTGGAATTTGCTTGCGTTCGTTAACCCTACTAGCTTCTCTTCAAGATCTGGAAGAAGCTCTTCTCCTCCTCCTCATTAATTTCAGAGCCTTAAACCTCTCTTAATACAAGTAGCTAGTAACAGTTTTTTTGTTTGTTTGTTCACCCAAAAGTTCAACTGAACCACCATGTCCCAAGTTGGATCCGCCCCTGCTTTCAGGACTGGGTCACCTAAGAAGCATGAACTGAAGTCCAAACAGAAGCTTGAGAAGAAGCTCAGCTTCTACACAAGTAGGTGTGCCTTTCCATTATTTTTTGGCTGTACTCCCTTATTCTAGGAAAATCAACATTTGCAATCTTTGGCTAGTAATTGAACTAACAATGTATATATGTTCAATGTCATGCATGTGGTATTTCGTATACAACGGTACCTTTGTAATTGCTGATAATATATTGTAAGATAATTTAATTTCCAGAATACAATGTTGGAGAACATGTAAGAAAACTAATAGGCCTTATATTTTGGATGGAGGGAGTGTATAAGGCAAATGCTGATTAATGTATAGAGATTGATTCAAAAGACCAGAGGATGGCGCTATTGGCTTGTTATGTTTTACTTCACTGCTATTCTGAAATGCTTGTTATTCATTTTTGTAAAGAAGGACAACTAATTATTAGTTTATTCCAAGAAAATTAATAAGTCTGTAAAAGGGGCAATGCTTTTTTTTTTCTTGAATAGTGAAAGCTTGGAAATATCTTATCCATGAATAAAAATACTTCTTCGTTCATGTTCCATGCTTGTTTTTTTAGTGTTTTGTGATAATAAAACCTCTTTTGTTTTCTATAAATAGTTGTAGCCTTTTTAGTATACCTTTTATTTTGTAGATTACTTGTGTTTACAGAACATGTATATTGTAAAGTAGATAGTAGCTTAGTTTGTGGTACTGTACTCGAAAGTCGAAACGTTGATGGATTACGATTTATGATTGGGCTTACTGCTAGCTGGAGTCTGTTTCATTTTCCTACCTTTTTCTTGTCTACCTTGAGTTGTTGACTATATTTTGCGGAATAGCATGTTCTTTTTTGTTTACTGTAGGTTATAGTATAATTGATTTATTTTTCTTTTTGTTTTTCAGAAGTGAAAGATGCAGTAACCTCCCTAAATGCTACAAAGACTATCTGCAAGGTGCTTATAGACCCTCTCGTTTATTATTATAGTGTTCTTTAATTCTCTTCAGCATTGCAAATTTGTGTGTTCCTCGTACACAAACATTGAATTCTATCTTGCCAAAAAAATGGTTGTTTGATAATTCGAACTACCTAGTATCATGTCCTGTCGTTTCTGTTTCTATTGACTTAATACACCAGTTTTGCATGCTAGATCTCAATTCGTAATCCCATATTTTTAGGTTACACTCATAACTGAAATATCTATGCTTCATGACTGATTACTGTGCACAGTTCCCCAATTAACCTCTGTGTGGCATTTGTAGGCTGTAGCCAAGAAAGAAATAGGACCTCTCTAATACCAATAGTAAATAATTTCTGCAAGACTGGGTTTTTAAATAGTGTGGGTGCACTCTTCAGCTAGTCTCTTGCTAGGTGGAATTTACATCTTAAGGAATGTGCTCTGCACATCCAACCCATCCAGTACTGAGCAGAACCAGGCACTTTCTGGCAAAACTTATTTGAACAAAAAGTTCCTCTAATAACACGAGGTGAAAAACGCTTGTCTAGGTTCCAGTTCACTATAGTGGGTATGGCTATTGCAAAAAAAAACCAAGAACTGGTTACTACTCACTGGTTTTTGTCATGTTTGTAACCCTGGCATAAAGCATCACTAGCACAAGCCACAAAAAGTTTAGCAAAGAAATCAGGAGCTATTCTCCGTTTTTAACATGGCCTTGATGACCATAACCTTTGCATCCTTCTCAACACAACCAACACCTAGCTAAGGGGAATCAATTACACTATGCAATAATATTAAGCATATTGTCCTCCTTATGGCCTTATTTGTTCACTAATTGAACCAAAAAATATTATGGAGCGTTCATCTAATAAACCTGCTGAACAAATCCAAACTAGGGGTGTTGGTGTCCACCATACGTGAACTAGACCAGCTGTTTCTTGTTCACATGACAGCTGTAAAGTATAAACAGAAACAGGCCATGCCCTGGCAAAAAATATCTACATGCCTCTAGCTTGAATCAGACTTCAGCAGATTCTATGGGTGTATGGCTTTTCACCTTTGGTTGCAATTGAATATTTTCCGTAGTTTCTGTTGTTCCAGCTTGTTTTTACTGTTATTGTTTTGCTCCATGAGTGGCGTGAGCGTATAACGCAACCAATGCTTAGATATTTCAAGGATAAATTCCAAATTGTATGTATTGGTCAAGTATATATTTGTAAGTCCGATTTTCTCAATCGCTAGCTATGTTTAGTCTCTTGTCCTGTGTATTTGTGGTATACCAAAACTTAACTGCGTAAGAAAGTATTATAATGTCATCCAAATGCTTGTCTACCTGTGAAGACTAGCAAAATGACCACATCCATAAGCAGATATGAGAATGGATTTTGTACTTGGAGCCTGCTTGGAACCATAATGTGCTTTTTGTACTTGCACTGATGATCCACTGTCTCCTGTATTCCCTTCTACTGTGATGGGATGACAAGGATCCTAGGAAGCCCATATGTGCCTAACTCCATATGGAAAAACAAATGCCGACACCAGTTGGCTCTTGACTCATGAATTTCCCAACATATAGTTACAATCTTGTGGTTTCATATATTCTAGACACAAACTGCGAACATTAATTCTGTTCATTTCATATGTTAATGCATCTATCTTTTAGAGTAAATATACTTGTAGATGCTGAAATGAGGCCTTTAGTCTCTCCGTACTGTCCTTGGCCTTTAATCTCTCCACACTGTCCTTCCCTACCACTGATTCTTTTTATTGCAGCTGGGCTACTCCATTTGTAGTTTTCTGGAAGTTACACTTGCTTTACTTTGCACTATCAGTGTTATGGGTTGTGATTATTTAAATTTCTTTGTGCAGAAATCTAAACAGAGGAGCCGCCAGAAGAAACTGAAAGCATATGATCTCTCAATGCTCTCTGAGTTCCTTCCTGAAACAGATGCCTCAAATCTGCACACCGAAGCAAAACTGAACTGCAAATCGAAGCAAGCTTTAGTGTAATTCCCTCATCTGCCCCTCCGCTTGCGTTCTTTGCTTTCTTTCCACTTATGGTTTTTGACTGGCTTTGTCTCTCCTTTCAGGCAACGGGAGGCTGCCCAACTGAACGCTGTGCTGACCAATCCGCAGTTCCAGCTCGACCCGTTCGCGGCGATCCATCAGCACCTGTTGTCAACACAGCCACCCTCTGCAAGAAAGGAGAGCGATTCCACCAAGCAGGGGAAGGACCCTAAGGACAAGAAAAGAAAGAAGAACAAGAAGAAGAAGAAGAATGCTTCATCGGCCTCCGAGGCAATGGATATCTGATACGGCAAAGTACCCTACCAAAGGAATGGGGTGCAATTATCGTCAACCTCAGTTTGAAATCGTGTGATCTCTTGAACCTTGTCAAATTCTGTTTCAGCATCGGCACTCTCCTCCCAGAGGTGGGAGGTGGGTCAAATTTTGTTTCAGCGTCGGCACTCTCCTCCCAGAGGTTTTTTTTTTTTGACGGAACAACAGTTGGAGAGGCTCCTACTGCAATATATTACTAGAGTGTACAAGAGACTTTACCTCCTCCCAGCGAACTGCTTGTAGCGTGGCTGAAGTTTCTTTGTGCTGATTTGTACATATGATGTTTATGATGTTTTGGATAATTGTTCATGTACCTGGTTCTCGCCATCTGCCATGCTTTCCCGTGGTACAGCGACATCCTTTTTTTTTCTTAGGGCATGTTTACATTCATTTGGAATGGCAAATGGTAAATGGCAAGAGTTTTGGTGGCAAAAGTTTTGGCATTGCAAAAGTACTAGTTGGTGTTTAGATGCATTCTAAACTTTTGCCATTCTAGCACTTTTAGGTGGAGAGAGAGTGTGTGTGGTCTCAAAACACTTTTTGGCACAATTTGCTACTATGGACTAGCAAATGGCAAATTGTCAACTTTTGCTACTAGTGTTTAGATCAAAAATGGTAAAAAGTACTTCAAAATGACAACTTTTGCCATTTCGGAGGATCTAAACAATAACTTTTTTAGTCCATTTCGGAGGATCTAAACAATAACCTTTTTTAGTCGATATTCTTACTCAATAACTTTTTTTAGTGAGACTGATACAATAACTTTTTTTTAGTGAGACTGATACAAGCACCAGTTAGATTTTAATAATTAAAGCACCAGTTAGATTTTAATAATTAAGTAATTAAGTAAGATAACTATCCATTGATTGCATCGTTTCTGTGAGAGCAATCATTTCTGTGAGAATCACTCCATCATGTTCAGAATTTGTTGACACTGGCCACACTAGTCATGAACTGTTTATCGTGTTCAAAGTTTTCCCCTTTTATAGTTCGTGTGAAGTTGATGGTGATCGAAAACAAATCTCTCGGATTTTCAGTGAGCGCAAGAGTCGAACTGAAAGCTGTTGATTTCAAGTTCAAATCGTGTAAAAACTAGGACGATGTTTGAACCAATCAAAAACCCTTAAAACGAATGCCCACACCACATGATAATAGAGCACAAACATCAAAACTGGGATAAACTGGACACGAATTAAATTAACGCTAGAATACTAGATCGACAAACAAAGGCCAAATAAATAATATGCCTTCATTTGATCGACTACTATATCATCCACACACAGATGTCTCATAGGGACACACGAATTTCTCTTTCATCTAATTAAATAGAACTCTGTGCATTATCTAAAACAATCCCCTAATTAATTAAGAACACACTTAATTGAATGGTAAAACACCTCCTCTCAATTAATCACTCACGAGAAGAACTTGTAACTCTGGGCATTCACGATGATCGAGCGGAGACCTCCGATTGGTGCGAACACCGACAGAAGAACGCCGATGATGATGCAGAACTGATGCACCAAAAATATATAAAGAATTAAAATTAACAAGATATATAATTAACAATCAGATGAGGATAATTATCAAGTTAGTTAATTGACCATGCACATGCTAATTAATGTATAATACTACTTACCCAGTTGATGCACCAGGACAAGCCAAACCTCTTTGGCTTCATGATCGACAGCCACATAATGCATGGCAACTGAAAAAACAATTGTTCATATTCCAGTTAGAAAAAACGGAGATTAATACGCACGAGAGATTTTAAATTATATACATTTTTAATCAAGGTATAAAACTTATAATTAATGGTAGAGATTATTACGAAGTAGGTCGTTGGAGCAAACGCAAAGCCACCAAAGAACCCTAGCAATCCACCAAAGAAAGGGACCGCGATGGCAACGAACATGGTGAACACTGCAAAATTCAATACTCCAAAATTAGTACAAATTAAGATTTATTAGATCCTGAATTAACAACATATGATAGACTAATTGACAACTAATTATTAACTGAATTAGTTATTACTTCCTATGGTTGATAATAAAGTAGTTTTAAAAAGGGGAAGTCAAACTTTAAAATCTTTGAATACAAATAATTTCTAAAATATTTATCTTAAAAATATGAAAACCATATGTAAATTAGTTTTAAAAAGTACTTAAATAAAATCATATATTATTGATATTTCTATGTATTATAATAGAAAATACTTTTGAGACCGTGCCCTTATCCAAAATGATAAATATTATCAATGGAGGATAATAATTAATTAATTAATTGATCACTAATCAAGTGTGTTGTTAGTTCATGCTAATCACTTACAGACGTAGAGTGATCGTGCGATGAGGCGGAGAGGCATGCCGGGTTGAAGCGGAGCTTCTTGACGAGGAAGGTCTCGAGCATGTCGAACACCGCATGGCGTAGATCTGGTAGGCCGACGACGTGCACGACGACGAACATGTTGGCGGCGGCGATCAGCCACGCCGGCCGCTCCAGCGTGATGAGCACGTTGTCGTCGACGGCGTTGCCGAACACGTAGTACCCGCGAACGCCACGGGAGTAGCAGACGGCCACCACGCCGTAGGCCAGCACGACGCCGCCCGCCACATCGGCCCCTTGGACGCCGCTCCGGCGTCGACGGGATCGTCGCCTGGATCTCCAGCACCACGTTGTGCCCCGCGTACGCGAACGCCACGTCCCCCAGCGCGCTCAGGAAGTTGAACGTCCTCCCCCCGCCGCGTCGCCGCCGTCAGCGAGTAGTCCACGCTCGGCGGCGGCGCCATTGTTGTGGTTGGGTGGGTGGAGCGAGGCGGCCCAGCGATGGTGGAGTAGCTGAGCGACATGACGGCGCGGCGAGGGAGACGCCGGTGATGGAGTTGAAGTTGGGGAGCTGGGAGAGGACGAGGTGGAGGCACGAAGATGACGATGAAGTAGGAGGTGCGGATGGGCGGCGCGGAGGGCGGCGCGACGAGGTCGTGGAACTTCTTGAGCGACTTGCCGCCGGTGACCATGTAGACGATGCAGACGCCGACCTCGACGACGAGCTGCTGCGGCACCACGATCCACAGCCCCAGCTTGTCCCGAACGCGTGCTGCCCGAGCTCGTGGTACCGGTCGAACGCCGCCCCGGCACGCACTCGTGCATCTCCACCATCTGCCACAGCGTGTACAGCGTGATCACCCACGACATGATCATCGCCGCCACCCCCGGACCCCTACAAAAAAAACAAAAATGTAAATGGAACAAGATCGAACACTCATTCATGGACAACGATGAAATGAAATGAAATCAAATGAAATGGGAAGAAAAGAAATGTAGTAGTTGAAATGTATATTGTCACAAGATCGAACACGTACTCATCCATGCCATGGACGATGAAATGGAATGGAGAAGGAGAAATGAAATGAAATGGTGAAGGAGAAATGATGAATGAATTACGTACCAGCCGAGCTCGGACATGGCGAAGGGGAGGCTGAGGACGCCGGCGCCGACCATGGCGGTGACGTTGTGGAAAGCGGAGTACCACCACTTGGCGTTGCGGGAGGAGGTGATGGGGAGCCAGTCGTCGATGGCCTTCTCCTCCGCCCTCGACGTGTTCATGGCTGACGGCGGCGCCATCTCTCACGGCCGGTGGCTCGCCGGAGACGAGGGAGACGTACGTACGGACGAAGATCGATAGCTAGCTAGGCAGCTCGACGCAGAATGGGATCAGTGCCACTGCCGCCTCACTGTAGTCTATAAATAGCCAGTGAGGCGCCGTAACAAACTACCGGCCATCGCCGGCGAGATTCCCGGCGCGCCAGGGAATAGCGGCGGTGGTTGGTTGACCACGGTTGTTTTTCCCTCTTTTTTTGTCTTTTTTTTTAAAAAAAAGGGATAAACCTCGGGGGCTGCCACTGCGCGCGCACGCGCCACAACGGTAAGCTAGCTGCGCGCGCTGATCCTAGCGCTTAGCGATACTCCTGTATATGCTTAGGTCGTCTAATCCCTTCTCTAATCTTATCATTTAGCCTTTTAATAAAAAATGAATAATTATTGGGTTAAAAGTTTTGGATTTTCATACGAAGGTTTCAAATTTTGACTTGAAAATTTTTGAATTTAATTTCAAAGTTTTTGAATTTTGAGTTGTAAGTTTTGGATTTTCATATGAAGGTTTCAAATTTTGACTTGAAAATTTTTGAATTTGATTTCAAAGTTTTTGAATTTTGAGTTGAAAGTTTTGAATTTTAAAATTAAAGTTTTAAAATTTGAGTTGAAAATTTTGAATCGCAGCGGTGGTTGACCACGGTTGGGCTTTTTTTTAAGAAAGAGAGGATAAACCTCTCCCATTTCAATAACGAAATGAGAATACAAATTCTTTAATAGTCTTACAGCAAAAGGGAACAAGATTCAGCATAGAAAAGAAAAACAGAAACTGCAGCCACTAGAAGGTATAAATCTTCATCCTATCCCCTGTATCCGCATCACATATGGATTCTATCCAAATCTTGTGTTGTAGAAGTCAGTGACCACCGTCTAACAGAGCCGCCTCCCGCTGAAGCCTGTCTTGTGTGTCCCCCGATTTCTGCAAAATGGACCAAAGATTGATCCAGGAGCAAACAGCATATATCAGCTCTAAAGGATCTTGTGTTCTTTTATTTTTTGAAACATGCAGCATTTCTGAACTTCCATATAGTCCAAACAATAGCTGCCTGCAATTCCCACCACCACAAAGTTTTTATCTTTTTTTTTTTTTTTTTTGAAAATCCTAAAGCCACCTCCCAAACAAGTGATGTATATTATGGATTGGTTTCAAATCAAACACACAACTCACTATGATTTTAAATGAGTCTTGAAATTGGGCATTTTAAAAAGATGCTCCACAGTTTCATTTTCAAAAACATTTTGCCTCCTTCCCTTTTCATCCCCTTTTCAGCAAGTTATCTTTGGTTAAAATGCAATTTTTCAACATCAGCCACAGGAAAACCTTCTCTCTAGGAGAAATTTTAAATTTCAAATATTCTTGAATTGAAAGCCAGTGTTTTGAATCATCATTGCTTTATAGAAATATTTAACAGTGAAAATGCCATTTTTAGTCAGTTTCCAAACCACTTTATCCTCCTCCCCAGTCAGTTCAATTGACTGACAAAGTTGATTAAGTTTAACCCATTCCAAATGTTTCCTATCCACAAGAGACCTCCTGAATCTTAGACTCCATAACCATTCTCCTATTACTTTGGTCACCAGCACATTTTTTGCAAAGAGAAACATTATACAAATTAGGGAATGGAGGAGAATGGAGGAGTGCCGCCGCACTATAAATAGCCAGCTGGGGTGGGAGAACGCGGCGCCGTAACCAACTCCCAGCCATCGCCGGCGAGATTCCCGGAGGACCAAGGGAATCGAGGCAGTGGTTGATCACGGTTGGGTCTTTTCTTTTCTTTTCTTTTTTTTTTGAGAAAGAGAGGATAAACCTCTCCCATTTCTCTACCTCTATCTATTCCCCATATAGTGTAGCAAGTGGTTTCACTCATCACTCGTTCTTTCATTCATCACTCAACAGCTCCCAACAATCGAGATCAATCCCACCTTTCTCAATCGTGCACCGCATCCCCACTCACTCCTGCGCCTCTCCCCAATTCCGCTCCTGCATGTGCTAACGCCAGAAACCGTTCCGCCATGCTTATCAGCGCTCCCCTCCCTATTAGCCGCTGCGCCGTACGTCCTCTGCCCCGCAAGAGCTGTCAAGGGCGCCGGCTTGCCACAGTTTTTATCATTGCCCTCATCTCTCCTCTGCCGCCGCGCGCCGCCTTCAATCCTCCCCGACTCCATTGCCCCCGGACCCTAATCAACGCCAGCCACGCACGGCGTGGCGGTCAATTATCGCCTCCACACTGTCTCGGCCCCCTACACCTATCGCGAGCTCCGTCGTCGTCGCTAGCACACCAACTGTTCTACCCCTCCAAAGGTCACCTCACCCCTTCCCCCTTTTCTCTCCCCCCATCCCTAATATCTCCACCTCTCTAGTCATCAGTCGCCCCGCCACACACAACCGATCGATATTTGCCCCGTCACACACAGCCAATATAAACCTGACAATATATGGATAGGATAAACACTTGATGTGTGGTTTTGTATCTCTTTATCTGCGCACATACATAACTAGTAATTTTCATATGTAACTGTATTATCTGATTAATTGTTGTCAATTCATCAGACAAGTTTGCATCGAGGACACTGGACTTTGATCCCATAGCTTCAAACAAAAATACCGCTTTGTAGTTTCAATCCGGAAAATCCAGCCTAAATAGACTCAATTCAGCCTTATATAAGTCAAAGAAAAATAGTTGGGGACCCAAAATAGACTTAGTTCAGCCTTATAAGGCACTGTCCAAAGAGAAGGGGCCTTGACTGGGCCTAGGTCCGGTCGTGCCTGGGCGCTGCCGGGCCGGGCGGCCCATTTGGGCAGTAGTCGAGTATATCGCGTAAAAGAGAGAAATCTCCCGTCTCGTTGGCTCCTCCTCCGCTCCTTGCGCCGCCGCCAAGACGAGTCGCGGCTGCCGATCTCCATCTGGCGAGGAGAGCAGGGGAGGGGATCCTGGTGAGCCCTCTTTCTGATTCATCTCTCTCCCCCACCCCACTGGGACCTTGAATTCGCTTGCGTTCGTTAACCCTACTAGCTTCTCTTCTAGATCTGGAAGAAGCTCTTCTCCTCCTCCTCGTTAATTTGAGAGCCTTAAACCTCTCTTAATACAACTAGCTAGTAACAGTTTGTTTGTTTTTTTGTTTGTTCACCCAAAAGTTTGACTGAGCCACCATGTCCCAAGTTGGATCCGCCCCTGATTCCATGTGGATTTTTTTTTACAACTGAACTGAATTTTGTGATGCTTCGTTAGCTGGACATTTATCTTCACTGCCCTGTGAACATCTTTAACTTCTCATTTATAGTGCATGGTACATGGAGATCCCTTGTTAATTACTCTTTTTTGTGGTTCTAGCACAAGTGCTATGTGAGCCAAAATTATGGAACATGAGCCCCATCTTTTGTGAAGCATTGTGCTCTCCACTATCTACATCAAAGTGAAATGAAGAGAGGCAAACATGTTTTGTATGAACAAAGTTGTATAGGAGCATGCCAACCTTCTTAGTTGTCCCTCTCTGTTCACCAGGTTGCATATTGTGATGCTTGTAGGGAAAAATATTATTGGTGATGACAGTCTGTTCATAAATGTATGATCATTTTAGGTTCCAACTCTCAGCTTGCACGGGTTAGTCTTGGTTGTTCTTGCACTAGGTATACTGTTGTTTACTACATTTTTACCTAATCCAAATGCCTCCATCGCCTTTTTATGGGCGAGGCTATTAGCTGATGGGTGTATCTCCTGATTTCCGTTGCAGTTCATGTATTCAGTAGAGAAACATGCGCAAGTTAATAAGCTGTTGCGGGCATCTTAGGATTAAACCTGTGAGGCAGTGGTTGATCACGGTTGGGTCTTTTCTTTTCTTTTCTTTTTTTTTTGAGAAAGAGAGGATAAACCTCTCCCATTTCTCTACCTCTATCTATTCCCCATATAGTGTAGCAAGTGGTTTCACTCATCACTCGTTCTTTCATTCATCACTCAACAGCTCCCAACAATCGAGATCAATCCCACCTTTCTCAATCGTGCACCGCATCCCCACTCACTCCTGCGCCTCTCCCCAATTCCGCTCCTGCATGTGCTAACGCCAGAAACCGTTCCGCCATGCTTATCAGCGCTCCCCTCCCTATTAGCCGCTGCGCCGTACGTCCTCTGCCCCGCAAGAGCTGTCAAGGGCGCCGGCTTGCCACAGTTTTTATCATTGCCCTCATCTCTCCTCTGCCGCCGCGCGCCGCCTTCAATCCTCCCCGACTCCATTGCCCCCGGACCCTAATCAACGCCAGCCACGCACGGCGTGGCGGTCAATTATCGCCTCCACACTGTCTCGGCCCCCTACACCTATCGCGAGCTCCGTCGTCGTCGCTAGCACACCAACTGTTCTACCCCTCCAAAGGTCACCTCACCCCTTCCCCCTTTTCTCTCCCCCCATCCCTAATATCTCCACCTCTCTAGTCATCAGTCGCCCCGCCACACACAACCGATCGATATTTGCCCCGTCACACACAGCCAATATAAACCTGACAATATATGGATAGGATAAACACTTGATGTGTGGTTTTGTATCTCTTTATCTGCGCACATACATAACTAGTAATTTTCATATGTAACTGTATTATCTGATTAATTGTTGTCAATTCATCAGACAAGTTTGCATCGAGGACACTGGACTTTGATCCCATAGCTTCAAACAAAAATACCGCTTTGTAGTTTCAATCCGGAAAATCCAGCCTAAATAGACTCAATTCAGCCTTATATAAGTCAAAGAAAAATAGTTGGGGACCCAAAATAGACTTAGTTCAGCCTTATAAGGCACTGTCCAAAGAGAAGGGGCCTTGACTGGGCCTAGGTCCGGTCGTGCCTGGGCGCTGCCGGGCCGGGCGGCCCATTTGGGCAGTAGTCGAGTATATCGCGTAAAAGAGAGAAATCTCCCGTCTCGTTGGCTCCTCCTCCGCTCCTTGCGCCGCCGCCAAGACGAGTCGCGGCTGCCGATCTCCATCTGGCGAGGAGAGCAGGGGAGGGGATCCTGGTGAGCCCTCTTTCTGACGAAATGTGCTTATGGGACATTAAGTTGAGTTATCATTCTTAGGAACAGCTCCGGGGAGGTCATTTTCTCGGCCTGTGGTAATCTGCACCGGTGCACTTGTGCCCTGGAGTCTGAACTTGTTGCTTGCAAGGAAGGTCTGGTGATGGCTCTCCAATGGACTTTGCTCCCCATTGTTCTGGAAACTGATTGCTTGGAGGCTATGCAGATGATCCTAGCCAAAGAGGATGTGCAAGTCTGAGCTTTGCTTTTTTAGTAAGGGAGATCAAATGTGTCATGACTGGAAACAGAGAGATAGTACCGAAGAAGATTCAGCGATCTCAGAACAGTGTCAGTCATACTCTAGCTAGTAGAGGCCGCCGAGAGTCCTTAACGGCTTTTTGGCCGGATGCTTCTTGTAATTTCATTTTGAGCATGGTTTGTAATGACTCCTGAGCTGAGTAATCTATTATCTTTCCCCACAAAAAAAAAAAAAAACTTGAGTTATCATTTTGAAAGTTGGATGAAAACGCTGTGAAAATTTCTGTACCATACCAGTACCGTTTTCATAAAAATAATATTTCCAACCATTTTTGTTTCTAGCCACATACTCCCTCAATTTAGAATTGATCAGTTATATTAGATGCTTACACCAACACCAAAAAGGAAAAAAATGATCTGCAGTCCATTCGATCAGTGCATCAAAGAACAAAAAGATGTTGGGAGAGGTACCAAATATGCTAATCATTTCTGAAAAAGGAATCCTCAAAAAAATATATATGATGATCACTTGTAAATAAAGGGAGTATAAAATTTAGTTTTTTTTTTCAATTCCTATCAGTCGGTCGTCACTGCATAGTTAAATTCCCAACAGCGTAAAAATAATAAAAAATGATATCATTTCCAACCTTTTTCATTCTATTTGAAATGCAGGAAGTCGCACAAAATAAAAAAGGACAATATGTTCCGCGCGCTTATTTTAGTTTCTAGCAGGTAGGATGCACAGGGAACTAATGATAGTTTTATTTTCAAGGAACAAGGTCATATCAATCAGCTACTTCTTCGATCAAAACCTTTGCCTCCTCTTTTTTGAAGGCTACTTTTTATAATCCTTCATTCAACATCACAGGAAAATGTTGGCAAAACCCTAAGCTATCAAATTGCAAACTAAAGAGCCTATTGAATATGGATCCATAGTAATACAAAAAGAACAATTTGTTCACTCCCTTCTTCCTATACCATCACCCATCAGACCCTCACATCCATCCACCACGGATCATCCTTCCATCAATAATCTTCAATCGCTAGAACTATCAATTGCTGTCGGTGAAATCCGCATCAATAACATCTCCATCATTCGGTCCCTTACCGCCTGAGCTTGTCGGTCCAGCATCGGCACCAGGAGTAGGTCCAGCAGCACCAGCATTAGGCTGCTGGTTGTACATGGCCTGGCCGATCTGCATAACTTCCTCGTTCAAAGCAGCCATGGCATCCTTCATGCTCTGTGTTGATCCACCCGCAATGGCCTCTTTGAGCTCGTTGAGCTTTGCATCCACCTTCTCTTTCACAGGTGCAGGTACCTTGTCACCTAGCTCCTTCAGTTGCTTCTCGGTCTGGTAGACCACAGAGTCTGCCTGGTTTTTGGTGTCAATGGCATCTCTTTTCTCTTTGTCCTCCTGAGCAAACTTGTCAGCCTCTTCCACCATTCTCTCAACCTACAAACACAAAATGTTGTTTCAGATTGAATGTTATGCTTCAATGTAGGCATTTGTATCTTCGCTTACAGGAGCATAGTGTTGTTTCCCTAGAGGAACTGATACCTAAATTCTATACCACGAAAAATTCAATTACTCTTCCATCAACAAGGATTATATGCAAACAAATAGTCATACGTGCGATCTGGTAAAGATATGAAAAACTCTACCATAATAGAAGAAATTTGGTAAATAAATTTCACACCAGTAGCAAATAACGGGATTGGGAATCAAAGAAAGAAGCTGCACAGCATATGGTGGCAAAGAAAATCTACAACTAGATAACCATGCAGAAAACCATCATACGTTAAGAAGAAACTTGCAAACTTTGTACCTAGTCGCAATATAGCAAGCTGGCAACCAACTTTTGATGAATGTAATCACACAATGCTTATGCAAATAAGGTGGGAACATACCTCATCCTTTGGTAGTGTACTAGCGCCGGTGATGGTGATATCCTGTTTCTTCCCAGTACCCTTATCAATAGCAGCAACAGAGAGAATACCATTGGCATCAATATCAAACTTGACTTCAATTTGTGGAACACCACGTGGTGCAGGAGGGATTCCATCCAAGCGGAAGCTTCCAAGAGACTTGTTGTCCCGGACAAACTCTCTCTCTCCCTGAAGAACATTTATCTCAACACTTGTCTGTCCATCTGCAGCTGTGGAGAATACCTCTGATTTTGAGGTGGGCAGTGTTGTGTTCCTGGGAATAATCTTGGTCATCACTCCACCCAATGTCTCCAGACCAAGAGACAATGGAGTAACATCAAGAAGAACGACATCTTTCACATCTCCGGCCAAAACTCCACCCTGGTGTTACAAGGGAAACACAAAATATATTGATTGAGATTTCAGATTCGGAACAAGATAAATGCAGTCTTGGCAGTGTTAAAACACGCTTTGGGCAGTTAGTTTTAAATACATATAAATTGATTTGTGATCCACTATAATGCAGGAAACATGCACTTAAGATCAGTGAAGTAATTAGAAGGTTTATGGATGATTTTCTGCAAAGAACAACAAATTAAAGCACTTGTGAGGACAAGAAAGTGACCTGTACAGCTGCCCCAAGAGAAACAACCTCATCAGGGTTGACTGTGACATTGGGATCCTTGCCAGTGATCTTCTTCACAAGTTCTTGCACGGAAGGGATACGAGTGGATCCACCAACAAGAATCACTTCGTCCAGGTTATCAACAGACAGTTTGGCATCTCTCAAGGCATTAGTGACAGGAGTTTTAAGCCTATCAATAAGAAACATATTAGTCAAGCCTTAAAAAAATTTGAGAAAATGCAAATCATTTTCCTAAGCAATAGGCTTATATATCAGCAGAATGTCCATATTTTACCTATCAATGAGGTCCGAACATAGCTCCTCAAATTTGGCTCTGGAGAGGGTTGTCTCGATGTGTTTAGGCCCATCAGCAGTAGCAGTTATGAAAGGCAAGCTGCAATTCAAGTCATTCAATTATTTAAGAAGAAAAATCACCAAATGATCAATAGAATACTCTGTGAGAACAATTGGAAAGAAGCTCACCTAATGTTTGTCTGAGTCAGCGTAGACAGTTCCATCTTCGCTTTCTCTGCTGCCTCAGTGAGTCGCTGCAGGGCTTGTTTGTCTTTCAGAAGATCAATGCCTTCATCTTTCTTAAAGTTGCTAGCAAGCCAATCCACAACTTTCTACATAATTCAAGGATAACATTCAAATTAAAAAAAACAATAAATATAGCATACTGTCAGTAAAAGAATCGGTTCAACTGATAGGTATGTTGTCAATGGAGCTACACTACAATGCCAATAGACCTTTGATATGCTAAGGGTGTGTTTGAGGAGAAGGGGATTGAGGAGATTGGGAAGATTGGAAAGATACGCAAAACGAGGTGAGCCATTAGCGTATGATTAGTTGAGTATTAACTATTTTAAATTTTAAAAATGGATTAATATGATTTTTTAAAGCAACTTTCTTATGGAATTTTTTTGCAAAAAACGCACCGTTTAGTAGTTTGGGAAGCGTGCGCGCGGAAAACGAGATGTTTTCTCTCTCAATCTCCCAGATCACCCGGGAACGAACGAAGCCTAAGTTGACTTTCAAAAGTTCAAATTACATAATTTTTAGGTCATGGGAATTACATAAAGAATATATGGAAGGCTTGAAGAGGTCAGATTCCAGCACAAAACACAGAGCTCATACTTACAGGAGTTTCATGAGTCATGGCTCCAAAGTAAAATACCCAACAGAAATAAAACTGCAATAACATAATTATATAGAACGAGCAACCTATTGAGAAATTTTGGTTGACTGATATTGTGAGTTTACCAAAGAAAGAATAATGTAATACACATAAGAGGCACCACATCATATAATATTTGTCAAAAATGCATAGTGCAACGTTCCATAGAAAACAGTTTGAACAGTTGTGATGTATTTTCACGGAATTCCAAAATGGAGATTCGGCAGTAGTTAATCTCTTAAAAATAAAAATGGAATTACATACCTTATCGAAGTCATCGCCACCAAGGTGTGTGTCACCAGATGTGGAAAGCACCTCAAACACACCATCTCCAACCTCCAATACTGCAGGATAATGTTTCTTTAGTAGAGATCACTATTCAAAACAACATTAAAATTTGGGAAAAACAGGATGCAACACAATTCAATTACATCATGGCATGTTTGAGGACTCATCCTATTTTTTTCATCACAACATGAACCATATACTTCACAATTGAGGGACTCCTGAAGTAAGTTTCATTCTTCCAAAGTCATTTTCGCAGAAAAATCTGCTTTGAGTATCTCTCTTCCAAAGTCCCTTTTAACTAAATATTGATCTATTTAAAAAAACTCGAGGCAGCCTCTATATGTATGATGATAGAACAAGGAGCTACTCAACTCAAATATTTAGTAACAATATGTTTAATTCAGGAGGGACCATATAAAGTAGAACTCATGCTTGTGGCTAAATAGTTCTGAACCTTCATAAAAGATACTTACAACGATTAGCAATATACTCCCTCCATTCCAAATTGATCTACATATTACAACGATTAACAATATATTAAGTTCTGGAGGAACCATATAAAGAACTCATGTTTCTGGCTAAACAGTTGTGAACCTTGGTAAAAGATTTCACAGAAATGAAACAGCAACAGCATTCACATTCCATTTGATCAAATCAATTCATCATCTATTTTCCAGTACGATCCATCTAGGAAAAAAGGTCTGTCATAGAAGTATGATAAGATTCAGGTCCACGAGATCCCTATGCTACAGTAATAGTGCAAGAAAAGTAAACAGTTTGGTGTTCTAGCACATAACATACCAGAGACATCAAAGGTACCGCCTCCCAAGTCAAACACAAGAATCGTTTCGTTGTTTTTCTTCTCAAAACCATAAGCAAGGGATGCAGCAGTCGGCTCATTTATAATGCGGAGAACTTCCAATCCTGCAATACGTCCAGCATCTTTTGTTGCTGTCCTCTGTGAGTCATTGAAGTATGCAGGAACAGTAACCACTGCTTTGGTAATTTTGTCATTCAAAAACTTAGATGCATCGTCCACCAACTTCCTCAAGACCTGTTGCATTGACCCGAAAAGTGAAATTTAGTAATCTATTTACTATGTAAATAAAATGTAAGCTACATTATGCCATTATGGGCCCTGAGCATTCAGGTGTTGTTTAACTTGGGTCCTGTCACTGTGACAAACCATGTGTTTATAGGTTTCCAATCTACCAACATTCTAACAAGTAAATCAATACAAACACTAACAAAAATACCGGAAACATATAAACCATTATAACTTGAACTCGCCCATAGTTAAAAATAGCAACATCTATTCGGAGGCAATACCTTCGAGTCCAATTTTGTATTTTGAATTCGCCTAAACAATCACATTTAGTATATATGATTAATCATTGTATTCAAGTTCATTGTTTAATCATTCCAATTGCCCCCAATTGAGTGAAACTGAAACACACCTTTGGGTACAAAATGAGTGACAGATTGAATGTATGGTCAACAAACAAAAAAGTCTTACTAACATAGAAATCGAAGTTGAGAGCTAAAAAAACAAAGCAGAAGAAACCACCTGCGCGGAAATCTCCTCGGCGGCGAACTGCTTGCCGATGGCGGGGCAGTCGAGCTTGACGTTGCCGTTGTCGTCGCGGACGACGTGGTAGGAGACCTGCTTGGCCTCGTCGTCGACCTCGGCCATCTTGCGGCCGATGAAGCGCTTGACGGAGAAGAAGGTGTTCTCCGGGTTGACGACGGCCTGCCGCTTGGCGATCTGCCCGACCAGCCGCTCCCCGCCCTTGGTGTACGCCACCACGGAAGGCGTCGTCCGCTGGCCCTCGGCGTTGGTGATGACCGTCGGCTTCCCGCCCTCCATCGCCGCCACCGCGGAGGTTGGTACGTGGCGGATGGGATTCCACCCGAGGGTCGTCGCCGGTTCACCCACCCTTCTGCCCCGCCAACCCGCTCACGCCCGCACCGCATCGCTACCCTCGGTCCCAATGGGCGCGCTCCCGCCGCTGCCCGCCGGCTCAACATCCGCATCTCCTGCACCCGACGCCGCCGCGGGCTTCCGCCCCACGAACAGCTGCCCGCTCCTCCGGGCCGCGAAGGGCGAGGTGGAGGGGGCGGCGCCGCACGCCATGGCGCCGAGCTGGGAGGTGAAGGAGGCCATGGCGAGGCGAGGAAACCCTAGCCCGGCGAGGGAGAAGGATTCAGGCGGAGGAGCCGAGGAGGAGGAGGTGAGGAGGAGGGGATAAGGCGAGGAGTCTCAGGAGGAAGAGGAGGAGAGGGGGTTTATATTGTGGGGAGGTAGGTGTGGGTGGCTGACGGGTGGGGCCCACAGGGTGGCGTGCGGGGGAGGGTGGTGGTGGCGGCGGCGACGGGGAGGAACGTGGAACGCGCGGTGGGGGGTTGGGTTTTTCGTGGCCGTCTGACTATGACTGGATTGCGTGAGTCTATTTGTTGCCTTGTTTTTAATTTTGCACGGAATTTGGGGGTGACAAAGGTGCTTTTTGAATGGATTTCGTGTGGATTTGGTGGGATGAGGTGGTCGGTTTGGTTTGTGGGAGGTTAATTGGTTCGTGCAAGTCAAATAAAAAAAGAATAAATAAAAGGAATATCCCTACACTTTACAGGTTATATATGATGGTCTGATATGTCTTCTATTGGAAGGAGTCGATGCCGCGTTCAAGCGTCTAGGTGCTTTTTAATTCTCATTTGTTCAATTTATATGTGACGTGTGAGTTCAATATAAATTCCTGACACCAAGATAGCTCTAGAGGCGGGTCTAGGAAATAAAAATAGTGTCCTACGCACAACACAACAATGTACATCACCTAGTAGCAGTTTTATATTTAATATAGCAACTTGTAGCAGTTACCATGCTTACCAAAATAAAGATTTTTGTTTTCTCACTTGTAGTAATTGTAGCAAAAGTGGAGAGATGGTAGGAATACAAGTAGATAATTTCACTACCCACATGAAAGTTCCCTTGTAATTCATTTCTCACATGGTGGTGTTGTTGACGGGCTATACCGCATACGAGATTTTTACACTATATATAAGGATCGTTGGAACCAGGTATACGCAAGATCGGGTCAAGTAGACAAGGACGAAGATTTATACTGGTTTATAGATGGGATGTCACAAAGATTACAATGGAGAATGGGATAACTAGACTAATTCGTGCGACCAAAAGTTGTCGAGAATGATACAACGAGATCTATTCAGCGAATATGGCTCTGGCTTCCTCTAGATTTCTTCTCAATGTGTCTTTGGCTACGGTTTATAACTTGATGCCCATTTCTAAACACGGGAGCCTTGTATATATAGCATATGATCATCTTTCTCTCCAAGTAGAACTCAAAGAGATAAAATAGGATACGAGCCCAAGGAGATCTTACCTTCTCCGATTAAAACTCGAACACCTTCTATTCCTGTTGAAATATGCTAAGCTGTGCACTGTAATAATCGCTGCAGGGCTTGTTTGTCTTTCAGAAGATCAATGCCTTCATCTTTCTTAAAGTTGCTAGCAAGCCAATCCACAACTTTCTACATAATTCAAGGTTAACATTCAAATTAAAAAAAAAAAAAATATAGCATACTTTCAGTAAAAGAATCAGTTCAATTGATAGGCATGTTGTCAATGGAGCTACACTACAATGCCAATAGACCTTTGATATGATAAGTTGACTTTCAAATGTTCAAATCACATATTCTTAGGTCAAGGGAATTACATAAAGAATATATGGAAGGCTTGATGAGGTCAGATTCCAGCACAAAACACACAGCTCATATTTACAGGAGTTTCATGAGTCATGGCTTCAAAGTAAAATACCCAACAGAAATAAAACTGCAATAACATAATTATATAGAACAAGCAACCTATTGAGAAATTTTGGTTGACTGATATCGCAAGTTTATCAAAGAAAGAATAATGTAATACACATAAGAGGCACCACATCTCTACTATTATAAAAATTGAAGATGTTTTTGCCGGTACTTTGGTACGTCATTCGTGTTTGAGTCGGTTCTTAAATTCACTCGCTTTTGGAAATACAAATCCATGTTTGAGTCGGTTTTTAAGTCCGTTCGCTTTTGGAAATACAGGAGTCGTATAAAAAATCTCTTTTAAAAAAACTCGTATGCTAACTTGAGACGATCAGACTCCTAATTTCTCATGATTTCGTAAAAGAAACAAATCCAAGCAAATTCCCACGATGAATTTCACCTTAGCTAAACCGTATAATAATAAGATTAAAATAACCTTCACCCGTTGCAACGCACAGGCATTTTTCTAGTCATATAATATTTGTCAAAAATGCATAGGGCAACGTTCCATAGAAAATAGTTCGAACAGTTGTGATGTATTTTCACAGAATTCCAAAATGGAGATTTGGCAGTAGTTATTTTCTTACAAATAAAAATGGAATTGCATACCTTATCAAAGTCATCGCCACCAAGGTGTGTGTCACCAGATGTGGAAAGCACCTCAAACACACCATCTCCAACCTCCAATACTGCAGGATAATGTTTATTTAGTAGAGATCACTATTCAAAACAACATTAAAATTTAGGAAAAACAGGATGCAACACAATTCAATTACATCATGGCATGTTTGAGGACTCATCCTATTTTTTTCATCACAACATGAACCATCCACTTCACAATTGAGGGACTCCTGAAGTAAGTTTCATCGTTGAAGTACATATTCGCAGAAAATTTTGCTTTGAGTATCTCTCTTTCAAAGTCCCTTTTAACTAAATATTGATCTATTTAAAAAAACTCGAGGCAGTCTCTATATGTATGATGATAGAACAAGGAGCTACTCAACTCAAAAATTGTAGTAACAATATGTTTAATTCAGGAGGGACCATATAAAAGTAGAACTCATGCTTTTGGCTAAATAGTTCTGAACCTTCATAAAAGATACTTACAACGATTAGCAATATACTCCCTCCATTCCAAATTGATCTATATGTTTTTAGGTTATTCCTAAATGATCTACATATTTGTGTTCATTCATTAGGTCTATTCGTTATTTGTGCATGGAGTAAATGGACATTGATGCATGCATCCATGCACACAAGTATTTATAACCCACATGCAATATCTTGTGCATGCATCGAGTTTGTTGCTAGAGTAAATATAGTATGAGAGAGTTATTAGCTTTCTTGGTCTTGGTGTACCTATGAAATATGTAGATCAATTTGGAATGGAGGGAGTATTAAGTTCTGGAGAACCATATAAAGAACTCATGGTTCTGGCTAAACAGTTGTGAACCTTGGTAAAAGATTTCACAGAAATGAACAGCAACAGCATTCACATTCCATTTGATCAAATCAATTCATCATCTATTTCCAGTACGATTCATCTAGGAAAAAAGGTCCGTCATAGTAGTATGATAAGATTCAGAGTCCACGAGATCCCTATGCTACAGTAATAGTGCAAGAAAAGTAAACAGTTTGGTGTTCTAGCACATAACATACCAGAGACATCAAAGTACCGCCTCCCAAGTCAAACACAAGAATCGTTTCGTTGTTTTTCTTCTCAAAACCATAAGCAAGGGATGCAGCAGTCGGCTCATTTATAATGCGGAGAACTTCCAATCCTGCAATACGTCCAGCATCTTTTGTTGCTGTCCTCTGTGAGTCATTGAAGTATGCAGGAACAGTAACCACTGCTTTTGGTAATTTGTCATTCAAAAACTTAGATGCATCGTCCACCAACTTCCTCAACACCTGTCGCATTGACCCGAAAAGTGAAATTTAGATCCATTTACTATGTAAATAAAATGTAAGCTACATTATGCCATTATGGGCCCTGAGCATTCAGGTGTTGTTTAACTTGGGTCCTGTCACTGTGACAAAACATGTGTTTATAGGTTTCAATCTACCAACATATCTAACAAGTAAATCATAATACAAACACTAACAAAAATACCGGAAACTATAAACCATTATAACTTGAACTCGCCCATATAACTAAAAATAGCAACATCTATTCGGAGGCAATACCTTTCGAGTCCAATTTTGTATTTTGAATTCGCCTAAACAATCACATTTAGGTATATAGATTAATCATTATATTCAAATTCATTGTTTAATCATTCCAATTGCCCCCAATTGAGTGAAACTGAAAACACACCTTTGGGTACAAAATGAGTGACAGATTGAAATGTATGGCCAACAAACAAAAAGTCTCACTGACATAGAAATCGAAGTTGAGAGCTAAAAAAAAAAAGAAGCAGAAGAAATCACCTGCGCGGAAATCTCCTCGGCGGCGAACTGCTTGCCGATGGCGGGCAGTCGAGCTTGACGTTGCCGTTGTCGTCGCGGACGACGTGGTAGGAGACCTGCTTGGCCTCGTCGTCGACCTCGGCCATCTTGCGGCCGATGAAACGCTTGACGGAAGAAGAAGGTGTTCTCCGGGTTGACGACGGCCTGGCGCTTGGCGATCTGCCCGACCAGCCGCTCCCCCCCTTGGTGTACGCCACCACGGAGGGCGTCGTCCGCTGGCCCGCGCGTTGGTGATGACCGTCGGCTCCCGCCCCTCCATCGCCGCCACCGCGGAGTTGGTCGTCCCGAGGTCGAACCCCACCACCTTCTCGCACGCCACCCGCATCGCCACCCCCCGCGCCCGCCCCGCCCGCGGCACCCGCATCTGCACCGACGCCGCCGCGGCCGCGGGCTTCCGCCCCACGAACAGCTGCCCGCTCCTCCGGGCCGCGAGGGGCAGAGTGGAGGGGGCGGCGCCGCACGCCATGGCGCCGAGCTGGGAGGTGAAGGAGGCCATGGCGAGGCGAGGAAACCCTAGCCCGGCGAGGAGAAGGATTCAGGCGGAGGAGCCGAGGAGGAGGAGGTGAGGAGGAGGGATAAGGCGAGGAGGAAGAGGAGAGGGGGTTTATATTGTGGGAGGTAGTGTGGTGGCTGACGGGTGGGCCCACAGGGTGGCGTGCGGGGGAGGGTGGTGGTGGCGGCGGCGACGGGGAGGAACGTGGAACGCGCCGGTGGGGTTGGTTTTTCGTGGCCGTCTGACTATGACTGGATTGTGTGAGTCTATTTGTTGCCTTGTTTTTAATTTTGCACGGAATTGGGGTGACAAAGGTGCTTTTTGAATGGATTTCGTGTGGATTTGGTGGGATGGGGTGGTCGGTTTGGTTTGTGGGAGGTTAATTGTTCGTGCAAGTCAAATAAAAAAGAATAAATAAAAGGAATATCCCTACACTTTACAGGTTATATATGATGGTCTGATATTCTTCTATTGGAAGGAGTCGATGCCGCGTTCAAGCGTCTAGGTGCTTTTTAATTCTCATTTGTTCAATTTATATGTGACGTGTGAGTTCAATATAAATTCCTGACACCAAGATAGCTCTAGAGGCGGGTCTAGGAAATAAAAATAGTGTCCTACGCACAACACAACAATGTACATCACCTGGTAGCAGTTTTATATTTAATATAGCAACTTGTAGCAGTTACCATGCTTACCAAAATAAAGATTTTTTTTCTCACTTGTAGTAATTGTAGCAAAAGTGGAGAGATGGTAGGAATACAAGGAGATAATTTCACTATCCACATGAAAGTTCCCTTGTAATTCATTTCTCACATGGTGGTGTTGTTGACGGGCCTATACCGCATACGAGATTTTTACACTATATATAAGGATCGTTGGAACCAGGTATTCGCAAGATCGGGTCAAGTAGACAAGGACGAAGATTTATACTGGTTTATAGATGGGATGTCACAAATATTACAATGGAGAATGGGATAACTAGACTAATTCGCGCGACCAAAAGTTGTCGAGAATGATACAACGAGATCTATTCAGTGAATATGGCTCTGGCTTCCTCTAGATTCTTCTCAATGTGTCTTTGGCTACGGTTTATAACTTGATGCCCATTTCTAAACACGGGAGCCTTGTATATATAGCGTATATCATCTTTCTCTCCAAGTAGAACTCAAAGAGATAAAATAGGATACGAGCCCAAGGAGATCTTACCTTCTCCGATTAAAACTCGAACACCTTCTATTCCTAGAAGATAATTTCATTTCTTATCCGTCGTATTTCCTTAATCAATTGACACTTTCTGGTATACAACCGGGTATGCGATTTGTCATATTTCACAAATCCATGTATAAGAGGTATGCCTTATTCTCAACACTAACAAGTATAAAATTAAAAGGAAAAAATGAAGGAAAAATTTACACATAAATTTTATAAATACAATCTTTAATTTATATATACAAACTTTGCTTCAAAAATCATATTAATAATAGCTAATATTTAATTAATCACATCCTAATCCATTGTCAAGTTTTACGTATGGACCAAAAGCTCACGTGAACTTAGATACCGAAAAGAAAAAAATTGATAAAAGGGAAAAAGAAAACAACATACACCTCAAAATATAGTGGACCAAAAATAACAATTCTATCAAAAATTCACACACACAAACTTGACCAAAAAAAAAAAGATGTACTGCGTGATCGCGGGCGCGGGCTGATCGCTGATTAGTGTTTTCGTTACATGGATGCACGGATTCCCCCCCCCCCCGTCCCCAACCTAGGATATCATGACCTGACAAATGACCGCAGGTACGTTATAGCGATGGAACGAGGGAGGCCAACGCCTTAATTGCCTCGACGGTCGAGGCATGTTGCGATTAGATGAAAAAAAAGAAAGAAGTGCGCTGGAGAAGAGCACACCGACGAGGAAGAAGGATTTAGAAATATAGCAGGAAGATTTAGATTAATTTCTCCTGTTGATCTGAACCATCCTGATTACAGCTTTTATAAGACTTAGACTAACAAACTCATTTAACAACTTTGTCTCTAAAATATATGAATAGAAAACGAAACCCTAATCAGCTACGACTTTGCGCACCTGAACTTCCTCCCATGCGACCATTCCTCGGTGTCCAATTCCTTCACAACGTTTGTGAAACAAAATTCCCCACATGACACACGAGGAGGAGGCGGACGAGATGGAGGAGGCACACATATGCGTTCGAGGCTCCTGATCCTGCCGATGTCGTACCTTCTCCTCTCCTCGCTCGCACGTCCCGCAATGCGTTGCAGCACGGGTCGTACACTTCGTTGTGCGGCGGTAGGACACGGTGCCCGTGGTCCAGCTTCACCCACCGCCAGCACGCATGCAGGATGTTCACCTTCTGGGCGTGGGTGCATTTCCTGATCCTTGGACTAGGAGGGGATCTCTTGGCGGTCGGCTGCACCCCAGCTTCAGCCACTTGCCTGTTGCGCAGCAAGTGCGCAACAGGTTAGGAGGAAGAGGAGGAGGAGAACTCCTGCTGCTGCGACTCTCCCGGATGCCATTGTTGTAGCAGAATAGTAGCGCGGTAGCACTACAAGGAGAGATCAGGATTAAGATGGAGATACAAACCTGGAATTTTTTTTCCCTGTCTGCGGGACTCTAGGATTTGTTACCCTTTTAAAGCGAGAGCAGAGATTAGCACCCTACATGTGATGGCTAGTCTAATTAAATGTTGGATATGGATGCACAAAATCTTTCCATTCATTAATGAAATCTAGTAAGAGATAGATATATACATTTTAAATTAATTAATTAATTAAAGTTCAGGTTAATCAGCAAGCTAGATATGCATGCATGGAGAATATGGATCTCTAGTTGTCCAATGTGTTCCATGTACAACGATATCTTTTCATGGGGATTTATGTCTGTTGGATCGAAAAAAAAAAGTGCAGACGCATTTGTTATCGTTGAAGTTAGGGGTGCAAGTGCTTGTCCGTGAACCCGCTTATGGGCAAAACTAGTGCGTAACCTGTGGGTTTGAATCGCGGGATACCTATTAATGGGTTTATGGATTGGCCCACTTGCATATCTAGATGCGGCAAGTAGGGGCACGATGCGAAAAGCCATGAATTATCATTTATTTGACCTATAAGTGAACTCGTGGGTCAACTCGCTTGCATCCCTAGTTGAAGTAATAGAAAACCACCCACATCCACCCCTCATTTAACGATAGACACCAAGTATAATTTGTGAAAGAAGAGAGTATAAGGACATTCAAGTTAATTAATGTTACACATTCAGGTTAATTTTCAAATTGGCTATACATATCATTTCACTAACTAGAAAAAGGATTTTTCCCATCACTAGCATCTTCTTTAACCGATGGTGATGGAGTAGAACTACTTGTTCACCACGGTTTCATGTGCAAACCCTCATGAACTGGCAGTGATATTCGTTTTTTCATACCATGAACCGATAAGTGAGGTAACACATGTTCTCATGGAGGAATCACTTTTACCACAACAACAAGAAGGCCTTCGACGGAAGAGAAGGGTTTTTGTTACAAAACCGACCCAAAAATTAACATCAAAAACCAAACATGGAAGAAAACACTATAGTAGATTCAAACACGATGACGACACTGAGGCACGATGTTTGTTAACGTGGTTCAGCCGAAGCCTATACCCCCAGGACACCGACTACGGATGCTCATCACCGATCCAACATATTACAGTGTATCAGAGTTACAACAACCTCGGCCGGACACTGCTGGCAGCCGCTCCCTCTCACTATACTAAGTCGTCGTCGTACAGTTACAATAGATCTACCCCTCTACTTAAGAGTGAGCCTAGGATAGAGTCCGACTTTTATTCTATTCCTAACACTTAGTACAACTCCAAGTCACAAACTATAACCTACTACCTACAGATATTCAATACAAACTCCACCTTGAAGAATACGCCACACCAATATGAATTTGTCCCATGCATGAACCTCCGTGTACCTAGACTTGAGTTGATCCTTTCGTTGCTCACATCGCCCAGACAAGCCTCCACCAGGCTCACCATAAACAAGAGACTCCACTATCCATGTAATTTCTTCCTCTTAACTCCATATACAACAGTGCTCCACCTTCTCTCCTATCATCACATATCTTGCCAAGCGAATATGAATTCATCCTTAACCGGTACATACCAGACTTCTAGACATGAAGAGAACCATTTCTATCTTCCATCTTATGAACCGAGTTAGCAAATCCAACATCCACACTTCTCACATCCATAGTTTGAATCTATGATAATTTGATAAAATTCACCATTGCTTTGAATTACCCGAAGAAATTACCACAATAACGTTTGCTCTTCCTCTTTAGTGATGCAGGTTCCATATATCCCTATTATGCAAACCTGTACATCCTGGATATATCATGTACTACCGAACATACCCATTAAAGCAGTCAACGATTTTCCCCCACTGTTGTTTGGGGCTTCTCGATAATTCACATGTTGCTTCCGCTGAGTCATGCCTTGACTTAACCGGTCACATTTGCCTTGCTGCATCATACCTCCTTTTGCATGTCTTGTTGCCCACGAGACACAAACAAACGAAAAAGCAAGCATGTCCTTCAATGCAGGAGCAACCACCTGTTTACTAATCTCCATCAAACTGAAAACTTTCAATTCAAATTTAAAAACTTTTCAATTCATATTTTGAAAACTTCCAACTTGAATTTTCAAAATCAATTTTTATTATTTTTTAGAATTTACTGTAGCTCTTAGCTTACTACTTGTAATTCAAATTATTTATTATTTTATTATTAAAAACTATAGCTTAACCCTAAACGCTGCGTTTAGCACCAAGTGCTTTGCTTACCATCTAGAAGGGACATGTGTGTAGGTCACAATGCTTTACTTAGTGCCTTCTGGAAGGACCAGCGTGTGCATGACTTATATAGATCGCACACACTGATGTGTTGATAAGCACACCCCATAGTCCACAGCCACTTTGACTCGGCCAAACAACCACACGGTCATAGCCCTTTAGGGCAAAAAATAAAACATCGAGGCTTGCGAGCTGCTCGAGCTCGACTTGTCCTAGGCTCAATTCGAGCTTGAGCTTCCAATGTGTCTAGTAATATATGATTTTTGTTGTTATTTAATAAACTAGGAGATCAAATATGTTATTTGTTAGCATCCCATACAATAAAGTACCTTGTATTAGCATCATATATTTATTTTATTATTTTTTCCTATTCTATCAATATGATGAACTATAAATCATTTTTTTTAAAAAAAATTATCCATGAAATATACATTGTTTCACTTACAAATCAAGCTCAGTAGTCAAGCTCGAGCTTGATCGAGTTGAAACCAGGCATGTCAAAAACCTCGAAAGTTTTATAGGCTCGACTTGAGCTCGGCTCAAGCTTGTATCGAGCTCGAGCCTAGGCAGGCGAGCGAGCTCGAGCTCCGCTCATTGACAGCCCTAATTGAAACCACCTACTAAAACCAGTCGGACCGCCTGGTTTTTTCTTGTTCCAAAAACCAGCATGGTTTTTCTTGGTCAAAAACCTGTCAACGAGGGATTAGATCGAATCATTCGCCTCACTCTTTCTACCCGCCTTCTCCTCGGCCCGAGCACACGGCGCCATCTAGCGCCTAACGCATCTTTGCTACCATTGCCCCCTTTGACGACCACCGAGCACCAAAGTTGTCGCGCCGCCACCGAAAACGCCACCTCCATTCCCGACGCTGCTACCCATCCTGGAGTGCCGCCATGCACGGGAGCTATCGTCCCGCTTCATTGCCTCCTAGACCTCACCGATGAGGGTGCGACCATCACTGTGGGCCTCCGGCCGAATGAGGATCCCGACGCCCATAGGGCAGTCCCCAGACGCAGGAGCAGCACCGCCTCTGCCGCCAATACCCGTCGCCTCAACCTCCTGGAGCCTGCCACGCCGAGCACCGCCACCTGAACATGCCGCTCACCCGAAGCTATGCACCATTGCTGTAGCTCATCACTAGCACACCACCTTGCCCACGAAATCAGGATTGATCCGCTCTTCACACTGTTGTGTTTGATTGCAATCCCATGGAACCTTTGATGAGCTTATTTGGGAAAAAGTGACTCCAATTCCAGAACGAATCGTACTCCTCGTCCGATCCCCTCTCGTGTGCAACGCGGTCTCCTTTTCGATCTCTTCTGTCGTGTGTATTGAAACCGAACCCGTGCTTGACTCCTTCTCTACCACGACCTCTTCCAAGTTGAGTCATGCACCATTCCAAACCGGGTTTGCTACTATAAGCATTGCTTTAGTCTTCGCCACTGGCTGGTGCTGTCACTGCCTCCGTTCCTCTGTCCTGCCTTCCGTTGCATGTACATCGCTAAGTTGCAATACACCGTTAAGTAGCAATCCTCCATGTAGCATCCTATCATAAACACATCCAAACTAGCCTTTAGGATCCACCCGCCCCGGCTTCTGATTGAAGGCCATCAATTTAGTCACGAATCGAAGCCGATAAATCGCATGCCATCTTCCCAGCCACCGAATGACCTGAGCGCAACGTCTAGCCGTCTCCATGTTGAACGCAGCACACCAAAAGGCCTGGGCCACCCTACCGTTGGTATTTCTTAACGACATTACTAGAAATATTCATTCCCAGCAATGGCGCATAAATAGTCCTGGTATTATTTATGGTTACAGAAGTAATCCGCAAGCGCAGGGATATATCATTGTAGCATTTCACCCGAAAGTATTCCAAGGTATCGTATTTATTTAATCCCAAGGGAAGATTGTGAAAGAGAGAACCACGCAAACATATATACATATATATTACTTGCCTTTATCAAAGCCTAGGCAGGGGTTAATTTAATATGAGGGTAGAGTGACACGAAGCGAAGCTTATAGATTTCCTCAGATAAATAATTCTAACTAAGTAGAAGAACATATAGAAAGAACTCATTTCCTATACTTCTAATATACACTCAACTTTACACTACACTTGCTAGTATACAATCATGTGGCCATTACCCTCTAACAGTGCCCTCCTGGTGTTTCGAGAGACCACCCGGGGTTGTCGAGTTTCTTACGACAACCTGTCATGACCGTCCAACCGGGGCTAAATACGAAGGAGTACCCTCTCTAGGAAATTGTCTTAGGAATATATATACTAATGTGGAGGAATACCCGTATTGAGCTGTCACCATCAGCGGCCCACCTCTACTGTCCCGCAGCATATATGCCCAGATAATGATACTTACTAATCTAAGCATCGTGCTTACATTAATAAATACTACTCTACACCTCTGCAGATGATATAGAGCAACCGATAAATCGGACACTAAACCCACACCATTGCACCTCTCTGGTAGGCTACCCACACAATTATACCAATACAAATGTAAAGCATGAGCAGTACTCATACTAAGTAAAGTACCGACAATATATAAAGAAGTGTATTTCATTATTTTGGAAAGTATTATAGAAGAGAATAGATAAACTACCAGAGCCAGACTGAAACTCCTCCGAAAGCTCCGAGGTCTCCGAGAACTATTCTATACTACTTCCACTTAGCACTAAACTACTAAATAAAGTATGAAGAGGAATCTTGAGCTTGCTTGAGTGTGTTGAGAGAGTGAATGAGCTCCTCCTTTTATAGGACATTTATGACGGTTGTAGCCATGCGAGATGTCCATTTTACCCGTGCAACCGTCATTGAGAGAGCATCTGGAGTGTACACGTGGAGGGCCGAGCTGGTTGGGCGCTGCTAGGGTTCAGCCGAACCAGGGCCCAACAGGCCTCCAGCTTCGGTCTGCTCACTGACAGGTGGGTCCTTTAGGCAGTTGTGGCAGTTAAAGCGGTTTCCAGGACGGTTACACCTGACTTGTGGGCCCTCTTATCCTTAAGCTTGCTTAGGAGTGAGGTTTCTTCACTTTCTCTTTATTTTATTTGCTAAATTCCTGCAACACATTATTCTCCAAGTACAAGTGGAACTATATTATTCTGAAATAAATATGCATTGCAAGCATAGCTAATTCTCCATTATTTTAGTTATATTGACGGTCGAAATTTGTCTGTAACGACCGTCAACACCTACCTAAAGTGTTCGATTCCACCGACCAAGAATGATGATTGCCTCTAGCTTCGAGCAACCTGTTAACAACCGAATTTGGTAGTATTCGTATCAGGAAAGGGGATTTGATCAAAGAAGAGTTGGAGGCGGAGATCGAGTTCTGGAATAGAGCAAGAATCGGCTGGAGTCCGGATCGGCTACGGCTAGGATCAGCTAAGGTTGAGTTAAGCTAGACAAGCTGATATAGCCGATTCTGACAATACAACTTGCGCGCGACGTCAGGATCAGGTTGATGTGCTTCAAGATGATTGCCACGAATGGATAGAGTCCTAGGAAGGCAATTGTATCTATTAATTAGGATGATTTATGTAAATTCCTTATAGATAAGTGTGGGCAAAAGTCTGCCGCAAAGACTTGTGATATTTTAGAGTTTGTTAGAGATAATGGTCGTGTCTAGTATGGGCATATCTTGTAATCCTCGGGTACAAATAGACCTCGAGCCCAATGTAAAAAGAACACACACATTCAATACAATCCCGGCGCATCGCCACCTTTTGCTTTTGTTTTATTTCGACGAGTTCTTACTTTCGGGTTGAGCTGCATCGGTTTCGATCTTCAACAAGAGGTAAAATTCGTTATGACGGATCGTGTTCTTAGGATTAGTGCTTACATCTTCATGACACTCTAATCTTATTTATATAATTCGTTAAGTTATCATATATCTTACATAATCTTCAGCAATATCATTACCTAATCTACTATCGGCTAACATTTGTATGCAAAAGATAGCCGATTAGGTTAGATCTCGACGTTGACCTAGATTATATAAGATATCTACCATCCTATGAATCTTCTAGCGGCTTGATTGTCTAGATATTGTTCTTCTTTTCATACTTAATGCTGCATCAATTGAGTTTGATCTATTAAGTCGTGCTTAGAATTTTGATCTCTAGCCTGCCCCCTAGTTGTCGATTAGAATAGCATCGGAGTTTCAGCCGATCGTATCTGATTTAACTATACTTACTCTATTTGCTTCTCTGGTATGTTAAATCTGCTTTTTATATTGAGACAATGCTATATTCAAATGTATTAAACTATTGTTCAATATATTATCATTGTTTTAACATCTTAATATAAAGTAGTATCGGAGTATTAGCCGATACATGTTAGATCTATCTGATCGGCTATGTTATAAACACATATAATCCCGTTATGGATGTATATTTCAATCTAAGTGATTTATACTGTCTCGGTGTGATAATCGATTTATCCCAATCACTTGATTTAAATAAACATCAATATAAGGATTATATATCATTAATATTTACAGCCGATCAAGTAGATTTAGTTTTTCCTTACTTATTCACGACTGCCGATCGATACACAGATGACATCGGCTCGAATATAAATGATATGTCATCGGCATCTGGCCGATCGGCTATCATTTATAGATTTAACAACGGTTCCTTTGTCTTTATTTCTTGTTGATTACAGGATCAAATCAACTGGCACGCTCACACATCCGAAGGCGAGTTTTGGACCTGCACTGGAGTTAAGCAGATCTCCCAGGCCTCGTGTTTTCTGTCAACACCGGCCTCTACATCCAACCGGATATATGCAGCCATTTTAATTTTAGGAACTTAGCCTATCAAACAGGGAACTCAGCCCTCAAATAACCCAATCTAAAATTCGCTCCTATGGAGATTTGAACTCAGGACCTTGGGGTGCTACTTAGGTCACTACAACCACTAGGCTACATGCCCTTTCGCATCTCATTGTGTTATATGAAACGACCGAAATGTGGATGTCAACAAACTAACATTGAGATTCACGAACATGCGACGTATATGTATATATGAATATAACCTGATATTTATACAACATATAGAATTATAGATGGTTCAAGAATTCATATACATAAAAGGAATACACTTGATTATTATCTATATTCTTGCGGCTAATAAACTATATTATACATGCAGGACCTACCAACTTGCGTGACTTAATACTGAAGGTTTCCAATGACATCAATGGCAGTAAGTGCCATAATAGTCACCACAGCAAAGACAATTATGTTGAATATGTAAACAACGATTAGCGGATATTGCCGCCTGATGCGTCTCTTCGCGCGGCGTTCTTGTTCCAAGCGTCCCCCTATCAGAAACATTAGAATGCCTTTAACTGATCCAGGCATTGTAGCCTTTGTTAGCATCATCATCAAGATGTACAATCCGTGATACATAACACGTGTTGGTGCAATCCTTATAGAATTATTCTTGTCCATCACTGCGATTATACTTATGAAGAAGATCTGTCTATCCCAAAGTTGGGGGATTACAAGAGAGAGACGTTTCGAGTCTCCGTTAGTTACAGTTTCTCTCATAAAAATGAAACGTCGGAAAGGAGAGCAATCGTTGCCTCGCCCGCTTGCCTTGGCCTCAGCCACGGCCCGCACTTGTCTCGGCATGTGCATGTGGCATTCTCACCACCACCTCAACCGCTCAACATGTGCTCTTATTAGCAGTCTATTTAAGTTGAGGTCTTTTCTCATTGGTTTTCAATGTGGTATTGATCTCTTAACAATAATTGTGGGCCCATAAAATTTACTATGATTAATTTGGGTCTACCCACTTTAATTCTAACAACCATATCATTCGAGTTGCAAATTGATCTTTGAATATTATGAAACTAATTGTGTACTCAATTGCTGCACCTAGGACTAACATGTCTTGGTCGAAGCAACTATATATACATATGTGTCTTACGTGCATATAGTTTTAACTGATCGTGTGTACTCTCTTAATTGTTGTTGGTAAAGTTTATTGGAGCAAGATCGCTTACCATACATTGGGCATGCATGCTAATTAGTCAATAATTTGATCTAATTCAGTTTCTTTAGAATTTAGATGTGTTTGCTGTAGGAGCTCGGTTCCCTCGTTTGAAACGGCCAAAGGTTGGATTAACTGTATTTGTGCATGCACTGGCTAGTTGGAATCCCTTTTGTTAGGGCCCGTTTAGATCCCACCCCAAAATGTTACTCTGTCACATCGAACGTTCGAACACTTGCATGAAATATTAAATATAGACCTAAAAAAATAACTACTCCCTCCGTCTCATTTTAAGTGCAGCCATGGCTTTCCGCGTCTAACTTTGATCGTCCGTCTTATTTGAAAATTTTTTGAAAAAAATTAAAAACGTAAGTCACATGTAAAGTACTATTCATGTTTTGTCATCTCATAACAACAAAAATACTAATTATAAAAAAATTCAAATAAGACGGACGATCAAAGTTGAGCGCGGAAAATCATAGTTACACTTAAAATGGGACAGAGAGAGTAATTGCACAGATTGCGACTACCTTGCGAGACGAATCTTTTAAGTATAATTGCTCCATGATTTGACAATGTGGTGCTATAGTAAACATGTACTAATAACGGATTAATTAGGCTTAATAAATTTGTCTCGCGGTTTACTTACGGATACTGTAATAGTTCTTTTATTAATATCCAAACACCCTATGCGACACCCTATATAATACCTGATGTGACATGCCAAAACTTTACACCCCTAGATCTAAACACCCCCTTAGTTTAATTTTTCACTACTCACCGAAACCATAGGAAAATCTTTTGAGAAGCACATTTATCATTTTGGATAGTTGAATAACTAGGTATGCTATAATAATAGTTACTATGTTTCTATCGCTGATGCGTTTAAACGCACACAAAGTGTATTGTAACTAAAACACGTCTCTATGTAGTAAAATTTTATCATACGTTCTCAAATACCTCATAGTAAAAAAATTTACTAATAGGCTTAATAGGGGGATTTGTGATGATTATACTTTTAATAAAAGTGCACTAACATCAGATGCATATTAACTATGAACGCACCTAGGGTGCGGTACAGTATGTCTGGGGGGGTGTAGGCATTCTTTGCAGCGGATTAGTCTCATGCCAGAACTTTCGGTCTTATGGATGGAACATCTACCTCGATCCTGAAGTTCTGGTCAATAGGTAAATGGCTCACCAAAGGGAAACCGTGGCAAGCATGATTTGCCTAGAGTAAATACAATAGCGTGTCCTCTAACACTGTAGGGATGAGAGATGAGTAGATGACAAGTAACAGATAGTTGGAAAGGTAGAGGGCAAAGAGATAAAAAAAAAGATAGAGGTTCACGCTCAAAACAGAAAGTGGGAGATATGTACCAAGAAAGAACTAGAGTATCCAGGAGATGAACAGAAGAGAAGCCACATCTGTCTATCCCAAAGTTGGGGGATTACAAGAGAGAGATGTTTCGAGTCTCCGATCTGTCTATCCCAAAGTTGGGGGATTACAAGAGAGAGACGTTTCGAGTCTCCGTTAGTTACAGTTTCTCTCATAAAAATGAAACGTCGGAAAGGAGAGCAATCGTTGCCTCGCCCGCTTGCCTTGGCCTCAGCCACGGCCCGCACTTGTCTCGGCATGTGCATGTGGCATTCTCACCACCACCTCAACCGCTCAACATGTGCTCTTATTAGCAGTCTATTTAAGTTGAGGTCTTTTCTCATTGGTTTTCAATGTGGTATTGATCTCTTAACAATAATTGTGGGCCCATAAAATTTACTATGATTAATTTGGGTCTACCCACTTTAATTCTAACAACCATATCATTCGAGTTGCAAATTGATCTTTGAATATTATGAAACTAATTGTGTACTCAATTGCTGCACCTAGGACTAACATGTCTTGGTCGAAGCAACTATATATACATATGTGTCTTACGTGCATATAGTTTTAACTGATCGTGTGTACTCTCTTAATTGTTGTTGGTAAAGTTTATTGGAGCAAGATCGCTTACCATACATTGGGCATGCATGCTAATTAGTCAATAATTTGATCTAATTCAGTTTCTTTAGAATTTAGATGTGTTTGCTGTAGGAGCTCGGTTCCCTCGTTTGAAACGGCCAAAGGTTGGATTAACTGTATTTGTGCATGCACTGGCTAGTTGGAATCCCTTTTGTTAGGGCCCGTTTAGATCCCACCCCAAAATGTTACTCTGTCACATCGAACGTTCGAACACTTGCATGAAATATTAAATATAGACCTAAAAAAATAACTACTCCCTCCGTCTCATTTTAAGTGCAGCCATGGCTTTCCGCGTCTAACTTTGATCGTCCGTCTTATTTGAAAATTTTTTGAAAAAAATTAAAAACGTAAGTCACATGTAAAGTACTATTCATGTTTTGTCATCTCATAACAACAAAAATACTAATTATAAAAAAATTCAAATAAGACGGACGATCAAAGTTGAGCGCGGAAAATCATAGTTACACTTAAAATGGGACAGAGAGAGTAATTGCACAGATTGCGACTACCTTGCGAGACGAATCTTTTAAGTATAATTGCTCCATGATTTGACAATGTGGTGCTATAGTAAACATGTACTAATAACGGATTAATTAGGCTTAATAAATTTGTCTCGCGGTTTACTTACGGATACTGTAATAGTTCTTTTATTAATATCCAAACACCCTATGCGACACCCTATATAATACCTGATGTGACATGCCAAAACTTTACACCCCTAGATCTAAACACCCCCTTAGTTTAATTTTTCACTACTCACCGAAACCATAGGAAAATCTTTTGAGAAGCACATTTATCATTTTGGATAGTTGAATAACTAGGTATGCTATAATAATAGTTACTATGTTTCTATCGCTGATGCGTTTAAACGCACACAAAGTGTATTGTAACTAAAACACGTCTCTATGTAGTAAAATTTTATCATACGTTCTCAAATACCTCATAGTAAAAAAATTTACTAATAGGCTTAATAGGGGGATTTGTGATGATTATACTTTTAATAAAAGTGCACTAACATCAGATGCATATTAACTATGAACGCACCTAGGGTGCGGTACAGTATGTCTAGTTTCTATTGTTTATAAATAATGTATTTGTATAGCTTCGTGTTGTCACTTGATACGGGTCATCTTTTAACTTTGGGCACCAATATTTAATTTATATATAATTAAATTTTCCATTTAATGAAGTATATATCTTGCATCCTAAACATACAAATTAAACTTCAAACGTCATGATTTAACCATTCAAAATTTTATTGGTGGCCGCAGGTAAAATTGTGTTGGTTATATTGGTCTCAATATTGTAGCTGGTGTACTAGATCACAAACAAGCCTAGGTTCTTTTCAGATTATTCACCAAATTATTAAAAATGATTATTTCTCCATGCTTCAAAATATATATTTCGTGAAAAAAATATTGCTTAAATCACTTGTTTCAAACTATTTATTAAAATATTTAATGTATTCCTTTAATAAGTAAATAATCCGCAGAACGATTCACTCAATAATATGTTTCAAATTGAGCTAAAGCCCACGAATACTTGCAGACCACTTTGGCAACAAGCATGGTTTACGATTCCGACGAAATCCGATTGGATTTCACGAAATTTCGACGTTTCGACGATGCTCGAAAGTAGAAACCGTCTGAAGATTTCGAGAAGTTTCATACAAATTTAAATTTGAATTGATAAAAAAGAAAAAAATCAAAAAAAATCTTATAAATAGTATGATATTCATAGAACCTATTGGGATATAAATTTTCGAAAAAAATTATGTATTGTATGTATTTACTGAAAGTTACATCAGGAAAGAAAAGAATAAAGAATTTTAAAAAAGAAAAACAAATTACTGATCGAAATTTCGATGATTCCGATCAAAATTTCGCCAAAACCGACCGGATTTCAAGAACTTGCGGCAAACTTGGGGAATTTGTATTCAGATTTTGGTTTATGAAATTTGTTCGGAATTTACCGGTTTTCTACCGAATTTCGCGAAATTTCGAATTTCGCCAGTGCCCGAAACAGAAGGGCCTGTCGGAACAGTAAACCCTGGCAACAAGCCAACCAACCAAAGGCTGGTTTTCTCAGGCCTAGATTATGGTGCAAACCTGAATTTGAGATTTGTGACTGCACACAGTAGCAACTACACTAGATTGCTCTAGTTGTCAGGAACCCCAGGGGCCAAACTTCAACCGGCGCTTGAATTTCTTCAGAGATTTGGCTACTAGTAGCTACACAATTGTATTTCTAGGATTTAAAATTTGTCTCAAAATAATTGTTGCTAGAGAGTATTAATTATCTCATCAATCACTTCTCATTCAAATCTCTATATTCTAACTTCGACCACGCTCCCACTCACTTATACACCATTTAATAAGGGACACCATGATTTTTCTTCTCAAACCTTAATATATGCTAAACAACTTAGAATTATAATTATTATGAGATGAAGGTACTACCTATTTAGGATCCTACGGAAAGAAAATTCAGGGAATAATAGCAGAATGGGGGAAAATAAATGGGTGCCACAAGACAAGGACAGATGATATGCATCTTCCCAGGTAGCTGCTTGCACTGAGAGATTCTTCCACTGAACCTTCCATTGCACCAGTTAATTGTGACGGGGAATTAACCCTCTTAATACCCAGAACAGCAAAAGGAGCTGTAGGTATGTTTCCATCTTTGTCGATTAGAGGCCAGCCAGGTTCAGGAATTGCTTTTGATCCAAGGTGTTTCTTCAACTAGCAGACATGAAACTGGCAGATCCAGGAAATTGTTTTTGTTGGTGTCATAGCGTGTCTACGAGTGTCAAATTATGCCACATGTATATCATGCGAATCAGCTCACGCCTTTGAAAGGCCCTCGTCTTAGACATGCGACGGGGCCAGATTGGCATTGGCTGGTTGGGTGCAGAGCAGCGGGTTCTGACTCGTGGCCAAATCGAGGTATGCCACGTGCCATAGCTCGTCGTAATGAGAGCTTCGTCACCTCCTTGTGTTAATCTTAAAATATTTCTTCCACATATATGATATACAATAAGAATCAAGGATCATTCATAAATAGAACATAAAAAGTCTCATAAATAAATAAGTTACAAACTCATTGATCGATTCTCACAAAACATTTTATTCATAAATCAATAAACATAGTATGTGATACAATCACCTCTATGATTGCCTCTACAGCATATCGCTAACAGCGGGGAGCTCAGGGACGACACATCTCATTAAGATGTTTGATCCTGTTGGCGTTGTACCTGCTCCTCTCTTCGTTGGTGAGGAGATCGACAATGCAATCCATGTCGAGGTTCTGCACGCTCCGCGCAGCATCGCAACACGCAGAATGTAGATCTGGGAGGATGATGTGGGAGCCCGCAGTCACATACCCCCTGCACTCGTGCAGGATGTCCTGCTTCTGGGCCTCAGTGCATTTCCTTATTTTTGGTTGTTGATGAGGGGGTTTCTTCTTGGTACTTGGCTGCACTGCACCACTCGCACTAATTACCTTCTCTGCAGCTTGTGTGCTAGCTTGTTTCGCAACAAGGAGGATGAGGAGTCCTCCGGCTGCTGCCACTCTCCAGGAGACCATTGTTGTAAGAGGACTAGGATTGAGATTACCCTGAATATTATTTGTGTTTGGGACTCCAAGATTTGTGACGCTTTTATAAGGAGAGTAGAGCATCCATCCTGTGATATATAGCTAGTTTCATTTAATGTTGAAGATGGATGCTCAAAATGTATCCGTGCATTTAAGTCTAGTGATAGATAGATACTCTTTCAAAATTAATTAATTAATCGAAGTTCGGGGAACCAGCAAGTCAGATATAGTATATCTCTGCTTCATTTATGCATGGGAATCCATTTCTAGAGTATTAGTAATTGTCCATGGTGCTTCTATATATTGTGTATGGCAGGAAGAAAAGCATTTCCATTCTCTAAATTAATAAGATTTTTCATAACCTTCATGGGTATTTATGTGTGTTGGACGGAAACAAGATGGTGCACATGCATTTATTATTTTTGTAGAGATGAAGATTACTATTCCTTTCTTCCCACAGTTTATTTGGTGCTTGTGGAAAGAATGTTGATGTTACGAATGTTGATGTTACCTAGAGTCCTAGAGTGGGTGTGAACATTTGTTTCCTAGAATTCTTCATAATGTATTAGTCTTAAGCTAGAACATCCGGTCTTATGGATAGTCAGATTACCAATGTTTTCGGCCCACACGAAAATAGCCCATGAAGGGAAAATCACAATAACCACACTTTCCACAAAGTAGATACAACAAACTAGCAGGAAAATAGAGCACAAGCTATATAGCAACAAGTGGAAGTCAGGCAGTTTAAGTAAGTTACCAAGCACTGATTGACACGTTCAGTTTGGCCATTCGACCGTGGGTGATAGGCACTACTGAAATACAATTTGACTCCATCATCCTCAAAGACTTGCTTCCAAAGATGGCTTGTGAAAATATTGGCCCGATTACTAACAATCACGGTGGGATTCTCACATACACAAGAACACACAAAAGTTTTAGGACTCCAGACTTAACCAGTTCTAACACATCTCCATTATATGGTTGTCCGTATGTTAATCAAGAAAACACAAGTAGAACCATTATCCTTTGAGAGACCCAAACCTGGGTAATTAGAAGGTGTTAGTGAGCTTTTTCAGGGTAAAGTCGTGCGATCATAGTCTGAAACCCATATCGTCGAACACAGGTTCCAGTTTTGTTAGGATTCCCCATCGATAGACCCTATATACATGTGAGTTTTCTGCTTGTATCTGTCTATCCCAAAGTTGGGGGATTACAAGAGAGAGACGTTTCGAGTCTCCGTTAGTTACAGTTTCTCTCATAAAAATGAAACGTCGGAAAGGAGAGCAATCGTTGCCTCGCCCGCTTGCCTTGGCCTCAGCCACGGCCCGCACTTGTCTCGGCATGTGCATGTGGCATTCTCACCACCACCTCAACCGCTCAACATGTGCTCTTATTAGCAGTCTATTTAAGTTGAGGTCTTTTCTCATTGGTTTTCAATGTGGTATTGATCTCTTAACAATAATTGTGGGCCCATAAAATTTACTATGATTAATTTGGGTCTACCCACTTTAATTCTAACAACCATATCATTCGAGTTGCAAATTGATCTTTGAATATTATGAAACTAATTGTGTACTCAATTGCTGCACCTAGGACTAACATGTCTTGGTCGAAGCAACTATATATACATATGTGTCTTACGTGCATATAGTTTTAACTGATCGTGTGTACTCTCTTAATTGTTGTTGGTAAAGTTTATTGGAGCAAGATCGCTTACCATACATTGGGCATGCATGCTAATTAGTCAATAATTTGATCTAATTCAGTTTCTTTAGAATTTAGATGTGTTTGCTGTAGGAGCTCGGTTCCCTCGTTTGAAACGGCCAAAGGTTGGATTAACTGTATTTGTGCATGCACTGGCTAGTTGGAATCCCTTTTGTTAGGGCCCGTTTAGATCCCACCCCAAAATGTTACTCTGTCACATCGAACGTTCGAACACTTGCATGAAATATTAAATATAGACCTAAAAAAATAACTACTCCCTCCGTCTCATTTTAAGTGCAGCCATGGCTTTCCGCGTCTAACTTTGATCGTCCGTCTTATTTGAAAATTTTTTGAAAAAAATTAAAAACGTAAGTCACATGTAAAGTACTATTCATGTTTTGTCATCTCATAACAACAAAAATACTAATTATAAAAAAATTCAAATAAGACGGACGATCAAAGTTGAGCGCGGAAAATCATAGTTACACTTAAAATGGGACAGAGAGAGTAATTGCACAGATTGCGACTACCTTGCGAGACGAATCTTTTAAGTATAATTGCTCCATGATTTGACAATGTGGTGCTATAGTAAACATGTACTAATAACGGATTAATTAGGCTTAATAAATTTGTCTCGCGGTTTACTTACGGATACTGTAATAGTTCTTTTATTAATATCCAAACACCCTATGCGACACCCTATATAATACCTGATGTGACATGCCAAAACTTTACACCCCTAGATCTAAACACCCCCTTAGTTTAATTTTTCACTACTCACCGAAACCATAGGAAAATCTTTTGAGAAGCACATTTATCATTTTGGATAGTTGAATAACTAGGTATGCTATAATAATAGTTACTATGTTTCTATCGCTGATGCGTTTAAACGCACACAAAGTGTATTGTAACTAAAACACGTCTCTATGTAGTAAAATTTTATCATACGTTCTCAAATACCTCATAGTAAAAAAATTTACTAATAGGCTTAATAGGGGGATTTGTGATGATTATACTTTTAATAAAAGTGCACTAACATCAGATGCATATTAACTATGAACGCACCTAGGGTGCGGTACAGTATGTCTAGTTTCTATTGTTTATAAATAATGTATTTGTATAGCTTCGTGTTGTCACTTGATACGGGTCATCTTTTAACTTTGGGCACCAATATTTAATTTATATATAATTAAATTTTCCATTTAATGAAGTATATATCTTGCATCCTAAACATACAAATTAAACTTCAAACGTCATGATTTAACCATTCAAAATTTTATTGGTGGCCGCAGGTAAAATTGTGTTGGTTATATTGGTCTCAATATTGTAGCTGGTGTACTAGATCACAAACAAGCCTAGGTTCTTTTCAGATTATTCACCAAATTATTAAAAATGATTATTTCTCCATGCTTCAAAATATATATTTCGTGAAAAAAATATTGCTTAAATCACTTGTTTCAAACTATTTATTAAAATATTTAATGTATTCCTTTAATAAGTAAATAATCCGCAGAACGATTCACTCAATAATATGTTTCAAATTGAGCTAAAGCCCACGAATACTTGCAGACCACTTTGGCAACAAGCATGGTTTACGATTCCGACGAAATCCGATTGGATTTCACGAAATTTCGACGTTTCGACGATGCTCGAAAGTAGAAACCGTCTGAAGATTTCGAGAAGTTTCATACAAATTTAAATTTGAATTGATAAAAAAGAAAAAAATCAAAAAAAATCTTATAAATAGTATGATATTCATAGAACCTATTGGGATATAAATTTTCGAAAAAAATTATGTATTGTATGTATTTACTGAAAGTTACATCAGGAAAGAAAAGAATAAAGAATTTTAAAAAAGAAAAACAAATTACTGATCGAAATTTCGATGATTCCGATCAAAATTTCGCCAAAACCGACCGGATTTCAAGAACTTGCGGCAAACTTGGGGAATTTGTATTCAGATTTTGGTTTATGAAATTTGTTCGGAATTTACCGGTTTTCTACCGAATTTCGCGAAATTTCGAATTTCGCCAGTGCCCGAAACAGAAGGGCCTGTCGGAACAGTAAACCCTGGCAACAAGCCAACCAACCAAAGGCTGGTTTTCTCAGGCCTAGATTATGGTGCAAACCTGAATTTGAGATTTGTGACTGCACACAGTAGCAACTACACTAGATTGCTCTAGTTGTCAGGAACCCCAGGGGCCAAACTTCAACCGGCGCTTGAATTTCTTCAGAGATTTGGCTACTAGTAGCTACACAATTGTATTTCTAGGATTTAAAATTTGTCTCAAAATAATTGTTGCTAGAGAGTATTAATTATCTCATCAATCACTTCTCATTCAAATCTCTATATTCTAACTTCGACCACGCTCCCACTCACTTATACACCATTTAATAAGGGACACCATGATTTTTCTTCTCAAACCTTAATATATGCTAAACAACTTAGAATTATAATTATTATGAGATGAAGGTACTACCTATTTAGGATCCTACGGAAAGAAAATTCAGGGAATAATAGCAGAATGGGGGAAAATAAATGGGTGCCACAAGACAAGGACAGATGATATGCATCTTCCCAGGTAGCTGCTTGCACTGAGAGATTCTTCCACTGAACCTTCCATTGCACCAGTTAATTGTGACGGGGAATTAACCCTCTTAATACCCAGAACAGCAAAAGGAGCTGTAGGTATGTTTCCATCTTTGTCGATTAGAGGCCAGCCAGGTTCAGGAATTGCTTTTGATCCAAGGTGTTTCTTCAACTAGCAGACATGAAACATGGGGTGGATATGAGAAGTTTCATATATGCAAGAGAAGCTTATAGGTAATAACCTCCACCTTGTTGATCACCCTGAAAGACCCATAGTAATAGGAATGTAGCTTCCGAGAATTATTCAGATCAAGTGCATTATGACGATAGGGCTACATTAATTTTTCTTGTTCTCTATTGCACTATTCTTCCAATAAACCAGATAGAAGGGCTTTACCAAGTAAGGTATCATGTTCAAAGAGATATGAAAGTTTGTGTTATACCACCACACTCAACTTGTCATAACAAGGATAGCCATATCCTAGGCTTAGTGGAAGTCAGGCAGCTTAAGTAAGTTTCCAAGCACTGATTTACACGTTCAGTTTAGCTATTCGATTGTGGGTAATAGGCACTACTAAAATACAGATAGGATGGGCTTCACCAAGTAAGGGTGGTTTTTGACTATAGAGAACCTGGTAAGGTGTTATGTTCAAAGAGGTATGAAAGTTTGTGTCGTACCACCACTCAACTTGTGATAACAAGGATAGCCATATCCTAGATTTAGTGGAAGTCAGCCAGTTTAAGTAAGTTACCAAGTACTGATTTACACGTTCAGTTTGGCTATTAAACTGTGAGTGATAGGCACTACTGAAATACAATTTGACTCCATCATCCTCAAAGACTTGCTTCCAAAGATGGCTTGTGAAAATATTGGCCCGATTACTAACAATCACGGTGGGATTCTCACATACACAAGAACACACAAAAGTTTTAGGACTCCAGACTTAACCAGTTCTAACACATCTCCATTATATGGTTGTCCGTATGTTAATCAAGAAAACACAAGTAGAACCATTATCCTTTGAGAGACCAAACCTGGGTAATTTGAAGGTGTTAGTGAACTTTTTCAAGGTAAAGTCGTGCGATCATAGTCTTAAACCCACATCGTCGAACACAGGTTCCAGTTTTGTTAGGATTCCCCATCGATAGACCCTATATACATGTGAGTTTCCTGCTTGCAGCATTTGGCAAGGAACCCTGAGGTGAGATATCCCACATGTTACTGGGGGTTACGATCATGATGGGGTTATCCTCTCTTGTCTGAGATTCTAACCCATGATACACAGATGTGTAGAAAATCAATTTGTAAAAGTGCAATTTAAATATATTATTATAAAATTGCAACTCTGGTTTTATACAAATAAATTCTAGTTTTCCTTGATTTATTCCTGTACACTGTGCATATAATCCAATGTTGCCGCGAGCTAATAACTTTTGTGGTTTTGTAATCATGATTGCTTTATTTAACTCATCAGTATTAGTAAGTTGTAAGAGAAAGGTATTCTTGTGTATACAGGATGAACAGAGTGTCAATTACGACTAAGTCATGATCTCATTTAGCTGCTTGTGGGCACGTTGCGTGGGCTCTACTACTACTTCGGTTCCAACTGCTATTTCTCTGATAGCTTATGGCCAATGTGGCCTTAATAAATGTATTTAATGCGTAATATGGGATATCTCAACTCTATATATGTGTATCAACTACCAATCGAAGGATTGGTACATGGAAACATACCAGGTTTCGAGATTCAAAACCAAAGGCCTACAAAGATGAAGGTGGGCAAGACACAAAATTTTGTTGTTGCCGGAGAAGACTAGATCTTATAACCATGCTTATTGCTCACTTTGAATATGCCTCATTTGGAAATTTGGAACAATAAGAAAAAAATTGACAATATTCTCCTTTGTCAAAAGGTTAGGGGCTTCTTTAAAACATTGAAATTTTACAATATTTTCATAGGAATTAGTTTAACGCCTTTAAGAAATTCATCTAGAAATCCTCCATTCAAGGCCTTAATTAATTTTGCTTGGGACTGGACTTCAAAGATACT
>CM020180.1:7004666-7037067 GCA_009805545.1 Oryza longistaminata | reverse complement strand
AAATAAAGTAAATTATGTAGCTAGGGCTACAAACAAGAGTGGGACATAGAGAAAAAAAACAAAAAGAGCCATTTTAAGTTACAACCCATATATAATTAAATACGTGGTGAAATGCTACCAATATTCAATAGACTAAATTTCACGTTAGACCACATGTTTTGACCAAAATTTCACAACAAACCAGGCCTCGACCAATACAATTAGTTTGCGGTTTGTACTAGAAATAAGCATAGCATGAAAATATGTTAGACAACTTCATACACTTTACACAGTGAATCATGTATATAAAAAGACAAAACATTGGTTGCATTCGACTCCCTTGTTTTTCGTGCATGGTACCTTTTTTTTAAAAAAAACTATAGAATTCAAGTTTTTTTCTAATATTTAATTAATCATACGCTAATGAGAAACTTATTTTACGTGCGTGGGGATTAGTTCCCAACCCAGTACTGAACAAGAATTATATTTTTTTATTATTTAGTGTGAGTGGTATCAAACCAACTAATTTCTAGTTGTATTTCATTTTTATTCATTTTCCCCTTTGTGTAGATTAATTTGTACTGTTCTTTAAACATGTCCACATCTTTGTTTCCTGATCAGCTGAAAAATCGTTTTTGGTTTGCTAGAAACTGACTCTCTAAATATATTTATCTATAATACTATGGATCACTGATCACCTGGATTAGCTTTTCTCACATATTCCCTTCGTATGCTCAACCCTGACAAACTTCCCAAAAAGTGATAAAGATATACTTTGGTTTATCCGAAACTTTGGTTAAAATATATAGCTCAGAGGGAAATTTACTTACATTGGCCTTGGGACCAATATGACCAATATTCGTAAGATTAGAGATACGTTATATAGGGATGATTTTTTAACTCGACGTCAAAATGAGGGATCTAAAGTGAACCTTGTCCTCCAACAAACTAGCCGTGGCATTCTAAAGCCCAGTTCACGGCCCAAACCGAAAATAACCTCTTCCCCTCCGCCGCCGCCCACCAATTATCTAGGGTTTGCTCTTTCCCGCAAAATTTTTCCCGCCATTTTGGTTCTTGGCCTCACTCCCGTTCCCGCCAAATCCTCTCGTCTCCCCCACATCCCCGCCCTCCTCTCTCTCTCTCTCTCCCTCTTCCTCTCCCCACCAGAATCCAATCCCCGCCGACCCGGGCAAACGACGGTGACGCGCGACGCGGCGGCGATGGAGGAAGAGATCCGCGCGGAGTTCGAGAGCAGCGGCTTCTCCATCGGCGGCGCCGACCCGGGCGCCGCCGCCGAGATCCTCTCCACGCGTACGCGCGCATGCGCCCCCCATGCTCCCCTGATTTTCTTTCTTTTTTTTTTTTTATTCTTCGGTTCATTGGTATTTCGATATGGGCGCTGATGATGCGGTGCGCGTTGCTGTGTGGTTTGTGCAGTGCTGACCTACTGCATCAACTACAAGATGAGCCCCGCGGATCTCGTCTCCAACTGGGAGGTCTACTACCTCAACAGGTCAGCTCCACTGAATTGGGATGCACATTCTTAGCCTGTTCCACCAGGAGAGTGTCAAACTTTACTAAGATGTTCTTATTTTTGTTTGAAACAAGCTTGTAGCTCTAGAATTTTTGGGAGGTGCATCCTATTAGAGTGTTAATATCTGGTACCTAGACTGTTTTGGTGCGCGGGTTCTGAAGAAGTGGCGATCGTACCCAGCTTGGTATTCTTTGCCATTTAGTATCCAACAAGTTTGGTTCATACTTTTCATAGAAGGGAGAAATGAGATTCAGAAATATACGGCATATTGCAGGAGTCCCTACGTGATGTGATTGCATTATTGCAGCCGGTTCTCTGGAGCATGCAGTTCTGATCCTGTTTCCACTTTTGGTTGAGGCACAACAACATATAACTCTGGTGTCCATATTTTGTCCTTATAGGAAAGAAAATGGTTAGAAAGTAGTACTAGATAATGGTTTAGGGAGCAATGAACTTTATCTGCTTGCCAGATATTTTGTAACCCTTTTTAAGGCAGTATGAAGTAATAGTACTGGCCAGAGTGGCAGTAGCTTTCTGGTAATGTTTCTCATTATTTACCAGTTCATGATGTACCATTAGCTTTTCTGAATTCTTATTTTAAGCTGAAAAATCATACGTCTCGCAATTATACCACTGCAAAGTAACTTTTTTTTTCTGTTTCCTGTTACGTGATGCATCAAAACTGAAGAAACTGACTTTGCAGGCAATTGAATGGGTTAAAGCTTGAAAGCTCATATCTGGATGGTTTTCTGTCACACCTGCAAAATGAAGTAAAAGACAGGATTATAAAAGAAGAAACAAGCCTTCACATTTATTCTAGTAATGATGTTGACATGTCAGTTCCATGTCCCAGCTTCACCAATATGCATTTCTTTAAGAGTATTTTGTTATTTCGTTGTTCAATGTTAAGTGAAATCATAATATACAAGTAATTTTTGCAGGCTCTTGAGCAGTACACACACAGATGAAGAGGGATTCCTTGACACACCAAGCACTAAACAGGAAAAGCCCAATGGAGAGTCGTGTAACTCTGAGCTTACCCCACTGACCACTGATAGGCCATCATCCAGCAGATTGGCCAAAACAAATGGCGACCGCATTACCCCGTTCTCTCAACGAGTAAATAAATTTACTCAACAGTATGTTCTTAATTCTGATAACGTGGCTAGTGTTCCAAGTAAAGACGAGATTGAATCCACAGAAGATGAAGTAATTCGAAGAGTTCAACCTAGTAAAAGGTGTACCTTGCAAGTTCAACGCTCACAGCCTGAACCAGGTTGTAGGTTCATGTATGACAGAATAGAAGATAGAGTAAGGACAATTCTTACTTGTTTGTTCAATCTTCATCTACAACTGCTTGTTTAATTATCTTTCGCTTTCCAGTTTAATTATTTGGGAGATAGGATAAGGAGGTCTGGAAGCTTGTTTTCTGCATCTGGGCTTTGTGGAGAACCTGCAGATGCTACCCTTGCTTCAGAGGTTACTACATGCCACCTGAACTTTACTGGTTGAACTCATCATCATCCCTGTCCTGGAAGCATATCTAATTATATATTTTTATTTTTAGGAGAGTATGTTTTCAGTTGGCATGGTAATTTGTGAAGGGGAAGGTCATCTAAATGAAAAATCTATCTTGCTACAAGGCAGGTAAATGTTGATTCTCAAACTCGTTCATGTGGAAAACAACATTTCATCACCCTTTCTTCTTTATGCTAACTAAATGAGATTTTTCTTTTTAGTGTTGAGCACTCCAGGGGACAGCGTGTACGCTTAGACTTGAAGGATGTAGACCGGTTTTCCTTGTTTCCTGGGCAGGTATCTGTATTCTGTTCATATCTCATATTTATTATCAATTACATTAAATTAATACCTAGTTGAATGACAGGTCGTTGGCATTCAAGGCCACAATCCTAGCGGGCATTGTTTTGTTGTGTCAAAGTTGAATGATTCCTTACCAAACTTTGTTGATGCTCAACTGCCTCGTGCTAAGAAACAAGCTGTTGACAGTGAAGGCAACCAAAGTTCTGACGTTGTATCAAGAGTGCTATCATCAGTTAGTTCCTACTACCATTTGAGAAAACAATTGGATACATGCCCTTTTATCCAATGATCAATGCGTATTGATAAATTTCTTAGCTTATTGATATTTATTCACTTTTCTTTTAGCTTAATTAAATTGTCAATAACACAGGAGGTTTTAATAATACTAGGGCATTGTACATCTTATTGTTAAAGTTAGTAATTAGTTTTTGCTTCCTATATTTGTTGCTATATAGTTCGTTATGCTTCATTTACATATTCTAATTTCAGGTAGCCACTAAAAGTGTAGAGTTGAATAATAAAACCATGGATCTTAAGAAGTAACAAAAAAAATGCAACAAGTAACAACCATACTTGATTCACTGTGAAATGATAATGGAACATCAAAGCTACTGTTCTCATGTTTGAAGGTATCATATGTCTTATAGGTCATTGCAGCAGGTCCCTATACAACGAGTGATAATCTGTTGTTTGAACCTTTGCAAGAATTGATATCTTATGCCAGTCGTAAGCAGCCTCAACTTCTTATATTGGTGAGGCATTTGAATCTTGTTGAAGCAATTTAATATGTTTGGCACTCCGTACCAATTGATGTGTCTTGGATGCAGATGGGACCCTTTATTGACTCTGATCATCCTGAAATAAAAAAGGGAGCTGTTGATCAGAGCTTTCAGGACATATTTCTTTTCGAAATTCTGAGAAAGGTAGGCACCACAGAAGATTTCATGCTGGCAGGTAATGAAATACACAACTGAGTAACATTTATATTTGATGTCTTTGTCCAGCTTCAAGACTTCACCCAGTATTTGGGGCACAATGTTCGTGTGATTCTTATTCCATCCGTACGTGATGCCCACCATGACTTTGTTTTTCCCCAGGTGTGTAATTCCTCATTCAGAGCCAGGCTTGTCTTGTCTAATTTGCAATTATGAAGAGGTTGCCATTTTTCATTATCTATTAGGCACATGACTTTTATTCATCTACGACATTTTTGGCCTAAAAATATCCTATATCTTGGCATTCTGCAGCTTATCTCTCTGATAGCTTATTATGATTATTATTATTTAAGCCTTCTTTTGATGCTGCTTTCACATGCTTGACATAACTGTATTTTTGCTGTCTGCAGCCTGCATTTGACTTGAATTTACCAGAAGACATCACGCATCAGGTAGTAATACGATCTTTGTGATAATATCTGTTTTCTTGCGAAATATTTGATAATAATTCCCTTGTTCTGAAATGGTTTCACAAATTATGCAGATTACTTGTCTGGCTAATCCAAGCCTATTCAGTTGTAACGAGGTACTGTACCGTATCCAAATGAAAGAAATGATTGTGTGGTGATATATACTTTAATTATTACAGAGGCAAAGTACATGTATTCTAATCGTGAAAATGTCTACAAATGGCATCCCTAGGTTATTGAATCATTTGTGCTATTCTGCTAAGAAATCAGGTTATTCCTTGTTTTCCATTAAAAATTCACATAATCCTTTATTCACATTTTAGTTAAAAAATGTCACTGACACATAATGATCATGGCAATGAATAGTAAATAAGGGAACCACAATTTTATTGTGTTTGCCTACTAAGATATTTATTTACCTAATTTTGGAACTTGTCTATGTGCTGAATACATATCATCCATATTAAGGACGAACTTATTCTATATAAGAAGTTCTCCTAAGCTGTATTACTTGTGTTCCAGATACACTTTGGCTGCTGCACAATGGATATCCTGAAACATCTGAGTGGTGAAGAAATTTCTCGCAAGCCACCTGGTGAAAAGCATGGTGACAGAATTGGTAGAATTTGCACACACATATTGAAGCAACAAAGGTAATTACATATATCTTGATAATGGTGCTACTCAGTGCAGATGTTTTTATTAATGGATTCTGATATAGTACTCTTCCTATAGCTATTACCCTTTATATCCTCCTCCTGCTGGTGTACCCTTGGACTTTTCACTCGCTAACGGAGCACTGGAGATCGCATCAGCTCCTGATGTTCTCCTGCTTCCTTCTGACCTTGCTCCATTTGTGAAGGTAATTGTGACAAGAAATGTTATTGGAATTTTAAATTGATATGCATAAATTTGAGTTGTGATCATCAGGGAGCTTAAACATGTCACTTATTGTTTCTTTTTCCTTTCCAAATGAAATGATTTACACTTCAACAGGTGCTTTCCCTCGATGAAAGTAGCGAAGAACCTAAGCGTTTTATTTGCATGAACCCTGGGAGATTAGCAAAGGGCATTGGTGGAGGCACATTTGTAGAACTTAACTACAACGAGGACACAGACAAGACAAGCGCCTCCCTTATTCGCATCTAGTTTTCCGAATGCCGCAATTTATAGGCTGATGAGAATTAGGAAAGCTTCCTTTCTTATGTAACACACCCCTTACTGCTCAACAGTAAAGGATCGAAATTCTTCATGGTTCTTTATGTGGTAAGCTTTCCTTGACAACCTGTTAATTGGTCAACGAAAATCAGTTCATTTGCGTTATCCTTGCTGTGATTATTCTTGGAGTAGTGTACGGTACTAGCATTTTCTGCTAACAAGGTGATTTTACTGTGAACTAACAACTGTTCTGATCTTGTTCCACATGACCACATCCCATTGTGAATAAGAATCAGGAAGCTACTTGATCAATTAAGTTATCAAATACGTCTTTGTGTTTTTTACCTTTTTGTTTATGGAACTAACAAGTGTATGGGCAGATAAACATTTTTAATTCATTATTTGTGTTACACGTGTCTACTATATGGTATAACCAATTGCTCACTCTGACCAGATTAGCTAATTCAGTATGCAACGGACTGGTCAGAAATGGCTCTTTTTTTAGTGTTGGCAAGCCTACTTCTGGTAGTTCATGGATGACAAAAAAAAGGGTTCTTTTGGTATCTGCCATTAGCTCTTTTTTTTTTCTTTCTTTTATTGGATCCTTCTGGGTGTGCAACACGATTATTATGCATTGTTTAAATGGACCTAAATTCTGGTCTTTCCAGAGGTGTGTGGGCCGGGATTTTGTCCTATCCAAAAAAAGTTTTTAGTGTCGGCGTCTTTTTTTTTTCCCTTAACATTTTTTTGGTACATCCTGCCTTGTCACCTTGTATTTGTTAGCTCTGTTTCGAGGGAAAAGAAATCCTGAATTGGAGTTTCAGTCATATGCAGCTATTTTCTGTTCAAGGATGATTGTGCAATACCAATGCTTTTGTTAGAGGTGGAGAATTGGATGACTTCGGAAATAGTGGTTGTGCTGAAAATGGTCATGGAAATTCTTGACCAATTGAGCGTAATTTCCGTATAAGTGGTACTGTTTATGTTTTTAGCTATATATAAAAATTGTTTTTCTAGTTTGTTTTAGCGGTATATTGATAAATATGTTTAATTCTCAACCAACCAAACATTGTTTCCAAAGAGATACTATCAACTCTGACCGTTTTCATCCCTAGCTACAGATAAGTGTTACACTGTGAACCACGACAATTCTAGGCATTATCTAATTGGTCAAAATTGCATTTGCATTCGAGTTAGCTCATTGTCAAATCCTTAGACTATGATACGGGTACCAGTAAATAAGGGAACCACAATTTTATTGTGTTTGCCTACTAAGATATTTATTTACCTAATTTTGGAACTTGTCTATGTGCTGAATACATATCATCCATATTAAGGACGAACTTATTCTATATAAGAAGTTCTCCTAAGCTGTATTACTTGTGTTCCAGATACACTTTGGCTGCTGCACAATGGATATCCTGAAACATCTGAGTGGTGAAGAAATTTCTCGCAAGCCACCTGGTGAAAAGCATGGTGACAGAATTGGTAGAATTTGCACACACATATTGAAGCAACAAAGGTAATTACATATATCTTGATAATGGTGCTACTCAGTGCAGATGTTTTTATTAATGGATTCTGATATAGTACTCTTCCTATAGCTATTACCCTTTATATCCTCCTCCTGCTGGTGTACCCTTGGACTTTTCACTCGCTAACGGAGCACTGGAGATCGCATCAGCTCCTGATGTTCTCCTGCTTCCTTCTGACCTTGCTCCATTTGTGAAGGTAATTGTGACAAGAAATGTTATTGGAATTTTAAATTGATATGCATAAATTTGAGTTGTGATCATCAGGGAGCTTAAACATGTCACTTATTGTTTCTTTTTCCTTTCCAAATGAAATGATTTACACTTCAACAGGTGCTTTCCCTCGATGAAAGTAGCGAAGAACCTAAGCGTTTTATTTGCATGAACCCTGGGAGATTAGCAAAGGGCATTGGTGGAGGCACATTTGTAGAACTTAACTACAACGAGGACACAGACAAGACAAGCGCCTCCCTTATTCGCATCTAGTTTTCCGAATGCCGCAATTTATAGGCTGATGAGAATTAGGAAAGCTTCCTTTCTTATGTAACACACCCCTTACTGCTCAACAGTAAAGGATCGAAATTCTTCATGGTTCTTTATGTGGTAAGCTTTCCTTGATAACCTGTTAATTGGTCAACGAAAATCAGTTCATTTGCGTTATCCTTGCTGTGATTATTCTTGGAGTAGTGTACGGTACTAGCATTTTCTGCTAACAAGGTGATTTTACTGTGAACTAACAACTGTTCTGATCTTGTTCCACATGACCACATCCCATTGTGAATAAGAATCAGGAAGCTACTTGATCAATTAAGTTATCAAATACGTCTTTGTGTTTTTTACCTTTTTGTTTATGGAACTAACAAGTGTATGGGCAGATAAACATTTTTAATTCATTATTTGTGTTACACGTGTCTACTATATGGTATAACCAATTGCTCACTCTGACCAGATTAGCTAATTCAGTATGCAACGGACTGGTCAGAAATGGCTCTTTTTTTAGTGTTGGCAAGCCTACTTCTGGTAGTTCATGGATGACAAAAAAAAAGGTTCTTTTGGTATCTGCCATTAGAAAAAAAATAATGGTTATATAATTTTAGATTGGCTATGATTTGTTTGACAGACGTTCTTGCTGAATTTTGAGGCAACTGTAAATGCTCAGAGCATCCAAAGTTCAGAAAGGATAAAAGGCAGAGCTTTGATCGAATTGTCACGTCCAAAGTGGATGTAAGGAATGGTAGTTTGGTGTATTTTGGACTTTTAGTGGTTAGGCTTAATAAGGTTATGGTTGAAATTTGGAGGAGCAGCAGTTTTCACTTGTGATAAATGAGGGCTGTCAAGTCATGGAGAAACCTCTTGAATTTTCAAGGTTTGGGTGGGTTACAACTCAGCAGCTAGTGCTATGTTAAATTGTCCCGATGCTAAGAAAGCCAAATTTGGTAATGTTTGTTTGGTAGGAGTTGCCGAGTTGGAGATTGTGATGCTTGATCTTTTGGAATTGTGTTGCTCGAGTTTTTGGGATCTTCGTAAGTTGTCTGATTCACCAACTGAATGATATGGAAATGAGGTGCTCGTTCTTTCTGATAGGTCCGGATCAGTAGAAAATTAACAGCACCATCGTTTCTATGCTTATAGTACTTTTATGTGTGTGTCCTGAGTGATTCAAAAATAAATGTTGTAAAATAAACTACGATTAAAAAAAAACCATAAAATCAACTTCAAAACTAAGTTTTAAGTTTCAAGTTTTAGCTTATAAGCACCATAAGTTTCAGTGCACTTGGCTGATTTTCAAGAAAAGCATCGTGATATCTTTAGAGTCTATTACATTCACTTGGTTTACAAGTCAGAACTTTATTGCTGATGTTTCTCAAATTGACAGGCCACCATCAACCGGCAGCACCTGCACCATCACAAATTAAGCAACTTAATCTCTCAAAACATGTTCATTTGATCACATATCTGAAGACCATTTTCTGCAGTTGTGCTTGCCTGCCCAGTGATGTAGCTTGCAGCAGGATGGACGGCAAGGAACTCCACCAGACCGGCTATCTCTTCTGGTTTGCCAAACCGTCCTGAAATTTGCATCAGAAACAGCAAAAACAAATCGAAATTCAGAATTTCTTCTTCAGAACCAGTGCAGACAATGCTGCTAATCTGCTACTAACCTAACGGTATTGTCTCGAGTGCCTTCCGTTCGACATTGTCGCCTAGTTTTGTGGTCATGTCGGAGGTCACCCAGCCAGGAGCAACGGCGTTCACCTGCAAAGCCAAGTTTGGCACAAGCTCAATCAGCAAGTGCTTCAGATCTTGTTTCTTCTGTTCTTCAGACTGCAGTTGTAGTGTCATGATCACTGCTAGCTGAGTACTTGCATTGATGTTTCTGCTGCCGTACTCCCTGGCCATGGCCTTGGTCAGACCGATCACCCCGGCCTTGGCAGCGCAGTAGTTGGCCTGCCCAATGTTGCCGATGATCCCGGAAACCGAGGTGATGTTGATGATCCTTCCCTGTAGCAAATCAGACAACCAAAATCTTCAATGAAACTCTATCAGATTATGGCCTATCACGAGCAAGCTTTCCAGGCTCCTAAACACTGCAGTTTTCACAAAAACTTTCCATAAGTAAGTTCCTTAGAATACTTATTTAAAAACAAACTATCAACCTTGCAATAGTTAATTCACTCGTTTGTGGCCTTGAACAATTTCACAAAATGAGATAATCTACTATCCATTCATAACAAAGGAGCTGTGCAACTTCATTTCATAGCAAGTGCTCCTCTCAGGACAGAAATGTCAGATTTTTCATCCCCATCCAGGGATTTGCAGAGTACCAACCTTCTTCTTCATCATCATCACCCCCGCCGCAGCCTGAAAGAACAGCAGGCAGAATCTGAAGCTCATGGGCAAGATCAAATTTGGTACTCCATCCCAGAATAAATACGCGAATTTGGACATAGGCTATACACAGTATAAAAAATGAACTTATTCTAGGATAGAGGTAGTACGAGGTAGGTGGCAAAGGAAGATCATCAAGTAAACTTACCTGAGCGCAGAGGTAGACGCCGGTGAGGTTGACGTCGACGACCTCCTGCCACTGTGTCCGCTTCATCCGCATCAGCAGTGCGTCTCTTGTGATCCCTGCTCAAAACCAGTACACACCTAGCTTGTCATAATTCCATCTAAAATCCACCAAAAAATGTTGTAGAAATGCAATCCAGAACTAGCATTGCTCACACAACCTGCATTGTTCACCAGCACGTCTAGTGTTCCCCAAGTGTCCATTGCCTGTAGCAAACATACTCAAAGAACAGCACTCAATAATCAACCCATGTTTTCAATTGGATAATGAAATGTCAGGGTTACTTTGGAAAGTAGGAATTTTGTAGCATTTTCGCGGGAACTAGTTCGATTCTCGTAAAATTCCTCCATTCGTAAAAGATACCGAAAATGCATACTCACGGCTCTCATCATGGATTCGACCTCGGCTTCGATGGAGACGTCGGCGGAGAAGGCGATCGCCGTGCCCCCGGACTCCTCAATCTGAATAATGGAAGAACAATATATTGTGCAAGTTGTTATGTAGAATAGGAGGAGGCAGAGCATGGCATGGATCAAGAACTCAAGATCAACTAGGATGAGTGATTTAGTTTACCTCTCTGCACACTTCTTCAGCTTCCATACCTGACTTGGCATAGTTCACAATCACCTTAGACGAACAAAAGCCTTATATAAGTTAATTTGTTTCATTGTACCTTCTATATTTTTAATTCTTCAATTGACCTATGTTCTTTGCTACCAATTCCTCATACATATTTAAGAAAATTTCAGGTGAATAATAAATAACATAGTTCTTGGAACATCCAGTCAAAACCTTCTATTTAATTTTGTGAATTTTCACCAAAATTATAAAAACATATCTAAGGTGGAATCATGAAAATCTCTACTATTATGTTTTTGTCAGTATTTTGGTACGACATCCGTGTATGAGTCGGTTTTTAAGTTCGTTTGCTTTTGGAAATACATATCCGTATTTGAATCGGTTTTTAAAATCGTTCACTTTTGGTAATACAGAAGGAATCATATAAGAATTCTGTTTAAAAAAACTCACATGCTAACAGACGATCGGACTCCTAACTGCAGCTCATGATTTTCTAAAAATATATATATCCAAGCGAACTCCCACTGTGAATTTCACCTTAACTAAACCATATAACAATAATAAGATTAAAATAGACTTCACACGTTGCAACGCACGGGCATTTTTTATATAAAATAAAAATTTAGGGAGTGCAAGTTTAGTCTTAGGCCTTGCAGCAAATGCAATAACCTGAGCTTGCAAGGCCTATACTGAACTTGCAATTTCATATATTTGTGCAAGTATAAATGAGTAACTGAGAACAACAATTTAGAAGACTGACAAGAAGAAAATTTGTTATTGTTCCTTTACAAGGAATAACAACAATAATCAAGGCTGTTGGTTTCTCGGCTGTTGAACATATCAGACTAGAAATAATTACCTTGCACCCTGCTTTGCCAAGAGCCACAGCGATGGCTCTTCCAATCCCTCTAGATGCTCCAGTGACCACTGCAACTGGGGCTGCAAGCTTTGCCCGGCTATCCATGTTCACTCCATTGGTGACCCTAATTGCTTGATGGCTTCTTCTACCTACATCAAAGTTCTTTATTTGTTTATCAAATCAGGAATAATATGCACCACAGGTATTGCTAATCTCTTGTTTCAACTGTCATTTAAGACATTAAACACAGTCTCCAGTGCATAGGTTTGTGATCATTTTTTTTCTGATCATATATTCATAAAATTAATAAAAATATAACTATGTTAATGTATTTTTTTCGTGATAAATCAAGCAATGTCATATTCATACACCAAATCGTAAATATTTTTATATACATTAGAAATATAAGATTTCAAGACTTTATATACTAAAAGCTTTGATCAATTATTGCCTGATGAGACGAGGTTATTGGCCGGCGGCTGACACCGCCGGAGCCGGCCAGGGCGACACGGCGGAGGTGGTGTGCCGGCGACGAGCCCGGCGTAGTATGCGGTGGAGGCCATGGCCGGCGGATGAGGTTAATATATACAAGTTGTTAATAATTTTCTTACCGTATGGGATCTTAATATCTAGAGTACACATGTGTTAGTACAAGCAACACGTAAAGAATGCCACCCCATCTTTAATGGAGGTTTGCTTTGCATGATAGTAAGAGTGTGTAACTGAATGGTTAAACATGCAGTTATGTGGATCGATCACCCTATGATCCGTAAGGTAAAGGTAACATTGGAAACGTAATTTGTGGCATTGTTCATCAGAGATGATGGTCTTCCTTTGCACACTGATTAATTACAATATTAGTTGCAATGTTTGATTCTCTCTGCCATACGTATATTCACTACTACAGATGTGGTTTTTACGGTCTGCCAAAACGAGTTATTACAGGTGGCCGGCCAACCCGCCCGGCGCATGCGTTTGTGAAAATAGCGATTTTTACGTGTGGGCACTACGACCACATACAAAATTCACGGGTGTTTTTGAAATTGGTGATTTTCGCAGGCAAGCACCGTTATATTTATGTGTTCAATAAATTATATATCCAAGGCAATTGCGCGACGAGATTAGTAAATAAAGAGAGAAACCAATTTTACTCCCTGAAATTATTATGTCAATGCACATAACCACTCTGTGACATCGTATATAGATATCAGCAATTGGGCTCCCATTTTAGTTGGCAATTGTGTAAAAATTGGCTCTAATCCAAACCTATGCAACTATCAATCTACCGGCCGAAAAAAATGGGAGCCAAACTCCTATATTTCTGGTCAAATCCTCCTATAAAAAAGTTGACCCGTGATAATATATGCTTCTTCAATTCGTCCTTGTCATCACTTTGCACAGAGTATATTGGCCGTGTTCAGTTCCCTGTGCAAATTTTTTTTAAGTATACAGATACACATTTGAAGTATTAAACGTAGACTAATAATAAAACAAATTACAGATTCCGCCTGTAAACTGCGAGACGAATTTATTAAGCCTAATTAATCCATCATTAGCAAATATTTATTGTAGCACCACATTGTCAAATCATGCCGTAATTAGGCTCGAAAGATTCGTCTCGCAATTTACGTACAAACTGTGCAAATTGTTTTTTTTTCATCCATATTTAATGCTCTATACATGTGTCTAAACATTTGATGTGATGGACTTTTTGAAAGTTTGAAGGCAACTGAACATAGCCTAACTCGTAATTTCTCACGACGTATTCCCTACAACCCTACAAGAAAAATAAAATATGCTATCAGACGTACAGATCGTACACATAGTTAACAGTTTAGGGTACACCACGAACACCTGTCCCCAACTCTTGCCAAAGCAGTCCACGGCACGACCGGCCTTACCCAGTCGCCAACGGCCACAGATACTGTACAACCTTGGATAGTCTGTAGTCTGTACCCGTGACAGCTCGGATGGCATCTCAACGCCAATGATAGGTCCCCATCGTTTGGCTTATTTTCTAATAAGCCAAAACGGCTTATTAGAAAATAAAAATAAATTTGTAGGTAAAACTTTTATAAATGTGTTCCTGATGATTTAAAAGCCAATATTGAAAAAGAAACTACGTTGAAAATATCTCAAAATCAATCTCAAAATTAAGCTTGAAAATTTAAAATTTGGCTTTTTCTTTGGCTGATTAGGCCATCCGATGGGAGCCATAGTGACGCCGAGATGTTATATCTCACGTCAATCCCTATGGCGCTGAGAAAACGGCCTACTTTTAAAATTAGTTTTTGGTACGATTTAATCTCGAAATAAGTTTTTTAAAAGAGTCAAATTATCAAAATTACGGTGGATCCTATTCCTACGCTACTAGTACAGTACTAGTAGGAGTACTAGATGAGATGTTTAACAGTATAGCCATACTAGCTTTAAAAATTAACACATTATCTACGGTTACTTTAATAGTTTATTTATACAGTAATTTTATATAAATATATATTACACTATTAATGCTTGATGTATTTCTCATACGCACACAATACCTTGAAACTCGTTTTATAGCTAGCTACTACCTCCGTCTCAAAATAAGTGTAACTATGGATATCCGTGTGCAACATTTAATCATCCGTCTTATTTGAAAAATTGTATTAATTTTTTTTTAAAAAAGTCACACATAAAATAATATTCATATTTTATCATCTAATAACAATAAAAATAGTAATCATAAAAAAATTTCACATAAGACGAACGGTCAAAAGTTGTAGATGAATAATGCAAAACTATACTTATTTTGGGACGGGGGAGTACGTCTCTACGCTACGCTACGCAACGAATGGGGAGGGCGTGGAGGCTGTCAGGTAAGACGTCAGTACAAAAAAAGGACGCACACCCAGCAAATTAACCTCGTCGCGCCCAGGCGCAGCCGCAGCTAAAACAACACCCCACGTGTGGGTGCGCAGCAGCGGCTGCATATGCGGCCTGCAAAAACGCCGTCGTCTTGCGCCGCTGGCGCCGGTGCGGGGGCCGGGGGCCGTCGGATCACGATCTAACGGCGGAGGAGAGGACGGCCGGCCGGGGCCCCTGAGAGACCGAGACGTCGCCGTCGGGAAAAGGGTGGACCACGCGAGACAGCGAAGCGTGACGTAGCGCGCGGTGCGGGGGTGGAGTGAGTGCGGGGGACAACCGGACAAGGGAACGAGGCTTGGAGGAGAGGATTAGATTCTGCTTCTTCTGAATCTGATGAATGTGTTATCCTCGGAGCTAGTGCCATACTGCCAATCTGCCATGTCCACCCAGTCGAAATGATTGTCCCACAACCGGTTTATCTCTAGGCTGATCGTACGTTTGGTTTGAGTTTTGATCCGTTTAATTGGAGTATGGCTGTGTTTAGATCATTGCAAAGTTTGGAAAAGGACTGAAATTGAAGATGATGTGACTGAAAAGTTGTATGTGTATGACAGGTTGATGTGATAGAAAAGGACTGAAGTTTGGATCCAAACTTTGGATCTAAACACAGCCTAAAGCACGATCTTGTAAAGGTTGCACATTATTGTTACAGTTTCGCCTTCATTTGCGTGTGATTGCTTCCACGAGCACGTCTCCTAGCACGTAAGCATGGCCAACTACAAGTCAAGCACTAATGGATCGACCTGATGAATTAGTGGTGACCACAATGTTATGTCTAACTCTTAGTTAATTTTCTGATCAAGATCGTAGAATGATTCAACGGCATGTACAGTAGTCGATCAGGGCGCCCATTTAATTTTTCTTGCACCGCAAGCCAAACATGGATTAATATACGCTTACCAAGTTGGGTATATATAGCAAAGTTAGGTTAGCTCGTTCAGTTAATTAAAATGTACAACTGTCGATCGTTCGAGGAAATACTCAGCGCGCGTGTTCACATATTATGCACATGGTTTCTCACTTATAACCAAGTGTCCAGACCACTGTAGAACTTCCAATCTTATTTACTCCATCCCAAAATATAAGAAGTGTGTTCGGAACAGATTTTTTGGCAGCAGCAGCGCCTACAACAATTCAGAACGGCTGTAATCTACAGTAATTTTCAACTGCTGGCTGCAGCAAAACTGGCTGTCGAACAAGGCCAAGAGATTTTAAAGGAAGGGATACATTCTAGGGATTCATAGTACTAGTAAGTGTCCCATCTATTCAAAACCCTTTATATTTTAGAGCGGATGTAGTATATATTTCGGCCGTTGTAGACCAAATGAGCAAAAAAAAAAAAATCATCATTTATCCTCGCATACAAAGTTTTCGAATAAGACGAATAGTCAAACATATTTAAAAAAGTCAATGACATCAAATATTTAGGGACGGAGAGAGTACTACTCGCTTCATTCCACAATTTCTTTTTTAGGATGTTTAGAATAGATTAAGATTTAAAATAAAAAACTATAATATCCATTAGTAAATAATGCGCATGATAGGAAATAAAATGGTTATTGAGATCAGTAAAATAGGAAAACTTTTGAATAGAAAGTGATTGATGGGACAACTAGCACCCCACGGTGACAAGTATTTTAGAACAAAATTTAAATCCTTAAGAGAGATATTTTAGGATGAAAGTATTACTCCAACTTTTGGTAATACGAATTTGCTTAAGAAAATGTTCACAAGTTATTATGTTCCAAAACTTATAACTTTTTTTATCAGTGGATCACATTAAGATTCATGTTATAGATGCCAAAACGTTTAATTTTTTTTACCATCGGATCGTGTTGAGGATTCATGCTACAGATAGAGAAAAATCTTGCAATTGTGTGCGGGAGCAGGGAGTCAAACTCCCGAACTGTTAGGTGAAGGCTTGTTGCATTAACCAACTACTAGTCACGGGCTTTTGTCTAATTAGTTAGTACTACGACTTACATATATATATAAGTTACATTATAATTATAGTGTAGTTAAGATATAACTACACTTTAATTGTACTAAAATTTAAAAATTTTCATATAAAAAACTATCGGAAGTAATATGGATATTCCAGCTTGATAATGTATATAGAAAGAATATCTCACAATGTATAGCTAAGATTTACTATATTTTAAGGTGGGGTGGCAGCAACAAGCTGTAAATTAAACGATTGTTACATCATAAATTTATAAGATATATACTACTGAGTATTGGTGACGTTAAATTCATCGCGGCACATGAAGACTTGGGATATCTACTTAGCTCTAGTGCAGGTCTTATCAATCGGGTTCATAGTGTACCAGCTAGTTTGATCCTACAAGTAACAAGATAGATTAGATAGGATCAAGGAGCCAATCGGCCAATGAGCCGATGTGAAGTCGAGTGACCAGCCAATGTCGATAGAGTCTAGATCAACAACTATGGGTTCGATATAGATTCAAATGATCAGATAAACAGTGAGATTAATTATTGCTATCATCGGCTAGAGCTAAACTTTGCAAAATAATCAATAAACCATTCTTTATCAAAAACAATCTTGATAGATCGGACCGAACCGAGATAATATAAGAATGGAGTTGTAATTAAAGAGTTATTTAACTGGTGACTATACGAGTTTGACTATGAGCCGATACAACACTTAAAAATAGTAGCAAGATAACTCACCAGCTAGAGCTGATGAAACATTGCATAAAACCTATCGGCTTACTAGAATAAAACTTGTTAGCAGCAATATAGTAGATCGGAACTAATTGAGACAGTATAAGATTGAAAATAATAAGAAAAACCTATTTACCCGATAGATACATACAAACATAATGGATATATCGATCAATCTAAAACATCAATGTGATTAGAGAAATACTATCTTTGTCGAAATATCGTATCTAACCAAGAAAGTCCTAATTAAGCCGATACGACTCTAAACAACAATACAATTAAAGATAGAATCAATATATTAGATAAGCAATACTTGCGTCAACCTGATTCTATCGGACTTAACCGAGAAAATTTTAGCCACGACGATACAAGTAAAGTTAACAGAACTTACTTTCTCGTTGGAGTTGGAGACCGAACTTAACTGATGCAGCCCCACTCAAAACTAAGCATTTGTACGAATAAAAGGTGGCGATACACCGAAAGTAATTGTATTGACCTGTGGAGATATGTAACAAAGACCCCATGTATACATATTTATATCCTCGGGTTGACACAAGTCCCGATCGAACATGACACAGGTTACCTAAACATAAAAATAAACATATAGTCCTGATTGGACACTAGATAAAACTTTCTAAAGATAAAAGTAAATTTACTAGATCTTGCCTATAATAGATAGAATTAATATGTCATGTCGTGGTCTTCACGGTTCCTTCTTGAGCCCGGTCTCTTCTAGATAAACTTTCATTGGTTTATTGGGTTCTTTTCTCAGCCGAATCCAGTAAAGAACCTTACCAATCTTTGGTGACAAGTATATGGATAAATTAAGTACTATACAAAGTTTAAAACTTTATAAAAAGTGGTATAAATTGTACTTTTAAAAATGTGGCACCGATAATTCATCTCTCCATTAATTCTATGTGTCATATGGATTATTTTGTTTGCTACTCTACTAAAATTTGCTATTTAAACTGAACATTTTTTTAAAAAATCCTTATCAAAATATTTGGTACTATCAGCATGTTTATCTCTTGTTGACATACTTAGGGTGTGTTCAGAATGTTCCCAACTTCTACTCCCTCGTTTTTCGTTCTCACGTTTTATGAACTGCTTAAAAATCATATAGGAAAGTTGCTTTAAAATTATATTTGTCCATTTTTTTAGTTTTTATAGCTACTATTTAATCAACATGCGCTAATTAGCCACCCTATTTTATGTTCGCGGGAGAAAAGTTTCCAAACTTCTGTCCTGAACGCAACCTTAATAAGAACCACACTGAATTATGCCCATCCTACCCTACTATTTTACTAGCTCTTTCCAAACAACTGTCTACTAAAAAAGGGTGCAGTGAAAAGAAACATGTTGTGACACTCTTGTTAAAAATAGCGTTGTAACAGAATAGGGATTGCGAATTATGTCATGTTTGCATTTCTATGTGAAAATTTACAATAGTACAGTTTTTTTTTTCTGAAATTGGTGGCACAAAATATGAATTGTGCATCGCGTACGTCAGTCTCACAAATAAATACGGTCATGCATGGATGGTCACGGCCGGCAAGTAAGAGGATGACAGGACAACATATATACGGCTGCATTTAAGCAGGGACAAAGGGCTGGTTTGGTTTAAGTTCTAAATTAGGCTTACCAATATTTGGCAATTTCAATAGTGTTCAGTGTCTATTTGGTTTGAAGCCAAATTTTGGCATGCCTAAGAAAATAGGCCATTGCAATAGTGAACTTAGGCTATTTTGGCTTCAATACAAACATAACTTTACCTTACCAAAATTAGTCATGCCAAAACTTACCAAAATTTGACACTGACAACCTAAAGAGAAGATTTCTCTAGTTATCCACCTGCACGCTTTCCGAATTGTATTTAAAAAAATATAAAAAGTTATTTTTAAAAATATATTAATTTATTTTTAAGTTTTAAATAATTAATACTTAATTAATCATACGCTAATAACTTAGCTCGTTTTACGTGTCTTCTCAGTGATCTCTCCTTTCTCCTACTCTCAAACACTCCCTTGGTGAGGAGCTAGGCGTGGAAGATTCCAGAGTCAAAACAAATTGATACCAAGAAAAGGTCAGCTTTCAACTAAAGTAAAGAAAGCTTTTAACACATATATATCATACTTGTCTCTAGCACAGTATAAAGTTATCACCATTTACTAAATATATATTTCAGTCATTAAAATATGAGTTCGAATAATGCTACCTCCGTACGTCCTCCATACTGATCAAGTAGATGTTGATCGACCTAAAATATAGTATATGAGTTGTCTTAAATTATTCTTTATATAAAAATAATAATATATAGGATAAAATAATACCAGCCGATCTATCATGAAAATTAATTCCACGATAATATTTCATATAATTAGAAAACGTAGTGATGGAACATGCAATAATATCCAAAACATCAAATAAAAAAAGAACAGAGGGATGGACACTAATCAACGCTTCCGTGGCGTTCAAAAATTTAAAGCTACAATTACAGTACATATTGCAACACCTTTTGTCATCAGGAGGGGCCAAACTGCAAATTTTGACTAGTGGGTTCAATACATCGCTTTTTATATTAGTTCTTATAGGAATTTAGAAAGTGAATGCTATTCCAAATATGTGCTTATAATTAAGACAGCTTACCTTCTTTGTCAAAGAAAATAAATAAATAAAACTCCTCTTTCCACACTAATCTCCCAACTATAATCAATAATTAAGCCGCTAGATTGTACGTCCGTATAGAAATAATCTAAGGCCCCCTTTGATTCAAAAGAAATTCATAGGATTTTTAAAGGATTTCATTCCTATAGAAATATTTCCTACATATCCATTTGAATCAAAGGAATGAATCCTATGAAATTCCTATGCAATGCCTAATATCATGCAAGTTTTGGAGGAAATCTAGCATGAGGTTCTACCTCATGGAAACTTTCCTATAAGTCTTCATCTCTTCTTTAATTCTTGCGTTTTTCCTGTGGTCCAATCAAACGGTTATTCATGTGTTTTTTTTTATGTTTTGTAATTCTTTGTTTTACACTTATATTCATACTAAAATCCTGCGTTTTTCTTATTCCTACGTTTTTTCAATCCTGTGAATCAAAGGCCCTAAGCCAGCATGCAGCTCATCCAATCAATCCCACTCCTAGCTACTCCAACTCTCTACAAATGTCTACTATAGCTACCATCCACCTGGCACTGTGCCAATGGCGACCTTACGCACCCTCCAATGGCCACTTCCATCTTGTCATCATCATTCCTGTGCCCATCATATCTCCTGATATATTTGCTCCGCCAATCAATTCACTCGAGGTATTTTACGACCCACCAGCCAATCGCCGGCGAGCTCCGTACGGTTCGCCGAGTCACCGGCGCCGTCTCCTCCTGCTACCTGTTTCTGCACACAAAGCAGAGCAGGTGTGTCACAATTATTTCAGGTTTTGCAGAAAGATTGAGAGTGTTGTGAGTGATGGAGTAATCACTGCAATCAGAGTCACCTTCTCATGGTCAGGGGGCATCTCAGTGGAGTTGCTCTCGGTCTCAGCAGTCGCCGGTTTCTTCTGTACCTGCAAGAACATGCGTAGCATATGGTCATTTTTTTTGTCCATATTGCCATCTGGCCATCTGGTATTCTGTTTATTGTTGAATTTTATCTCTTTCTTGAAAGGATGTTGCTGCTGCAATCCAACTTATCAAACTGGAGGTCCAAGGGAATGGAACTCATTTAAGGTGCACACAGAAATCTTTCCCACATGAAACACATACGGCTTGTGCATTTCTGAATTTTTCAGTTATGCAAAACAGTGCTTGCTGAATGTTGCTGCCGGTCAGGCCGTCAGTCTGGTAAAACCAAGGGCTCAACTTAAGCTAGTCTTTTGTGAGGAGATTTCATCAGATGGCATGCACCAATTTTCACTCGTATGGTCTACACATCGAGCTCAGTGTATGCTTTTGGCTTTAAGAGATAACTTACGTTTTACAAAACTTAGTGCTGGTACTGAGTGCATACCTTTTTCTGCAACTTGGCAATTCTATCTGCCACCACCTGTGTCCATACAAAGGTAGTTCGTTAGATTTGAAGTGAAACCGGTTGCATATCAAACTGAAATTATCTTAATGACACTCAAAGATGGTGAAATGCCGCAAGTTCAAACATCCACTGTTTGCGTTCACAATGATGTACAGGCATAGTACGTATTTTCTGTCACCAGGAATGCAGGATGGGGCAACTAATATTGACTCAAAATTGACTGGTTCGAAATACTTGATTAATATTGACTCAAAATGTGTTTCTTCTAGACTCTAATAATGAATCAGCATTAGCTGAGAATAGGAACATTTTGGATACACCATTCTTCCAAATTACCATGTGAAAGAGACTAACTTGTGAGTTATGAATCACTGGAAGGCCCAGGCTGAACAATTTTTTGGTATTTATATCAAGTACAATAGTGAGACAGCCATGGAAAATCTTCCAAGGTAAAATAGTAAGGTAAAGACTTTTCCTGGAAAAAGAACTGGAATGTCTACAAAAAATTCTTTGTGTGATGTGCATAAGTAGATAAAATCTATTTAGTTAAAATAAAAGAAATAATCATGTTCCACAGAGATACATGTTGTCTTCTTCTATTTTGTCTATTATTAAAGTACCACATACCTTTCTTTCCCTTATCCACCTTAGTTCATCTTCCAATAATATTTCAATTTGGCTAATCTGTTCCATGTTTAATGTGGATATGTCTTTTTCATCAATAGGTCTGCAACTTGGTCATATTAGTCAAATGTTCAAAAATATTTTATTTTGTTAAAGTTGTTACTTGCAGAGACACTTGTCAGATACCGCATGTCATCATTGATTGGCCCTTTATCTATTGTTTCCTTGGGAACTTGAAAATCCTTGCTCTTCCTCTGGTACAATAATTATCATCAGCATCAGCAAGAAAAATTTCATAAATGAAAGTGTATCTGTGCAAGTGTGCATGATATATAGTTAACTTATCAGATAAAATCACTAAAATCACAACTTCATTCTTTTTGTTTGTTTATACAATTACATGGGTCAAATTTCAAATTTGTAACTAGCCATACACTTCTTTTAATTAGTTGAAATTTCTGACAGCGCCTGTTTGCCATACTTTTTAAAATGTTTTACACAGTAGGAATGACTACTCTGTTTTTATCTTAAGTAATGATGATGCTTCTACTCTGGAAAAAGGTAAATATGTTATAACCATAGAAGATTTGATCTACTAGTATAAATAAATTTATGGCACATGATCTACTAGTACAAATGCACTTCTCATATAGTATTTTATTTCTGTTGCTATTGTCCTCATTTTACCTTTTGCAGAATGCACCTGCCATGTACTCCTTTTTGTGCTGCTTGAGAGTGCTCATAACGTTCCACAATGTTTTCAATACTGCAAAAAATGTTGCTGAGTAAGTGACATGAAGTTATAGAGAAAATGAGTGGAACAATTACAGGCTGAAGAAAAAAGAGGCATAAAAGTGAATAGGTGGATGCTCTCTCTTTTTCTTTTATTTCCCGAAAACGCAAAAGATTTGCATATCATTGCAGTAAGAGAAAAGTGGATGAAGTTCATGAAAAACCACTGCCTGCATGCAAAAGGCCACCCACCAGTATCTTAGATTACAGCTTAATTTTCAGATAACCATTTCATGACCAAACACAAGCTTTGCACTTTCAGGGCACCAGATGAAGCACTTTTGCTCCAGCTGCGGCCCACTGCTTTGCTCCTTTTGTCATCGCCATAATCAGTTGTGACCAGTTTTTGCTATCAGGATTGAAGATGTGATTATTCCATTCCTTCCAAACCGGTGCTCTTAACCTATCTAAACTCTTCCATATGGGATTAGTCCCACCAACACCACACCATGGGTCATATGGGCCTCTGCTCTCTCTGAAGGTTGAGGCCGCATATGCGTAGCATCCTACTTACATTTCATACTTACACTTCAATCCTCTGTAAAAGGAGGTGCCCTGGTTGGAATGTGTGAGTTTATATGCTAGCAACAACCTAGCTACACTTTTCATGTGGGACTAATCCCCACACCATGGGTCACGCAGGCCTTCGCTACTAATGGACCGGGGTATTATAGATCACCACAATGCTTGGGTCAAGCCCTTGCATCCCAACAGCCACCCATATGTCACAGGTCTAATGCCAGAACTATAGCATGTTTAACACTTCCCTTTCTGGCATATGGACTTACAAATGTGTTGATACAGTGTTGGGAAAATGAATTCAACACATTCTGTGTCAGTCCATTTGTCTCTCGAACACAAGATATTACTTGCTATTCTACAAATGAAAGTGGATCCAAGCTTGAAGATTGCGGACATTGCTTTTGACGTTCTTCTTTGTAGCCCAAACTATGATTCTTAGCGTTGCACTAGTGCCAAAGCCATTTCACCCTTATAGTCTGTCCCTGTATTTCCAGATTGTGAATAACCATCCTCTATGCGAAGTTGGTGAGCACATTAGACCAAGCTAGCCAACAACGCTATCCCTTGGCATGGCCATGGTCCCATGACCTCTCAGAAGGAACCTTCTCGTGGTTTTGTTAATTGGCTTGGTAGTCCATTTAGTTGGCTTCATGGCGACTAGTAGGTAAATTGGTATAGAAGTTAGGATTGACTTAATTGGTACAATTTGTCTGTTTCATAATGACGAAAGCCAGATGAGAAGGAAAAAAAGGATCAAAGCATGCAATGATTGGCTAGTTAAAAAGACCATACCAAAATAAACTGGTGATAAATATATATATATATATTATATATATATATATATATATATGCTTCGCGCGAAAGGAAAGGATATAATTCATGACCATCTAGGTCACTCATATGTGCGCAAGACCACCGAAGTCATGCCACATTCATGAGTATGTTGAGAATTGAAAGTTAAATAACTTGATACTTAGCAATTTTTACCTCATATACCCCTAAATTGAACATAAAAAACTAAATATAATATGTTTGAACCAAGTTATTCATCGTTGGTTGTTTTGATTTCTAGCTTGCACAACTCGGATTTTCTAATTGGGTTCGAATGGGTTGAGCTGCTCTGATTTCTAGCCCAACAATCTCCTCATGACCTTATCAATGACCGGCTGTAAATTTTCTTTCATATGCCCATAGGTAGTCTTAGATATTTGTAAGAAAATCAGCCAATCATTTTCTTGCCTTATGCTTAGTGATAGCGCTAGGCATCGGATGGCTATTAAGGATTTAGCTTCGACCCGACTCATCTATTGCATCATTCTTTGGAGTTACAGGCTAGTTGGAGTTACAGGCTAGATAGAACATATAACTAAATTGATTTACTTACTAGGATGTGTGGGAAACTGTGGTTAGGCACCGCAATGAGGCTCCATACCCTGTTACTGTCGAGGAATTCCTCTATTAGGCGTTGGAAATGGGCCAACTATTCCCTCCATGTGAAAGGAAATAGGTCACATGATCCACCTATCGGGTATGTTGGGCCAGGGTGTTTCCCCCTTCTCATCCCCATTCCCCATTGGAGGCCCAACAAGACTAACAAGTAGGCCAAACATATGTATAGCCACATGTTGGTGCATACTAATCCCAAATACCTCTTTCATTTTCCTTGCCATTCTAACCCAGCCACTACCTCCTACTCTTTTTTCTTGTCCCCAAACTCAAGACGTAGAGGCACGACTCATGCCGCTACACGGCAAGCTCGACGCCGCATGGGAGGATGACCTACCCTCCCATGGGATTTAGTGCCTAGCGATCCCCTTGTATGGTTACTTGGCAACACTTTCTTTCTTGCTTGCATGCCGCTGTCATCGGATAATTCTTGAGCTAAGGTTCTGGTACCGTGCTTCCTTCGAACAATTGGTGGCACATGATTTTGGCTTCTTGAAGCATCTACTAAGGCCTACATACGTCTTTCCTGCTCAACCACTCAGTGTATGTGTATTCGAGTTGTGGTTCTTCCTGCCTAGTGAATGAGTAGATTCATAGCAATTCACATAGGAACTCCTTTGTGATAATAGTTGGCTTGACATTGTTGCAATGTATTTGCTCCACTGATCATTCAGAGTAGTTTGCTTGACCAATGCTCCCCAATGATACATAGGATCTCCTTAGTTTTGCATAGCTTCAAGCGTGTTGGCTTGATGAGAAGGGCTACTCTATGAAGAATGTTTAGTAGGGAGAAGAGCCCTTGGTGTTATGCTTCTTGAAGAACGTGTTTTAGGCATCGTTACAAATATGAATATTGGTGGCAACAAGGGGTCTCCTTGGTGGACTCCTTATTATTTCATTCATGAGGAATTACCATTGAAATATTTGAATGCTTGAACTTACCAAATTTGAAAAAAAAGACAGAGAAAGAAATGGCATTCTACCGTTGTGTAGCTTCTTCATTGTTTGGTGTACTAACTAGAAGTTGTAATGTGTGAAGCGGCCTTTTATAAAGGCACTCTAGTTCTTCACAATCAACTTCATAGTAGTGCATGTTGAAGTGCCAAGATATTGAGAACAACTTGGGAAGATGGGAAGGAAGCTTATTGTCCAATAATACCATAAAGTAGTAGCATTAGTTTTCATAAGAATCAATGGGATGAATGGCCAATTCGACTTCTTAAAGCTAGCCATTCAAAAATGTCGGTTGGTTGCCGTCAGGATATCTTTTTTATTGTTTGCCATCATTGGTGCTAGAAGAGGCTCAAGAAATCATCGGGTCCTTGTCTTCTCTTCTCTTTTGTCTTAGTTTCTACCCACACCTCTTTCTCCGAAGACTTGGCCTATAGCTCTGCATACTTGCCCTTTTTGCCTCAATGAAATTTAAATGAGATTGATTAGTCCCGTGGAGTACCCATTAGGCTTGTGGATAATGCGCCAACAAGGCCTATTCTTCTTGCGACCATATGGTATGGTATTATCTAAGAGTTGTTGGATGAAAGTGTGCCAATTTCGGAGAGTTGTGTGGTGATGAAAGAAACTAGTGTTTGCATCACCTTCTTTGATCAAAGCAATCCTCACTTGTTGCCAAGCTATTGTTTTTCAGAAGGGAATAAAGCACTAGTAATTCCATTTTGAACTCCTATCACCAATCACTCTAGTAATGAGAATTTCAATTTCTCCTCGAGAATGCCTGTCTATGGCAGGACCTTGCTAATTATGGAGATTTACATACTAATGTTATGTAATTTCTTGTTAGTTCAACTCTATAATGCCCGTAGTATTTGATGAAAATGTCTATCTCGGCAGTGAATATGATTGGCGATCGAGCATTGGTCCCGCTAAGCTTTTTTACTATTGGGTGGAAACCTCCTATTTTGCACTAGAAATATTATAGGTGAAACATTCCTTTGCCCTTTGTTGAGTAGGATATTTCTAGGAATAGTGAACTATTGTCAAAGACCATAGGAGAGAGGCGCGCAGGAGGAAGTTATTGGGAAAACATGTTTTCCCATGATAGGTAGGGGAAAGCACGATTAAATCACACCAAGATGTGCCTTTCTCTATCATTCAACCAATTGATATTGTGCCTATTGTGACTGAGTTCTAGCTAGACACATGCACGAACCATCATGTGCCTATCGGGAAAAGAGTTATTATTATCCTAATTTTGATAGATCAAGGTTATGTCGTCCACCAACATCCAAGGGACAGTGGTCAATCGAATGTTTCTGATATCATCGACAAATGGATTTTATCCACGTCATCCCGTGGATCACAATTGATTGTAGTCCAATAGCTTGCTCCATATGGGAATGAGAACTTCGTTTTGAGATAATTCCCCATGAAAGATGATCATGGATGTCACTGATGTCGAATACCCCTAGTATTGGAGCATGGGAAGTAGTAGAGGCGATCATCTAGTTCATTTTCCTAGAGGTTGATGACCAAACACTTAGTTCCATTGACTATGTGCAGATAGTTCTCATTTTACCAACATGCTTAGACCCCTCATATTTACTCTTCATGAAACTATGGTTCACAACCACACATCGGCTAACAAAGCCTCTACATGTAGGTGCGATAGTGACAAAAAACCTTATTGTGCTCCTTATCTAAGGGTCTCCAGGGACATCGAAATTGAACAACTCCGCTAGGGCCTAATGGCTTGGATATGTTCGTTTCTTAGAAGTTTCGACAAGATCTGTTTATACTTAGAGACTACTGTGTATGGGCTAGTTCCCACAACAGAAAGACATGGGGTGGGTCTTGAGGGGACCATGGGCATTCAATTGAATACCATGTTTTTAGAAAATCTCTCTCCATTAAAGTATAAAAACTAAAAATACACATCCTAGTTTTCACCAATGACATATTATAGTGTAAAGTTTCAATACCTACCATCAAAACCTTGCCCTGCCTTTGCAAAAGATCATGCCCAAATGCTTTGGAATGCCAAGTAGGATTCTACCGGGTAATTGCTATGAGATGTTAGTTCCAAAGAGTAAAAGTGATCTTTAAGGATGTCTTGGAACCATCCTTTGTAAATACCATTACTCATTCGGCAGTTGCGAGATTTAGTCGGGGAGCTTGTTTTTATCATAGTATGCTAGCGGCCTAGCCCAAGGCAAATTCGCTCCCAGTCAAAAGCGATCTTCGGGGGTTGGGAGCATTAGGGCCCTTGACAATCCGAGCCATAGCGCCACTATGATTTTTGATGGCCCACAAACACGACTTGAGTTGGTGACCTTGGAGAGGCGCGTTTGTTCGGAGCTTGCTAGGGCGAGAAAGTTGATCCAATGGCTCCTAAGACAGGGTACATCCATCCTTTGGATCAAACTACCTTCTTGATCAGCGAGTAGATATTGATTGGTTTGGTGGCCAAAACACAAGTCACACAGATCAACCTTTTGTCTCACAAATCCCATATCTTGTGTTTGCTCTAACTCAAGATGACTGATTTGCTAAAGAGAGTCCATCCCGACTATCAAAAGGAAGGATGAGACACCGCCATAGGTGATTGCTTTGTATGTTGTTTAGTGAATGTCTCTCGGCGTCCACCAGCCCATTGCTTCCTCCTACATAGTTAGTCGACCAATTAGCGGGCGACCTAATAGGAGGACTTCCAACTCGGGCAATGAACATATGTTTTATTACCCTTCCAAGTTGAGGAAAACATACTAGACTATGCAATGTGTCAACCTAGGAGGTTCCTTGTCTAGACCTATTGATATGGACATCCCTACCATGCTTATGGTCACTAGTAGTTCAACTATCCTTTAAGTTGAATATATGATACAAAGATGACTCACCCAACCTCATGCATGTCAATTGATCTATCAGGTAATTCGTTCTTAGGCTTGCACAAACATGATTTATAGAATATATTGAACTGTTACTTGATTTATTATGCTTAGGAATGAAATGAAAAACAAATAAAGCAAAAGGATGAAAGTACCACTTTGCTAGTTTGGTCTCCTAGACAACACGACTAAAATAAGCATGACTTTTGCTCCAGAAGTTTGCTTTGGGTCCTAATTAATTGATGGAAAAAAAACTCTTCATCCTTTTTCCAGTAAGATCTGGGTCCACCTCCAAACTCCTAAGTCGGCTATAATGAATGTAACAATGTCGAACTATTCTTGGAAACGAGGGAAATGTGAAATGTGGCACCTACTGCCCTTCTCTATAAATAGGTAGTCACCCCTTAAGGGTTCCCGTGTAAATATAAGTGTTGCCTAGACTTCCTGTTTGTCATATTCGACTTTTCGTGTAATGTATGCGTCGGCAAGATTGCCCATTTCTAGTTTTGGAAATTCACCAAGTTAGTGTTCAATTAAAATCCTCATCTTATATTCACAAAGTTTGGCTAGCCTTCATCTTGCTCTTGCATATTTTTTTTATTGCTTGTAGGGCTAAAGTTGACCGTGTGCCGCTAAGAGCAACAACTTGTCACAGAACAACAGGTGTGTCAACCACTAAGGATCAAAACTTCATGTAGTTGTAGTTTGCTCGCTACATCTCTTTATATAACTGAGAAAAGTCCGTAGTTGATCCTCAACTATGGCCTTGGTCCAATTTTCATAACTAAAAAGCCACCTACTTTTAGTCCATCAACTATTAATATCATCTAATCTATATTTTATCCTTGGGTCCAAACCAAAGTGGTTTTCGATGATGATGCACTTGCATGGAGTCTACATGAGCAAAATAGTTATCTCATATCATCAAATATCGGGATACTGAAAAACAACACCCATCCTCGAGATTGAGAAGGCCAACTTGTTTGAGGAGAGAAATCTGGGTTTGTACAGCTTTTTTGCCAATAAAAATAATTTTTCGCGTGGTTGGGCCCTTTTTCTGTCATTGCTATCATCATCGTCATGCTCCCACCGCGCGTGATTACAACGATGGTAGACTGCAAACTGCAACCACACCATCTGACAAGTGTCCCCTATGAGCTTTTCTCGACTAAAAGGGGTCGTTTGGTCTATCACTGGAAGTGAGCTCCCCTTTGTGTAAAAAGTGTGCTAAGAAGTGCGCTAAAGAAGTCCTACAGTGAGTGTCGCAATTATCGTAGTAAGAGAGATGATAGCCCACCATGTCCACATTCATCGCTCGATGGTGCAAACTTCTAGGAAGCCACCGACTATTATGCCCGGTCCTCAACCGTAGTTTGTTGAAAGCTCCATTGTAATCAAGGAACATCTTGCTCCTGCTGGATGTATCTTCAACCTACCAAGAGATGGCCACGTCTTCTCCTTAGTGATTGCGCATGCACCAGACATGCAAACAATGCTAGTTGGATCTTCAGCCTACTCATAAATGAATTGGGTCTTATGCTTTGGCGATTGCGCATGGATTTGTTAGAAAGCAATCATCTAAAAGCTCGGCTAATAGAATGCCATGGTTTCTAGTCAATTGACTTGATCTAGCAAGAACCTTCAAGATGCATATGGATGAGGTGTCGCAATATCTCGCCTAGCCTAGTCCATGGGTGAGGGCAGGCTTGAAATCTGCGGCATAGAGGAGACTATTGTAAAGAGTCAAGTCTAAAAGCTATAGCTCTGGACACCAATGGGAAGTTCTTGTGAAGGAGGGAACTGAGCATCTTAGTGGTGAGATGCTCCATTCGGTTCTTAGTGCTACTCCATCTCATCTACACTCATTGACGAGTGTGAGGCAAAGGCATTAGCTACCAACACATTATGGAGTGCAAATTTATTGAGTGCATCTAAATGGACAAGTTAAAAACACACGTCTCCTTACTCACTAGAATAAGGGTCGTCAGGTTGCAACACAAAATAATTGTTCACACGTCGGCTTGATGGTGACAAGTTGTTCATGTGCCCCATTGCCCTCCACTGGTGCTAGGGAGGGAGGGGAGGAGAAGGCTATCAAAGGCAGTGACAGAGATGGAGATTTAGGCATTCCCTTATTGGCGTTCAATGTGTACTGAGTACGTGACTCAACAACCACATAGATAGGGTGCCCAATGGCCTTCTGAAACTATGCCATGAAGGAAAGAAATTCTCTTAGGCCCTGGGTGTCTCTATTGCACACTAGCTAATAAAACACCCTGACGAAGATGTAGAAGCTCCAGACAATGCAAAGGTTGTGCAAAATGACCCAAGTGATGTTGAGTAGTGGAGGCAGAATGTGAGCAATCTTTCAATGTGTGTCGGACTCTCCACATCCAAAGCATCACGATAGTCGACAACAAACTACATGGATATGATCGACAAAGGAGCAACTAAAGTAGAGACAGTCGAGGTCCTTGTAATTAGGCTGTGATGCAAGAGGTGGGTGACAAAGGTTATGCTAGGGCACCTAACATTTCTCATTTGCGAACCTCTGATGCCTCCACCTCGTGGCGAAGACCTCCTCACGATACTAGCAATCAACTGAGCTACCAGTGGCAACATCTAAAAGAGTCAGTAGAGAAGGCCTTCGCATGATGTTAGTCATAGAAAATAACCAAGGAAGCATAGGTTATAGTGACCATGATGTTCAATTTGTTAATCTATGTCAACAAGACAGGCAACTAGGATTGTAGACCTCCATCCGCAAAGTAGACAACTCATCTTTGTTCCAGGTTATAGCATACCAACCGTATATGAAATGACTAAATCCTCGTTTGGGATCAACGATTTCCACATCTACCCTTGATGGTTTGGTCCTTCGGAAGAACCACTGCATGAACTCCATCCTAGAGGGCAACTGAAGTCGTAATACGACATATAGTGTAGAAGGAGGATGAGGAGAATCAACGACAGTAGGGGGTGACCGAAGCAATTGAGTGGCAGCCGAGACTAGAGTGCTCGCTAGTGAAGGGAGTACAAGAGAAGGGACCTAGGTGGAGATGATTCATCAAAATCCACTTTACAAGAACTACATAAGTGGATTGTAAAAAAAATACATAATCAAAATTAAGCTAACAAATATCCCCAAAATGCAAAAGATAACTTTACGATATACCAAATATCAACAAGGGCAGAAATAAGAAACAAAAATACATGTAAAACAATTTCCACAATTGAAGGTAGGAAGATATTGAGGCTTAGTTTTGCTTTCTCTTCTTGATTGATGCCATGTTATGGTCATATGGATGAACATAGAATATCTTGAAAACTCTTGCTTAGTTATCAAGGGGTTATGCCACAGTAGAGCAGGAGGCAACTCCTTGGTAATTTGGGAGGAAGACCCTTGCTTGTATCATGTCAACTAGTTGGAGAACATCACGATTTTTGTAAACCCCCCTCCTCCTCCCAATGCATGTGAACTAATGGTGCAAAAGTAAACATACAATTGTAGGAGTAAGGACCCTTCAATCAGCATGCTAATGTCTAGGTTAGTACGATGGGACAATGCCTAACTTCATGAAAACATACAAAGTGAAGAGATGCTTCTGCA
>CM020180.1:6917982-6999333 GCA_009805545.1 Oryza longistaminata | reverse complement strand
CATGCTCATTTGGAGAGGAATTCCATGATAGGTCTTCCTTCCTCTCTTTGTTCTTGGGAAACATACTCAAAACCATTATCATGTTCACTTTTTTTCTAAAGAAAATCATTTTTTGACGCAAAGGTAGAGAGACTCTACCTTAATTAGTTAATGGCAAGATTGAGAAGGCAGAGAGAGACAGGAAAAAGGTAAACTGAAAGGGATGAGAAGCTAGCAAAAAATAGAGAGAAAACAAAGAAGAAATCAGGGTAAAATTCCCTGAGCCTATTCCATTTTCGCCGCCAAGAGGCGAATGTGTTTCAAGTTGGCTGGGCTTGACGCGAAATTCAAATTCCCATATGCCAAGACATTCTTTGATCTGGTGGATGTGCTTTTCAAAGTTGAGGTTTGTTTGGCGAAAAACTCTGGCATTACTTGCTTTTCATAACTCATAAGTTGTGAGAATCATTGTGATGTTCTTCGTCACTAGATTCACTTTGACTGTCCATTTCTTACTCAATCTACTTCAATATTAAGGTTGCACCACCATGGAATGAAAAAAGAAGTTCAAAAATCTACAGTACCCCACAAGTTCTCTGAATGTGATTACTAACAAAAATACTTAAATTTTTAAAACTGAAAGGACCATAATGCATCTTCTAGGAGATTAAAATAATAGAATGAACCTGGACAGTTTCATGAGGTTTGATCAGTCTATTCTGAAGATGGAAAATGAGGCCGTACCGCTAGCTACCCCCAAGTTTGAGGAACTGAATTTGGCACTCCCTCCATATCAAAATATTTTCCACATACCTCCTCACCTCAACCAATCATAACCTTTCCTTCATTTAATTTTTTATCTACTTTCTAATCTTAATAAATCACAACTATTTCTCACCTCAACCTTTATCTCTTTAAAAAAAATGCATAAATAGTTATATTTTGAGACCAACGGGGTAACTGATTTCTTGTAATTTGTTTTTAGCTATGTTAGACTAGAAGGAGATTTTTATTTCCTTGTGTTATAAATTCTACGTAACCGCATATATATTTACCATATTACCATGTCACGCAATAATTAACATGTCCATTCACTAGTTGTAGCATGGATATAAGTAAAGCATCGCACAAATCTTGTTTATCACAGAAACATTAAGTAAATTATTTTGTGATAAAGGTATTTCAGCAATTACCTACCAACTTTTGTACTACACCATCGGTCAAAAAATAAAAAATAATTTTATGGCTAGAAATTTGGATATAGGCTCAACTTTTATTATACTATTATACGTACTAGTCTATTTTCCCACAATCTTTTTCTTTACTTATCCTTTTGGTGTCTCAATTTGTATGAAGAAATAGCATAATCCCATGGGACGGGTGGAGTAACAAGTTTATGTTATTACAATATTACTTTTCGAGGCAAATATGAAATATACGTGTACCAGTTGTTTTGATTTTCAAATAAGCATTTGATGAGTTATTGATGATAGGAAATTTTAAAAGTATAACACCATCTTATCTTAAACATTAAATATTTTTGAGCAGATATTCCAAGTACATGCCTCTCACCCCTTCACCTCTTGGGCTAGCTTGCATGCGCGCTCTCCCCTCCTTCACATACGGCAGCATAGCTACGCTTCGTAGTATTCCCTCTGTTGTACTAAAAATGTGTCACGTACTACCAAAATTTTTTATATTTAGGAACGGAGGGAGTAAATGCGTAATGCGTATACGCTGCTGCGAGAGGTCGATCGACGAGTATGCAGGAGCATGACATGAAAAGCCATGAAGGCTGTGTTTAGATTCAAAGTTTGGATCCAAACTTCAGTCCTTTTTCATCCCATCAACCTGTCATATACAAACAACTTTTCAGTCACATCATTTCTAATTTCAATCAAAATCTAGACTTTGCGCTGAACTAAACACAGCCCAAGAAGAAGGTATAGCTAGTCAAAAAGCCCGAAAAGCATCACATGCAGTCGCCGCCTGTGCTGTGCCTGTGGCTGTGGACGTGATCTTAACCTGGATATGGACAGGATTCAGATGGAGAGATCGATGAGAGTAACGAGGCCCCAAGCTTTTAGCCATTTCTGTCGAGGCCCGGCCGGATAGTTAGCACAAAGCACAAGCATGCATCCAAAGGATCAAGAAAGTACAAAGCGATTGGACAAAAACCAAATAAATAAACTCCCAAAGGAGCGATCGGAAGATACGTATCAGGCCATCCACAATGGTTATCTATAGCCTCTCTACAAGAGATCCATGTCAGCATATTTTCCTACTTGGAAGGTATTAAATGAAAAGAGAGAGCAAAGCTATCTACTAACTTAGAGATAGTCTATAGAGAAAAACGAGGCAATGCATGAGAGAGCTATAGATACCAATGTAGACATACTATTAAGGTGGTTTACTATTAATCGAGTCTATTGCTGAGATGTACATGTTTTATAGAGAGCACCTTACTTTACCATTGCGGGTGCTCTCACCGCCCTCGGAAAAAAAGTTCATCTATCACCTGCGTCCAACTCGATCGATCTACCAATCGAAGATTTTTTTTATTCTTTAATTGATAAAATTAGAATACCGTACTCTTAACTTTATTTTTTTAAAGAAAATGGGCATTTTTGGCCTTGGCAGTGCAAAGTTTTTTTTATGTATATATAATGCTACATAGACGACGTGGAAAATTATTTAGATATACTACCTTCATTTTCAAATGGACGACGTAGTTGATTTTCACATAATATTTGACCATTCGTCTTATTAAAAAATATAAATATTATTTATTTTGCTGTGACTTAGCATACCTGTCGAGGAGTCGCCTACCGATGTTCCATGACCTACCTTCATTTTCAAATGGACGACGTAGTTGATTTTCACATAATATTTGACCATTCGTCTTATTAAAAAATATAAATATTATTTATTTTGTTGTGACTTGTTTTATCATCAAATAAAATATAATATTTAACTTATACTTTTACATATTTATATTAATTTTTTGAATAATATGAACGGTTGAATATGGTGCAAAAGTTAGTATATAGAAAGAATTTGTTTTGTTCAAAAGGGATTTAAGGAATGAAAAAGGTATAAACTGAGTCAGCGCACCGGACTAGAAATGCAGACATGGGGCAGTAGAACCTACAGTGCTAGGTAGTACAGGCTCCCATGTTACTTGCTCACGCCTTGCTTTTTTCTCGTGCGATCGAGAGCACCTTTCGCCCATGCATCGCCCGCCGCGCCACGGATGGATGCTAGCTATAGATCGATCGAGCGAATAGCTACTCTACTACAGTTCGCCTGGGAGGAAGTACAGCGCGTGTGGATGGAGATCCGCATGCAGCCTCCACACTGTCCCCTTCTCTGACGAAGAACAAATTAAAGGCTGTGTTTTATTTTGTGTGCCAAATTTTTTTAAAGCATACGGACACTTTGAAGTATTAAATGTAGACTAATAACAAAACAAATTATAGATTTCGCCTGTAAACCGCGAGACGAATTTATTAAGTCTAATTAATCCGTCATTAGCAAATGTTTACTGTAGCATCACATTGTCAAATCATAGCGTAATTAGACTCAAAAGATTCGTCCCGCGATTTACATGCAAACTGTGTAATTGGTTTTTTTTGTCCATATTTAATGCTTCATACATGTGTTCAAACATTTGATGTGATGGAAAAGTTGGAAGTTTGAATAAAAAAAATAGTCGTCGTAGGACGTAGGAGCAGCTAGCCAAGATTTCGGACCAAAGTTACGGATGCTATAAATCTTGATCAAGTATGTACTCCCTCCATACCAAAATATAAGATAGGGTGAAGACAAGTATGATAAGGTGGGTCCTACTTGTCATCCTCTATGGACTGAGGGTATTTTGGTCCTTACAAAAATATGGTATGAAAAAACCTGATCTAGCTGGATCCAAGACGTATATAGTGGCATGGTTCAAAATTTGCAAAATACATATGGCACACAGCTGATATCGGGAATAGTAGTGGTGTTTTTTTTTTTAATTTGGCAAAGTTGCAGTGGCATGGATCCAATTAACCTAATTTTTTAAGCCTAAATAATCTATAATTAGCACATGTTTACTGTAGCATCACATAGACTAATCATGGATTAATTAGGTTTAATAGGTTCGTCTCACGAATTAGTACAGAGTTATGAGATATGTTTTATCATTAGTCTACATTTAATATTTCTAATTAGTGTTAAACATCCGATGTGATAGGGACTAAATTTTAGTCCCCGGATCCAGACAGGGACTAAGAATTTTTGGACTCTGATCCGGTCTCCAAGATACTACTTTGATCAACGATATCAATAAAAGTATAATGTTTTAAATAAAATGAGTTGTATATTATGATAGTAAGTTGTTTAATAATAAATCTAGTAGCATCAATTTTGCACGATTGATCTTTTTTATTTTTTTTATTAATAGTCAAAATTAAAAATGTTTGACTTGTCACTGTGCTAAAAAAATGTTTATATGGGACGGAGGGAGTATGCAGATTTTGTAGCCACTGATTGGACTTTTTTTAAGAGATACGCTTACAGTTTTATTTTTATTTTTGCATTGGGATAGATGAAGTGCACCGCTCCCTTAATAGAGGGTTTCCAAAATATATGGGTGATTTGTTACAACGACGTTCCATAATATCAAAATCCATTGCAATATTTGATTCGTACATAGTGAAACATCACGAGTACACTAGCTGAAACATCGTAAAACTACTGGTTGAAACATCAAAAGAACCATATGCAGCATTCTAAACAAATATCAATAAAAAAGCTAAAATATTTTTTTTGTCGAAATATAATCATGTGTGGTTTTGTTGTAAAGATTTAATTGTAACAAAATTAATGGTGTAATCAGATCGTAGATTAGATAAATGGTTTACGAGCAAAAAAAATCTTTTGAAGAAATGAGAGATGGGAGCATTTGCGTTGGATAACATCCAACGGCAGCGTCACAGCCCGATGGATAGCCGTCCGATCCGCGCGGCTCGATCGCACGGCGCGCGCGGCGACCGATTTTTCAGCGCACGATCGGACTCGCGGTACTGAGCATTTTCGCAATATATATAGATCCCCACAACTACTATTGTTCCATCAGATATTATGGTCCAACCCGGCCGGCCTCAGCATTACAACACCACAGAAGACAATAACTATGTCCCATGAATGTGTGCTATAGCTGCCACATAAAGCCAACAACAAGCTAGCAGAGCACCGTGCAATGGCCCGGCCGGAGACAACGCCCACTGTGCAAACCCTAGTGTGACGAGGAAAACAAACAGAGACACGCATGATATATCTCCATGCATGTTAGGTGGGGAAGAAAGCGAAGCCAAAGCCAAGGGGTGTGACACTATGGATGATCGATCACAGCTAATAGCACAGCAAACGCGAACAGAGAACAGTGCGTGGCTGGCTTGGCTGCTGGCTTTCCTTTGATTTGGCTTTGGCTGGGGGTCGACCAAAAAGCTCGTTTTGGCCATATATATGTAACGCATGTGTGTTGCTCTGGCTTTGTAGGTCCTACTACTCCTGTATGCATGCACGGTACAGTCGTCTCGTCCCGACAGGAAGGACGAGGACAGCCGCTATTACCCCCCACTCTCGCTGTCAAAGTTGCAATTGCATCTCTCTTGCATTTGCATTGCATGGGCATGCCCGGCCGTTGAATCTTCCAAAGGCCGTAGTAGTAGTAGTTGTTCTGCTGGGGTTTCAAAGTTGTTTGATTTTTTTTCCCCTCCAAAGGCAGGGAAATTCTTCGTTAAATCGATCTTCTCCTTTGAAAGCTCTTAATTTTGCCCAGAATTTCACCCGGGGTTTAATTTGGTACTCCCTCTGGTTATAAATAGGAGACATTTTAGGCAATGGCATGGTCGTTAGTGCACTTGTTTGGTCAATATTAAATATATCATTTTCAGGTTTATAATAATTAAAACTCAATTAACTATACGTAATAATTTTTTACATGTCCGTATTTAATCTGAATCTTTATAAGATTCGAACAGTAGTTGATCAGTATGAATAGGATCCAATTCCATAACGGATATGTATGACAGAATGAGGTGATCGATCTTTTGCTTCCATCCATGCACGCATAAACTTTTTTGAATTGTTGACTAGGAATGATTCTGGAAACACACACACAGTAGGAGTAAAATGCTGAAAACTCCAAGCTATGGGAAGCAAAAGCCGGTCTTTTGGAGGATGGCTTTTAATTTCTCTCTGTCACCATCAAATCAAATCTCGTAGCCAATTCTCTTCTCAGCAGAAGAACAACAACGCAGGGGCGCCGGCCACTCCTTTGCATTGATAAAGACAGGCTGTGCCCCGGAAAAGTGGTGGTACTACGCTCGCACGCACAAAAGCCAGGGGGGACAAAGAAACATCTTGGTGATGTAATACACTCGCAGTGTTTGCTGCTGCATTGCCATGAAAGAAAAAGCCTTGCGTTTAATCCGTCCGGCTGCATTGCCTGTCTCCGTGCAGCACAACACATACATTTTCAGAACCGAACAGTGCATGTACATACTTGCATGCAACTTCATCTTAATCTGACTTATTCCAGGTAAAGAAGGGAAAGTACTTAGGCTGCGTTCTTTTCAGGCTAGTAGGATTAGATTCTCCTCGTTTTCCGTTAGCACGCTTTTCAAACTACTAAACGGTGCATTTTTCTGCAAAAAGTTTCTATACGAAAGTTGCTTAAAAAAATCATATTAGTCCATTTTTGAAAAAAAAATTAGCAGATACTTAATTAATCATGTGCTAATGGATCGCTCCGTTTTCCGTGAACACTATTGAGGGTGGGGAGAATCTGAAAAGAACGCAGCCTTAATACTGGGGTTACTACTTCATGTAACAAGTGATTAACAAAGCAGATGATGGACAAACACCGTAGGAGCCCACCTCTTGCTGCCAGACACCACAAGTAGTATGAGGCGCCCAAGACTACATATTGCATAAACCCTAAACCCTAAACCTATTTACATGACAGCCATGGGAGAGTCAATCATTAAGCAGAAGTAGGCGATTACTCATTAAGCCTAGCTTCTGATGGTCCTGTCACATTGCCAAAATGATACCGATCATATGCTTCTTAACACCCCTCTTGTGTCATCAAGTTCCAGGGCAATTACCTCTCCAGTGCCCAAGCTTGCCGCAGTTGTAGCAAGGAGAGTTAAGTGGGCTCGAAGCCGGCTTAGGGCAGTTCCTGGACCAGTGTCCGTCTTCACCACATCGGTAGCAGGGGTTCGACCGAGGAGTGAAGGGGCTCCCGCTACCGTGAGGTGGTGGCATAATGGGCGATTTTGTTGGTGTTTTCGCTTCAGTCGTAGCATTTGACAGGTGCTGCGTACTCGGCGATTCCCCAGCAGCTATACCATCTCTTAGTGTAGGCTCAGCAGTTGCCAAGAAGCCACTGCATACAACATCATTGTTGACGATGTCAAATGGCCACTCATCGTATTCAGGTTGATCAGGATTGATTGGTCCGTTGTCATTGTTCGCCTCCACTCTAACTGGACTGTAGTTCCCACGGTTATCCTCCAATGGAACGCTGTTTCCAGCTTGTGGTGATTCTTCAACAAAAGCATTGACCGGCACTTGGTAAGGGCATGCACCTTGTCCCTGAGAAGAAAAAAAAGGACCAAATAGTGTATTTAGGACAAGGAACCGCGTCATGGCCGCGCACATCAACGGCTCCCTCGTCCCCCTCCTCAAGGAGGCCGGCGCGCTCTGGCTCTAGGCCTCGCCCGCCCGCCATTGCCGTGCTCTGGCTTAGCCCCCCTAGTATACCTAGCACGCAACAAGCTTTACCTGCTGCTGCTGCTGCTAATGAAGAAGATGAAGATGATGATGATGACTAGCAAGTAGTTGATTGATTTAGCTGCTGCTAATAGGATATCCATCGATCGAGATACAGCCCATTTACACGGTGCTAGCTAATTAATCAGTGTGAGTGAGTGAGTGTGTGTTTGAGAGAGTGAGAGTGAGAGCTAGAGCTAGAAGAAGAGAGATCGAGGTTGGTGTGTGTGTGCTTTTTTCTTCACGACGACTGCCTCTGTCCGTCTCGTGCAGGCTTCGCGCGCGCGCGCGCGCATGTGGTTGTTTGTTGGCGCGTGCGCTGGATTTGCTTGCTTTGATGCTGCATGCTATTGCTAGCTACTGAAATTACTACTACCAGTGTTTTATTTATTTCATCTCCCCTTAATTAATTCTGCTTATTCCGTCAAAACTATCTGAGTCTTTGACCATCCGTCAGTATGTATGGTAAATTAATTAGTTACAGTTCGAATACTCGATCGACATAGAAACAGCCAGCATATTCTCATCGCCATCTGAGACTGAAAGAATGAAACATATTCTCAAATATACACCGTAGTTCAGAATGAGTACAGAGCAGAACAGAAGCATGTATGTAGCTCCTACGACATTCCTGCTACTATTGATTATGCGACTATCAAGGCTCAACAAACAGTGCAAGAATCAATCAAAATACACTAAACTACTACTGCCCTTTTATGACCACGTTTAATTACTATAGTTTTTTTTTCTTTGCTTAATTCATTTCTTAATGTCTTCACTAGCTAGCTGGGCCTTCTTCCCCCGTTCTGTTTTTGTTTTCTCTTCGTCTCTCCGTTCGAGGTAACAACTCTGCACTGTTTTACGTCTCCTGTGTCTGCTTGCGTAACGTCCTTTTGCTTGTACTGACGGTCTCTCCTGATCTCCTATCCGACCAAACAAATTGTACTTTGAAGATACTCTCACTTTAATTGGCAGCTGAATATTTGTACGTAGTACCACAACCGCTGCATAAAAATGTAGCATGCCGGTTTTCTTTATCTAGGAAAAGGTATAGGCATGCATGCATGTAAAAGCTAAAGTCCAAAGATGTAGTTACATGTACAATTACTGTTACTGACATAACGAAAGGACCGTGGTTAATTAACATGATTACATATGGAAGGCCTAAAAAGTGTTGATTTGGAAAGATCTATCGGTCTGGATGTGGATCAAAATTATTCCCATGCAAATCGCAACATTTGCCGCCTATAAAACCTATCATTACGTACCTTGGCTATCATGTTGGTCGATCTGGCCCCCACATGGGCCATTATTTTTTTTTGCCAGCTCATCGATCGTCCCCGTTACCTCATGCATGTCGTGAGCTTGAATAAAATGTCTCTCTTATTATGATCTTAGTGTTATTTATGATCTCCTAGACCAGCTAGAGTGCTAAAGGACACTTGCGAATGGTACAGAAGAGGTCATACTAGGTGCCTAATCATAGGCAGTTTGTATGATTGTTAGTCACAGGCATTATCAGTGACTGTTTATATAGATGCCAAAAGAACTATTATTTGCTATATTCTTTTTAGAAAATCAAAGAAATTCCATCAACAAACATCCCATTCAAAAGTACCATCGACGAACCCAACTTCCCGAAAATTCCATCATACAAGCTTCTTTGTTTCAGAAATATCATCGCCGTTAGGTTTTCGTTAACATTCCTCCTCTGAGGGATGTAAAAAGACCGTTTTACCACTATAAATTGTTGAAAGCTGATTAAAACTTTTGCTCAAAATAGAAACGTACAAGTTTATATATGGAGGATGAAATGTACAAGTTTATCAATTGTCTCAGCAAAGTTTCAACTGCTAGCGCAGTTAGTTTATGACAGAGTGGTCGTTTCCTTCTGGAAGGAAACTCTATCGTCCTTCCTAAGATAATCTGTACTCCCTCCGTTTCAAAATGTTTAACACCGTTGACTTTTTAGTACGTGTTTGACCATTCGTCTTATTCAAAAAATTTAAGTAATTATTTATTCTTTTCATATCATTTGATTCATTATTAAATATACTTTCATGTACACATATGGTTTTACATATTTCACAAATTTTTTTAATAAGACGAACGGTCAAACACGTGCTAAAAAGTCAACGGTGTCAAACATTTTGAAAGAGGGAGTATTTTGTAATTTGAAACTGTGTAAACTCTCTTACGATGGTTTATAGAATTCAGGTGGGGAATCCCCCCCCCCCCCCCCCCCCCCAACCCATCTTTCTTAAAAATAAAGTTTCAGCTGCCTAGCACATTAAAAAGGAGGCATTATCATTTAAAAACCAAGAATAGAAATGTTTACATTCAAGGACGGGGAAACAAATTCTTACAAGTAAATGGTATTGTACAAATTTATATATGGAGTATGAATTATGATTGATGAATAGAAGCAAATTAAAATTGTCGTGAGACATAGTAACCTATGTTGTCAATTTAATAAGACGAATCTTGAGACACCTTGGATGATCAATCCAAATATATAGTGCATACAGGAGTACAACTTTTGCATCCAACTAAAACTGAACTCGTTAAAATATCAGTAAGCTACAACCTGATCCATTTTGAAATATAAAGAATTTCAATTGTATATCTTATGGCTGGGTTTAATTCGTAGTACTGCTAGCTAGCAGGATCCGAGACAGACAGACTCCAGCCACACCCTTGCAGTACTCCAGCATTCGATCGATCGATGGATCATGATGGAGCAAGAAACAGGAACAGCAACGGTATGACTGGCATATTTATGGGTGTTGGGGGAAAAGGGCGCAAGGGCTCCGGCGAATCGGCTTTCGGCACGTACGACATGATCGATCGGCTCCAAAAAGGGCTCACATTTATGCATGCATGCGGCCGTTTCTACGAGTGCCCCTGCACGTATAGGGCCCCCTCCTGCCTACCGGCCAGCTGGGCGCGCGGCTGGCCCTACTGTACCGCTGCGCTGCGATTCAACTCTTTCTGAACTGAACTGAACTAATACTGCCGACAATTACGTCCAACAGTAGTGATAGGCAGCGCATGATTTTGTTTGCATGTTTCTTGCTTACCAGTCCCTATGTCACACGTACAATTAACTGGATCTGATCCGAGAGAATTTCCAACAACCTCTCTCCGAATCACTGTTTAAGCTAAAATTAGACAATTCTAACGAAAAATTGTGCTCGAATAATCTCGCCAAGTGGATTGGTAAGCCATCCGACCGACCAAATGTCTCTCCTCACTGACCAAATTTGGCCAACCAAAATCACTTGCCAACAGTGGGCCACACGTACTATTTTTCCTTCCCACGTGGCTACGCCCCTCTTATCTTTCTTGTGCTCCAGCGTCTGTCAATGACCGACTTCGCCTCCATCACCAAAGTGTCATCACTTTACGTTCTTCAGTGCCGGCTATCAACCACCTCCTTTTCGTCGGAACCCCGCCTCGTCGATCTTCATAGGCATGGACAGCAGCTCGGGGCACATCCCTGCGACTTGCCTGACACCGGCTGTGGGCACGCCTGCGACAAGCAGGACCTCAGCGACACCCGTGGCCGTGGATAGAGACGGCAGCAACACGTGCTCCTATGGCTGCGCGGATGGGAAGTCATCTTACTTGCCGTACGCTGTCTGCACATAGCTTCTTTCTACGTCTTCCTTGCCCACCTCCACACCTTAGCCAACAACTCTTCCCCCTTGCCATCCTCCCACCCATCCTCTCTGCCGAGCACATCAAGCCCTCTGGGGCAGAGGACTAGGTCTCCGACTTCGATGTAGGTAGGCACCGGGCCAGCCATGCGGCCCGACGACATCATCCACAGCATCGAGCGGCTCCTCATGCTACAATCCGTATAGGAGGACTCTCACCATCGATTTCCACTATTGTCTCTGCCTCTGGCCCCTCCTAGCGCCGCTGTCCCCATCTCTAATTCTCCTGATGTTGTCGTCGTGCCAGCTCCTCTGGCTTGTTGCGCAGTAAAAAAGGGATGAAAGGAAGTAGAGGTTAATATATGGGTCTTGTTATTTTAGATAGGGTTAATAGAGAGATTGTTGGAGTTAGCAATAAGTTTAACTTGTTAAATCAGTTGGAGAGCTAGCTATGTTTGAAAAATTAAATCTGATTTGATTTAGGTAGATTATTGGAGCTGCTCTAAGATCCTTATTTACGCATACTTTAACTTGAGTTAGCACGAACAGGTACTCTGCATCATGAGCTGCAGGGTCGGTAAGTAGTCCGTGGGCGATCGTCCATAAGAATAAAGCAGGCTGGAAGGTAGGTGAGGAGGGCATGGTCCTGCGCGAGGCGATCGAACTTGATGGACAAGAAGAGCGCGCGCATGCATGCACTAGGAATGCTGTGCTCTCACCGGGGTGACGCACGCATGCATGAACTTGATCAGTACTGACGCCACGTCGTGGATCGCCTCACCGGGCCGGGGTGACGTCGGCACGTAGGGGTAGTAGTACGTCGCTGACTTTCCGCTGGCCTGGCCTGCAGCGCAGGCGCGTAGAAGTAATACCGATGGATCGATCGACGTGACGACGGCTTTGGCGGGGCGACAGGGCTGGTCGTGGCTCGCGGGACACGACGGCGCTGTCTGCCCCCACCCTGCCTTTCCCCCGGGGCGCAGCACGCGCCATCAACTCCCGGATCGATCTCTCTCTCTCCACCTGGACCTCACCGCCGAGCCGACGTGTCGCGTCGCATATTTGCATCTGATTTCTTTGCATCCGCACCACACCATGTAACAGTAGTTGTTGTACTAGCCTTCTTGTTGTAGCCTTGTAGGTGTAGGTAGAGAGGCGTAGATAGAGAGCTCCACGATATGCACGCGCGTTCGTTCCTACGCATGTGCAGCACAACGGCTCGGCGGGTGGCGCCGGCCGGCCAACGCAAGCGGACACAAGCGCGGAGCCGGCCGGCCGTGGCATTTTTGCCAAAATGCGCCAACCGACACTCGCACATGGACGACCGCACGCTTACGGCCGCCGCATGGGACGCAGCCACACGTACCGCTGCCAAAATTGCCATTGCCATGCCCATGCATCGCGCGCGCGCGCACACTCACGCACCGCTCCCGAGGAGCAGCCTTTCTCGCAGACGAGTCACAGGTTTACTCCCTACCACCACCAGCGCACTACTCCTACTTTGACCCTGACTCTGACCTAGCCGCAACGAACGCATGCAAAGCACAGCCACGCGACAAGGGCATGGAACAAATTAAAGGAGGAAGACCGGCAGCGGCAGCAGCCCAGCACGCAGGCGGACGAAGCAGCGGCAGCGAGCGTCGCTGGCTGGGCGGCTGGTGGTTGCCGCCTTCCTCTTTTTTTTGCTCTCTCTCTCTCTCGGCCGCCGCGCGTGCATGGCGGTTTCTGTCGCAGGCGGTAACACGAGCGGCATCGCGTAAGCAGCTGTAGGCTTGCGCTTGGACGCTTGCGGCCACGGCATTTCGGCAAACCTTCTCGTGGAATCTGTCCCTCTCGATCTCTTTATTCTTGTGGAATCTGTCCCGGCCTCTCTTTACTTCTTTAACCGGCCTTGCTTGTCGCTGCGCACACCCTGTCCTTAACCGCTTGTACGCGCCCGTGGAAAATTCGAGTTAATCTCGATCGCCGTGTGCCCGTGTCTAAGGTCAGAGCAAGTCAATTTCTCCTCAGCGTCTTGATCTCGTATCTTCTTTTCACCAACTGGGCTTTGGTATAGTTCTAGGGCTTGATCGACGTCGGCACGTACATAATCTCATTGGTATTCGTGAGCGGAACCAAAAAGTATGAGCCTGTTTAGATATTCGGGTAAGTTTTTTCATCCTATTACGTTAAATGTTTAGACATATACATGAAATATTAAATATAGATAAAAAAATAATTACACAGATCGCGTGTAAATTACGAGATGAATCTTTTAAACCTAATTGCTACATGATTTGACAATGTGGTGTTGCACTAAACATTTGCTAATAATGAATTAATTAGACTTAATAAATTCATCTTGCAGTTTACAGGCGAAATTAATCTATAATTTGTTTTGTTATTAGACTACGTGTAATATTTCAAATATGTGTCCATATATCCGATGTGACACGGCAAAAATTTTCACCCCTAAATCTAAACACAGCCTAAATACAAAGATTCTCAGTTATATTTTCTCATGATTTAGTAATTCCTGGATTCGGTATTAATAGTCAGCAGCAGGTTTCTTATTTTGTTGATTCCCTTAACTTAAAAATTCAGATTCAAATTAATAATCATCTAGGCATGCCACTCGTGATTAACAAATATAAGTTGCGAAGTGACTATAGCTCAACTAGTTAAGTTTATTATAGTGGAACCATCCTATCAAATTCAAGTCCTATAGTTAACACGAGTTCTTGTATTTATGGTTAATTAATTTTTAAGTAGTAGGTGATGTACCCATCGACAATAAAGCGTCCGTGGTAATTTTGTCAAACACAAAATTTGTCGGTCCAGTCTTCTGAAGATACTCAAATGGGTAGGATGTGAGTGTATGTTTATAGGGATGAGTGTGCGCGTGTTTTGAGCGCGACGTTAGTACTATGTTTGTCAAAATATAGTTTATGTGATAATTGTCAGTGTTCGTGCACCCATGCTTTTAAAAGCGAATTTTGATGTAATAAATGATCAGAATGGCTATCATATCAACTAAAAATCACTTTATCCCAATTATATACAAATTCACCATTCGCCATAACTTATTACCATTGTTTTGTAGTATGAGTGTCTTTTTAATCGATGGAATTGCAGCTGTATAAAAAAAACCCAATACATCATTAATACCATAAAAAGTTAATATCCACATCATACCAAGTGCCATGTCTCACAGGTCCAAATCTATATATAAATATTTAAAAATACCGCTTCTACCAATTAATAGATAAAACAATTAAACTTATATATGAATGCTCCTCTGACGATCGGATGAATCCGACTATAGCCGCTAAGGATTTATCTCTAATGCCTTGATTCATGGGTCCCGCATTGATATAATCGTGCTCCTTAATGGTAACATAATTTTATCGGTAAGTTGCAGGCCAGTTAAGCATTATTATCAACTGTAACATCTTACTCGGACCAGCTTAACCGAATATTGCATACTCCTATATAATTACTATAATGTAGCCAGTTGAAATCTATACTTAGCATCCTTTATGGAATGAGTGAAAGAAGATGGAGGTGATAAGAATGTCTTTATATGTCTTAGAGTTGATTTATTGTATAGAGTAGACATAATTTGTTTAAGGATTTAATTAATAGTACTAAATTTCAGTAGTATAGATATTTTTTTTTAAAAAAAAGGCAGGGTTGATCATTCAACTATCTAATAGCTCCAGTGACGAGGACCACGTAAAAAATATTTGCTCACGCAATTATCCTATGCTAACTTACAAGTTAATATAAGTTTTGATTTTTTTTTCTTATATTATACATCTAATTCACCTATGCATGTACACGGGGGTTAATATGCATTGGAATTTGAGCTAATTTATTAAAATTATTTGGATGAGGATGACATAAAAATAGATATAATGTAGTTATATGTTGTTTTTTTAGTGAATATTAGTCTCTTGTACATACGTTTGTTTTTTCTTTTTCTGAATGAATATTTTTCTAACATAGGGATATGGTGCACGTATATGTATTCATAGTGTGCATCTGCACATATTTATATGAGCTCATATGATTGACTTTTACATTGTTAGTAAAAAAATACTTTAAAGAAAAATGACGAGATGAGAGTGAAGCAATGGGTGGCGTGAGGCAGCGCCGCGGCATGGCTTGTTTTACCACCTCGCTAGGAGTGTTTGCTATGTTTATATATCCTCAATTTGGGAAAATCTTAGAGCTGGAAAGAAAGAGAAAACTACCAGATAGGACGAATCACATACACACACTCTTCCTTTTTTTTTCTTTTTATATCTCTTGTGTACGTAATTTATATAGGAGTTGTGTACGTATGTAGAGACATATTATATGGTTTTTAAGACAGAGGGATTACTTTAATATATCTAATTTAATTTAATGGTTGAAAGTAATGGATCATCGATTTAAGTGTAAATTTATGGATAGATGTTTACTTTTTTATATAACTTTTCATAGATTCTTTCTAATTTATTAGAGTATCATGTGATATCTTAGGAGCGTTTATAGAAGTGTAGGAATGGTATTACTCATAGTTGTAATCTACTTGTAGTCAAATATTGTTTGCATTATCTACTTACTCTATAGTTTGTTGATGGTTGTGCACTTAGTATGACCATTTATTTTCGGTGCTGGATGACACACGTGCTAATTAGATATCAGCTAATTTTTAGGTGCATTGTGCATGAATACCTCGTAAATAATATTATTTAGCAATTAGTGGATAGTGGCTTATATATATAGAACTTACATACGGGGGGATCAGTGAGGACATAAGTTTGATATTTTAGGCTATGGTTGACCAAGTATACAAATATATTGTGTATTATATATTAATGTTTTAGTACCTAAATAATACATTTAAGGCTATGTTCTAAGGTGCTTATCGGATTGGCTACTCCCTTATTTATATCGAGCATGTTTTCCGAACTACTAAATGGTATATTACGTGGTGCGTGTATTGCAAATTTTTTTATATAAAAGTTTTTTACAAATAAAATAAATTTATTATCATTTTTTAATTTAATACTCAATTAATCATGTGCTCTTACGCCATTTTGCGTGCCCTGGATAAGCTCACGCAATGGACTTTTAGTATATAATAGAATAGAATAGATAGATAATAAAGTAACGAAAAGGAGAAACCGCTGGTTCAGATGCGGCTGCCACCTACATCCAGCGTGCATGCTAATTTCCTTTTATTAAGATGCTCATACAGTACTACTGGCTTCGATTTGCAAACAATTCTCTGTGCAGATAGATTGAACCGTTATCAGCCAGTGGGCAGTGGCATAGATGCCTGAATCACCTTTCTGTTGGCCTTTTCCGTGTTCTTGTCCTAGCCTGTTGGGAAGGTAGTGTGTACAAGGGTGTATTTAATTTAGGCCCATTTAGAGTATTGTTTCCTTTTTCCTGATTTCTACTATAACTAAATTATTTATGTCAAGTTCAGCCCATGCTAGCTCTATGCAGGAATAAGTCTATTTAACCTCCCTCGTATCTTGCCCTTGATCAAATCATATCCTCAATTATAAAACCGGGTATAACGCCTCCCTCAACTTCAAAAAAGGTGCAAATCATTTTCTTCAGTGGTTTAGGAAGAGGTTTATGCTGAGTCAGAAAAAAAACTTTAAAAAATATTAGTGGGACCCATATCCCCCCCTCCCCTGAACTCTCTCCATCCTCTTTTATGTCCTTCCTCTCTCTCTCTCTCCACTTCTACCTCCTCCGATGTTCTTCTTCATCCCCATCCTCATCTGTCTCCGCCCCCTCGCTCCTGCTTCTCCTCTTCCTCGCACTCCTTACTGGCCTCGTCTTCCTCCTTTACCCCTCCGCGCCTGTCGCGTGCATGGCCGAGCTTCACCCCGACCACTTCCACGTCAACCTGTCCTCGTTCCCAGTTATCGACCTCGAGGTTGCAACGGAGGAAGGTGATGCTTCCGTGTCCATCCATCCTCGTTCCCAGCCGTCAACCTCAAGGTTATGGCTGTGGTGGCCGGTAAGGAAGGCGGTCTATAGCAATAGAAGAAGATAGGATGGGTGCGAGAGAGCTGACAATATAATGTGCCATCCATCCCTCGTCTTTCTCCCCCGATGCGCCGTCACTGTCCGCCACTTCGATGCACATCATGTCAGCCCTCTGGCGAGGGCTGCGCCGTGCGTGGGGGAGGAGGCGCGGGCTCTCTTGTGCCACACGTGGAGGGAGCGGAGGAGAAGCTGAGTGGCATCTGAGATGGAAAAGGTTGACCAGAGCCCTAGTACGTGATGCCAACGGGCTCCGTGAGGAGCGGCTCATCCATGGACAACTTTAGTGACCAAAACCCGATGTCTCGATGCATCCTTCTCCTCCTCCCCCCGTGCCACCGGTGACTCCCTCAGTCGGTGACTCCGTTGCCGGCGGAAGCAGAGTGCTCGCACGGTGTACGCTGTTGTGCCCAGTGCCCTTCAATACGCGTCCGCCACCTTCCATCCGTACGGAGGAGCTCGTAGCGCGGATCTCCTGGTCGCACCTTCGGTAGCCGGCGGGAAGAGCTCGTGGCTCGGATCTACGGCCACCACGCGTTGTCCGCAAAGGAGGAGGATGAGGCGGCAGGGGGCATATAGTGCATTGGAGTAATGCCACTGAGCATATCCTTGCCTACACTCTCACATACACGCGGGGGAAGAGATGGCCTTGTATCTGGCTAACAAGTTGAGGGACCTTGCGTGTACTTTTCCCTTTTGCCTCATAGAAAGAGTATTAGGCCCATTCGCCGAAGCCCATTGGCAGCTTAAGCAAAGCACTGTATATCCAAACATTTGTTTCTTCTTGAGTCCTGTAAGGCTGTGTTCGGTGCTTTCCCAGCCCTCTCCCTCGTTTTTCCATGCGCACGCTTTTTAAACTACTAAACGGTGTTTTCTTTGAAAAAAAACTTTCTACACGAAAGTTGCTTAAAAACTTAAATTAATTTATTTTTGAAAAAAAAAGCTACTCACTCCGTCCCAAAATAGAAGAGATTTCGGGTGAATAGGATGTATTCTATTACTATACTCCCTATCTAGATTCATAGTATTAGAATACGTCATATTGAACCAAAATTCCTTATATTTAGGGACAAAGGGAGTAATACTTAATTAATCACGCGCTAATGAACTGCTCCGTTTTTTGTGCGGAGGAGATGGTTCCCAACCCAAGTTACGAACACAGCCTTTGTCTAATACTGAGCTGGATTGATTGGAGTTTTTTCAGTTTTTCACATGCATGGCTGTGTTTGCAACCCCATGTTCCTAACCTTTCTCCATCGTTTTCCGTGTGCACGCTTTTCAAACTACTAAACGGTGTGTTTTTTTAAAAAAGTTTCTATACAAAAGTTGCTTAAAAAAATCAAATTAATCCATTTTTTTAAAAAAATAGCTAATACTTAATTAATCACATGCTAATGGACCGCTCCGTTTTGCGTGATTACTGTTACGGATGGGAACATGCATGCCCGAACACACCCATAGTCTTAAGTATCTTACGACTGCAGATACTGAATGTTTGAAAGAAGTTCTGTCAGACCTGAAGTATCTAGTAACAATCTCAAATGCCACTAATTTATGAACCGTACTGAAGAAATAGAAAACGAAAAAAAAAAAGGACATTTGGTTAGCGAGAGGTCATTGTCGATGTGGAGATCAGGGGTACACGTACGTCATGACGAACGGGCCAAATCAAACGAGCGGACTACCTACGTTGTATGCATGGATGATTGATGGAGTCAATTTGTTTTTATTTCTTCCGAGACAGAGACAGAGATAGATGGAGAGATATGGTGTCAATTCGTTGTTTCCAAGTCGTCCTCACAAATAAAAATTTCCTCCACAAGCTTGACCACAGAGGCTAGTTATATTGGTCAATTAGTAACTCTCATTTTAGGGCGTAATAAGTTTTGAAACTGAAGTTTGAGTGCAATCAATATGTTCTTAACAGCTATAAAAGTAGCATTTCTATCCTTTTTTAAAATAAAAAAAATCAATTATGAAATTTGAAATCCTGATACTTTTTTTTTAATATGCTATACATTTGCAATTCGACTACTGTTGGTCAAAACTCAAAAGCATGGTCCCTCTACCCCAAGTCTCCAACTAACCTCCCCTGCACCTGCACTTGGTAGAAAAATCAGAAAAATGGCCGGTTGCTAGAGCTGCTAGCTAACCTAAACCAAAACCAGCCTTTATCCCAACTGTTTTTGTCTCCTTCTCTTCCCACTTTTGCTGCGAGCTGGTTGTGCGTTTTCCTTTTTGAAAGACCAAGTTGTGCGTTTCACCTGTTCCGTTCCAGCTCAAGTACATCGTGTAGATGGTGGCTGCATGTGGCAAATGGCATGATTATTTGGAGGCATCCATCGAGATGTAGGCTCGCTCATAGTGTGGCCTGTTCGTGGGCCAAATCCGGCTTGGCTTGGTTCTTCCAGGATTTTAGCCTCGAGACATATATTACTAGTCGGCAGTCCCCAAAAACAAATTAAAAACAACACAGTATTTTTTTCTGATTTCTTTAAAAACATATATTTCTGATTGATTCTTTTAAAATATTTATTATTAGGTAAATAATTATAGAAAGAGGCAGGGGCCCTTTAATTTCCAGGCGTCAGCATTAGTCATGTTGGGCGGGACAGGGGTATGGATTGAGGTTTAGAAGAGTATCAAATCTGCCAAATTTACCTAGATAAATAATTCTCCTGATGAAAGGAATGAAAGGATTGCATGGTGGAACTTGAAAAAATCAGATGGAGGTTTCATTACAGAAACGCAAAAATCAGGTACAGAATCGAGGTCGACAGTCAAACCGTGTGTGTCGACACTCGACATCCAATAAGAAGGAAGACCGATTAACGGAAATACACTGCAGATTTTGTTAATTACATAACAAATGTATAATCCTGGTTTTGTTCTCTCCAAGGAACCAATTCTGATCCTGGGTTAGAACATGGTTTTAGAATCTTGTATGAACATAAGCAACTCTTTGACCTTGATCGAGCTATAGCATGTGACCTAATCAATCAAGATACCTATTTGACTTTCATAATATATTTTTCCCTATCACTTGAGCATGCATGCTTTTGACCATATATATGCAATTAATTATATTTTGTTTGGCACTTGTTCTATCAAGATGAATGCATCATATCTACTTATCTGTTGCCCTGTCGCTTGGTTGTTTGGTGTGGCTACAATGATCAAGTAAATAGACTTTGATGATGCAAGCATAGTCGTTTCAGGCTTGCAGCTAGCAACTAGCTAATCAGCAAATGATTTACATAGTTGCATATTATACAGTTCCAACTGTTAAGCAGATTGTCATCACTAACAAACCGACAGTCACCTGCTAGTGTGTTTTCACAAAGTGCACAAAATTAACCAAATTTTACTACAGGACATCAAAAATTATGTAATTTACTGATAGTCATTGAAAAAACGTGTCACATTTAAAAGATATCCGAAAAACCGGTAATTTGCTAGATGACACTTTAACTCAATTGAAGAGATAAATTCTTAAGAATGAGGAGAATGTGCATAGAAACACATGTTTCAAACATGGCGTTAGAGTAAAAATTTATAAATTATGCAACTCTAAATTTACCATCATCCCAAGTATGTCACTATCATACATCATATTCCATCTTCACTCTAGCCTCAGCTCAAAAGCTATTGACCCTAGAGACATTCTTGTCTTTTTAAGAATTTCTCTCTCTAATTAAGTTGAAAATATCATTCAACAAATTATCAGTTTTTAGAGTGTCTTTCAGCCGTGACACGTTTTTACAATATATACCAGAAAATTACACTTTTTTAAGAGCTCTATAGCAAATTTTGCCACAAAATTACTAGTGGAAAATAGTAGCATACTGTATTTTTTTTCAAAGCGATATGACTAGTAGAGCATATGAAATTGTAACTCATGGTAGTTAAGCCCTCATTAAAATCTATCAGTACCTATATTAATATAACACTTTTCAAGAGATCCCACGTTAACTAAAGCATGTGAAATTATAATTCATGGAAGTTAATGTCTTAGGAGATTCCAAAAAATAACTAGAAAGATCTGACCGCCAATCAAATATTATATCATCAAAGATCATATATACATTAATTGATTTAATCTACCATAAAGAATGGTATGAATGTTAAAAGATGTGCCTCTTTTGTAGCGATAACTAAATTAAGTGGGTTCCATCTAGACATCAATTCATACCCTTGATTTCTTATATAAATAGTATAAAATGGGGGAACTGGAGTCTAGAGGTGCTGCTTTGCAAATTTTCTTTCACCCTTGCAATGCTCACGGTTGGTAGATCAACAAACGTGCAAAGGAGGGATCTAATCATCCACTTTTGCGAAAGACTCTTAACCCTTTTTTCTTACCTTTAGGTCTACATGGTAACATGTGTTTGTCAGGCATCCCGGATCAGATGGATGGGTCAAAATTACGCCTCCCTGAGGAACTGATGCCCACAACTTTTGACCTTAATTTGCAGTATTTTCGCTAGAAAGAAATGACTGCAGAATCCAAATGGATTCGTAGATTTGGAGCAATTTGCTTAATTTCCCTTGTTCCGAGGGGCATCGTCCAGCGATTTGTCCACAGTTTTAACCAAATATTTTCGTTGGAACAAAAGGGCATTATCCTAGTGTTAACTATAGCAAGTGAACTGTGCAACAACAACGTGATCTATGAGACATTATTTGACTGTTAATTAAGTGTGTTGACTAGATAGTATTCAATGCCATATGAACAACCTTTTACTGTTAGAGCAGGTACAATAGCAAGCTATAAGCCAGCTGCAAACATATTTTAAGAAGATAAATAAGGAGAGAGAAGAGCAGCGGGCTACAGATTTGTAGCCAGCTGTAGCACAGACTCAAGACGCAGTGTGTGTATGACAGGTGGGACCATGTATTAATAGTGTAATATGTAACTATTATATAGATGAGCTATTAGATTAGCTATAGATGAATTGGAGTTAGTAGTTGGCTATACTATTAAACTTGCTCTTAGGAGTACTTAGTAGTACTGTGCATCAACATGGACAAATTGTCTCTGGAGAATTTTCTTGTTTACAACATGGGCAATCCATAACCTTGCTGAGTTTAATTTATCCTAAGCTTAATTAAGGCCTTGTCTGGTTTGACTAGCTAGATTTTACATCATCTAAGTAACACATAATTCTTGATGCATCCATCTATCACTTCTTGATTAAATTGGAGATATGAGAGTTCTTTTTTTTTTTTGCCCTAAGGAAATAAGTAGTTATATAAGTTTCTATTAAGATATCTGTATAATAAGTATGGATATATGTTAAAAATTAACGCTGAAAAATAACTGTCTTTTCAATATCTCCTAAGACTATAAAAAAATTCAGCATATATACAAAGTCCTTAATGGATAAGGGGCAAGTACTCTTTTTTAAGAAAATGCGCATGCTAATATGGTAATACAAATTACTCCTACCTGGGAGTTGAATTCTTAGGCCCGGTTTAGTTCCTCCAAAATGATAAAAGTTTTGCTGTTTTGGAGCACCTTTTGCCAAAATAGATGTAAACACTAGTAGCAAAAGTTGACAATTCGGCATTTGTTATTTGGGAATCTAGAGTAGCAAATTTTGCCAAAAAATGTGTTGGGAGCAGTGCTCTCTTTATCTTTATCTTTATTAGTAAAATGGTAAAACTTTACTATGCATCTAAACACCAACTAGCAAAACTTCAATACCAAATCTTTTATCAAAAAAATTTGCCGCAGCAAATTGATCTAAACATGCCCTTAAAAGAAAACTAGGTAAAATAAACGCAAGTGACATGAATTAGAAGCAATTTCACCGATCACCACCCGGTTATTACCTCGATGTTTACGTTTAGTATAATTAATCAACTGAGGTGATAATCAATTCATAAACTCCGAACAGGCCCCATGAGTCAAGTAATTGCTGAGAATATTCCTCTCTCTTTTGCTAGATAATTTCCTTTCCCAATCATGTTGCCCCTGTATGAAGGAGCCAAACACATGCAACAAAGAGGGAGAGTGTGGCTTTCTTATTCACCTCCTTTTTCTGACCTTTTTAGCTGTTCCTGGTCGTCGTCTTCTCTCTTTCTAAAACATCCTCTTTTCTCATGTTTCTCTCCATAGGAAAAAGCCATTCCTTCTCTTGTGGCATAACAACATCTTGGCCTCTTTGTTGTATCCTATGTGAAGTTTTATTACTTTGTCCTGGAAGAATAAAAATGGCTGGCGACGACTATGATTTGTTTTGGAGGAGACTGGTGTTTTATTGTAGTCAAATATTTACAGAACACCAGATATTTGGCACCACTGATCCCCTCCATACCAGGGGTAACAAATAGGCCAACCAAATCTCATATTGTAACAAGAACATTAGACGGCGTTAGAGAAAATGGCATGATAAAAAAACTGTGCACATCACTTGCAACAGTTCATGTTACATTGTAGAACATTTAGTTGCAAGTAGAAAAGGTATACATGAGAGGCTAGATAGGGGAGAAGTCCTATTTATAATCCTAAATTCTTGCAGAAAGAAACTCAGCATCAATCTAGAATTACAAAACCAAACATTTACTGTAAAATCAAAGGTGTTTTTGATTATTATTCTGTGATGAACAATTGAGCATTGGAGATTATTGGTTTTGTTATTTGGAATTTATTCACGAAGTGGTTTTGGAGATGATTGGATTTCACAGGTGAATCTACAAGTTGTCATTTTATGTGGACCGGTCAGACCGGGCAGTGTGTGCCGGTCAGACCGGCGGTGATCGAGCGGTCGGACCAGCTAGCCCGCGGTCTGACCGACTGACGCTGTGTCGGTTTCGGTTTCGGGTTATTTATTTGGATATCTGTGATTATTTCATGATTATGACTTCTAGATAGATACTATACGTATGTAATACTATTGTTTGCTGCTAATGAGTCAAGTTGGAGATAGCTTGGTCTCGGAATATGGTTTCTTTGTTTGTTCCATGTGTAGGTGACTCGATGTCTCGGGAGAGTATTTGCGGTGATGGACCGGGAGTCGGCTTGGGGATAAGACGACGTCCGCGGTGGTCAGAGATCATGCGGGATACTTAGGCTAGAGTTGATGCACGTGGTTGATGGAGTTTCCATATGGCATACGATGGAGTTATTGTGTGCGTATGGGATGCGGAGTCGAATTTGGAAGGAGTCCAAATTTGGTACGTTTGGTTATGTAAAGTTTCTTTCTTGTACTAGAGGGTTTCCTAAGGTGTTTAGGACTCCTAGTATGAGTTTGGTTCGTGGCTTTAGGCTGCCTACCTCGGGTATAAATAGAGGGGGAGCGTGAGGCTTCCCGGTATCGCTTTTAGAGCAATTGAGTTGAGTTTTTGAGTTAGGGTTTCGAGTTTAGTCGAAATTTTTGTAAGGAGTGCTGTTGGTGCACTTTGTAAACACAGAGAGAAGTAATAAAGTCGTCATCTACTTTAAGAGTTCTTCGATTTGTGTTTCACCGGGTTTCGGCGGTTTAACCGGCAACTCATCGGCGGTCCGACCGGCGGCAAGGCGGCGGTCAGACCGGCGGGAGCAAGGCGGTTGGACCGGCGGAGATAGCATACGCGGCAGGCGACTTCGGCGGTCAGACCAGTGAATCTACACCGGTCAAACCGGCGGCATCTAAGCGGTCAGACCGGTAGATCAATCTCGGTCAGACCGATCTCCTTCGATTTCGAGGGTAACTTTTATTTCCGCTAAAAGTTTTCGGTTTTTGGGTATACCAACCATTCACCCCTCTCTGGTTGGCTTAGTTTTTGCTATTCGATCCTACATTTACAACCCTAAACTCTCTATCCGGCTCACTTTGTCCCCTTAGAGCAAATTCATGTTACAGCCCTCTTATCCAGTTCAAGAACTTATAATATAACTGTAGTACTTTATAGTGTGTTTTTTTACTCTTTCTTTACAAAAGATATGGCGCCATAAATAGAGTTAAACACAAAAGTTATTGTTTGGTTGATTTAAACACAAAAGTTATTTGTGGAAATAGTAAGATTTTTTTACCAAACCACCGAAGATCAATAGACGTTCGCCCAAATTATTAAGAAATATGGATAACAAAGGATACAATAGCAAAACCAAGGCGATATGAACAAGGTTTACAACATCTATGATTATCACGATATCTAGGTTTATCGTTGAGGTGTGGTAAAGGTAACAGACTGCTATAATGACCAAGTTCAAAAGAATTTAAATAAAAAAAATAATTTTTTTTTGTAGAATTTATCCATTTTTCTTATTTTCGCTTGTAACTAGGCTTATCGCAGAGAGGGGAAACCTCTCTCTGAACTATAAGGTTAAACCTAGCTGTGGTGCGGTTAATACATAGTGGACGCGCCCTAAAGATAGCACAAAACCTACTCCAAAGTGCTTAAATGCAGGGGTATGTAAGCATAATTGTCTTAAGCCTTGTTTGGTTATTCCGTTTGAGGGCGGGATTGGAGGGGATCAAGGAGGGTTAATTCTACACCTCAATAGATGTGGAACTATTCCCGCCAAATCCCCCTCTATTTCTTTGTGGGTGGAATTAACCAAAACAAGGTCTTAATGTTTGGTGTGGATTGATTAACTTATATATATATCTTCCTGCTTTAAAAACTACTCCCTCCATCACAAAATATAATGTGTAACTATCATTAACATGAAGATCAAGAAAGAATTATTATCACCTCATTTAAACTGCTCGAATAAATACAATACATGCACCCAATAAAATTAAAGATATTGAGTGTAGTATTTAAAAATAAATAAATTAAAGAGAACAAGGGTGTTATTTAACTTCATATATATAATGCATGGATGCCTTTGTATTATAAAATATTGGAAAAAATAGTTATACTTTACATTTTGGGATAGGGGCATATTTGCGCTAGTAGTAGTTTGTCTTGCAATCCCTTAATATATTTTCCAGATCCCAACAGTGCTATATCCCTGGGCCATGTATTCTCACTTGTACGGTCAAATAGCTAAATATATTCAATTCAATGGTTAAAAATGAAGCATTATATTCCCTATCACAGAGAGTCGGCCGGTATGGATAAGCGTGTCTCATACTTCCATGATAGTATTTCGGCAGGTATGTACTGGAGTACTAAGATTTTTAAAATCACTGTAGGATAGATGTTGAAAAGGAAACCATTTATTTCAAAGGCAATATACCAATAAGCGTATCTGCACCTACGTACATAGGTACGTGTGTACAGGCTGGATATACTGAATGTACAGCGCGCAGAGAGTGAGCACATGTTGTCGACGGGAGGATACTGATGGCTACACGCTAATACAACTCTGAGTGATTAATTAGTCTGGATAGCTTAGCTATAATGAGCCTCTCTCGCTCGAACACTCTTGAAGCAGGAGTACATTATGGCTGTGTTTAGATCTAAAATTTAGATCCAAACTTCAGTACTTTTCCATCACATCAACCTGTCATACACACACAACTTTTCAGTCACATCATCTCTAATTTCAATTAAAATCCAAACTTTGGATCCAACTAAACACAGCCTATGAAGCAGGAGTATGTACAATGTATGTGTATGATTAATGGCTAGCAAAATACTACGCGCAAGTTGCTCACCTGACCTAGCTAGCTAATTGGCTGGCTAATGCGTGTACGTACCTGCTAATGCTAATACCAGCCGTGGAACATGATGCGTTGAATTAATGGGTTTATTTGGTGGTAGCTAGTCAGCCTCGCACAAAGTAGTGGACCGGCCGTCGCTCGCGTACGAGAAGAGCAGGCGAGACAGTGCGTACGCAGCTGCTACTACTAACACGGATGCAATTAAGGCTTGATTTGTGGCCTCGTCTCCGTGCTAATTAATCGCGCGCCAGCCCGTGTGCAGCCCACTGTTGTTGGCAGACGTCCTCATTGGTCACCAGCCGCTATAGGCTTGCCGTAGTACTTGCTCGATAATACGTGTCGTTTTAAACCAGGGCACGATCTTTCAAAAATAACTTTTAACCATTATTTTTTATTATAATATATAAAAGTGTTAATAAATATATGATTTTATTAAAATATTTTTTAAGTCCAATTTATACATGTAGTCATCATATTTGAAAGACAAATATTTTAAAAATGGTTCATAATAAAAAATTCTAAAATTTGACTTCACCCTTATCTAAAATGACAAGTATTATCAGCCCGGATGGAATAGCTCTGCAGCAACATAGTAATAAAGAGATGGATTATTTTTTTTCTCCGGAACTAATAATAATAATAATAATAATAATAATAATAATAATAATATCTTTGTGACTGGTACCATTTCTAAAGAGAAACATATAGAGGTTTTTCGGCTGGCTTCACAAGGTGGTTTGACGACTTGGATTCGAAGCCTCGTCCCTTCTAATTATTTGATATTAGGTCATTCCTTAATATTCGTGTCATTTTTTCCATTTCTGAAATTTATTTTTTTCTAATTTCTATAAGTGTGACATTGAAGTTGGCATTCACTAGTTGTATTTATAATATGATAAACTTCTGACCATTTCCGTACAATAATAGAAAAATAATACCGATTCTGACCTTTCCGACCATAATTCAATAATAAATTTTAGAATTGATTTACAACTTTTTTTTCATCCTCTGTATATTTTCTAGCCTTAATTTGTTGGATCATTTTCGATTATTTTATTATTTTCCTTCCATATAGCCTTATCTCAACCAACCAATAAGGAACATCTTTTTCGAAGATCTTCCACCCCAAACACGTAAAAAAACAATCGGATCTCAAATTACATACAAATGTACAAATGAGATAACCATGCAGTCATTATACCTAAAAAGGTGTTCAAGGAGATAACAACATACGATAGAACCGGCGTGGTAAGGTGTAAGCCAGGACGGACGGCAGACGAGCCAGCAAACCCACCACATCGTGTGAAAGCGCCGAGCAGCGAGGGACGCAGAGCGCCCCGGGACCAGACGGGGCGAAGACGGGAGACGGAACCCGCAAAGACGCGTATTAGTTGGGCGGCTGCCGCGACTCCACCACCACCTCTCCTCGCTTTGCTTGCTTCCTTCCTCGCTCTCCCTCCCTCCTCTCTTCGCATCGCTTCCTTCCCCTCCAAAAACCCAATAAAAACGCCTTCCTCCCCCTTTCCCCCACCACCCTCCCCCTCCTCCTCGATCCCCTCGCCGCGAAGATCCGATCCCGAGCACGAGCAGCACACCGATCGGTGGGTGAGGAGGCCTCCTCCGGCAGCCTGAGGGGTGGCGGGAATGGCGGCGGCGATGGCCCTCTGACGCGACGCGCGCCTTCTCTGGCTTTGGCTGGCGGTGGGTTGCTGTGGGTGGAGGGAGAGAGAGAGAGAGAGAGGGAGATAGAGAGAGATGGGCTGCTTCTCGTGCTTCGACTCGCCCGCGGAGGAGCAGCTGAACCCCAAGGTGGGAGGGCCGTACGGCGGCGGCTCCTCCTCCTCCGCCGCCGCGGCCGCGTACGGCGGCGGCGGCGGTTCCGGCGCTGGTCGGCATGGGGAGAGGGGCGGTGGTTACCCGGACCTGCACCACCACCACCACCACCAGCAGCTGCCCATGGCGGCGCCGCGCGTCGAGAAGCTCTCCGCAGGTGCGTCCGTTACTCCCTCCGTTCGCGTTGGGTTGAGTTGGGGTGGATCTCCGGGCGGCGGCGGTGGTTGGTGGGGATCGGATCCGCGTCGGGGGGACACGGATTCGGTCCTTCCTTTTCCACGCCTCCTTTGATCTGATTTTAGTATTCCTTCTCGTGTTTCGTGATCTCTGCCTACCGAATTACCGCAATTTGTCCTGCAAAATTTGTCCAGAAAGCATAACTATCTTGCGCTGTTTGATATGTAGATGCTGTTGGGGTTAGTTCATCTACTTCAGATCATTCTGAAATGAAAAAAAAATATGGTATTATATGGGAGATGAATTGATAGACCGATAGGACAAGGCCTATGCTACATTCAGACTGTTTATTTGGACTCTGTAGTTGTAAATTCTCGCTGTCGCGTGAACATACTGGTTAGCTTAGTTTTTTTTTTCTCATGTTTTGGTCAACATGGGCAGGGGCTGAGAAGACGAGGGTGAAGAGCAATGCAATACTAAGGGAACCTTCTGCGCCCAAGGATGCCAATGGGAATGTAATATCAGCACAGACTTTCACCTTCCGAGAACTCGCGACCGCCACCAGGAATTTCAGGCCAGAGTGCTTCCTGGGCGAAGGAGGCTTTGGGCGCGTTTATAAGGGCCGCCTCGAGAGCACTGGCCAGGTAACTTATTTTGGCAAATGGGTATATGCTTCATTCTTGCATTCGCCTGTGGAGAGCTGAACAACTGGAAAATTGCACTGTTGTGAAATCTTTACTGTTCACTTTTGTTTGTCTAAGATCTACGGACTGAACTGTTTACAGGAATGAGAAATGACCATGTTGAGCAACTGTTTATTTCATCTTGTTTGTTTATGCATTATAATACTATGCTGCTCCCTCTGGTCGTAATACATGTCATTTTGGCCTGGGCCGCCTTTTTTCTTTTTAAATATATTTGTCAAACCCATTAAATTATAGGACTATGCAAGTATGTTGAAATGCAAATCTTCTCATATGATTTTCTTTATCCAGTTTAATTATTCAGAAATATTACTATACCCAGAAGTTTTGAAACTTTGACATGATGCTTGTCCAAAATACAAGTATTTCTGACCGGAGGAAGTAGTAATAACTAGCAAGTGCAATTTTAGGCAACAAGGATCTAGTGTTCTATGTTCAGTGTGTTGTATTGAAAAATTAAGAGCAATATGATTGAAGCACCAAAACTTCTTCTAAATTAAAATTAGTTTAAAAGAAGTATGATGATTGAAGTCCCTTTTTCGTCATTGCAGGTTGTGGCTATAAAGCAGCTTAATAGAGATGGGCTTCAAGGAAACAGAGAATTTCTAGTGGAAGTTCTAATGCTCAGTTTGTTACATCATCAAAATCTTGTTAATCTGATTGGCTATTGTGCTGACGGAGATCAACGTCTTCTTGTTTATGAATACATGCACTTTGGATCATTGGAAGATCATTTGCATGGTACGAATTCTATGTTTATTCCCTGTAGAGATACTGTTTTGCATATGACCACAACCTGTAAATTTTCTGTTAATGGTTTCTGTGTCTGTACCTGCAATACTGTCCTCTGTCACATGTTTCCTTAGGTACAGATTGTCCATCAGCGATTCTATCCATGCTTTTCTATCTTTGCTCTTTATGTGGTAGAATTAGTGTCCATGATTATTGTTTTTCAATTTCGGCAAATGTTTATGTGGTGGTAGACTAGTATTTCATTACTTAGCCCTAAAAATGTCACCATTTGCATTAACCTGCTCCCTGTTGAAGTGTTGACATTTTGTCTCTTCCAAGGGCCTAAAATAGGCTCGTAAGAGTGGCAAATAGTTAATTTTTCCCTAAAATGGTGCATGACAGCATAATGTGAGTACTATGTTTGTCATGTTTTACAGTTCGCTCGCATTTCTCATCTGTGTGTACTGTAATCTTATTCCAACTGCAATTTTTTAGTACATTTATTTTAGATGTGTTTGGCTGTTTGTTGTAAGTTAAATAAAAGTCGTAAAACCTATGGAGTTACTTATAAAGTTATGTGGAGTTACTTGTTGTTCTGCATATTCCAAAAAATTACTTATAAAGTTATGTGGTCTACTGAAAATGGCTCGTGATGTAAAAAACCAATGAAATATTTTTAGTCAATTATCTATGGAAGGTGTAAATATATTTTTTATGTCTTGTTACTTCTCAAGGTTCTCTTATGTTCAGAAATTGTACCATTTAACTGCATTGTGTGAGTCTAATATGTGATTTTGAATTAAGTGTCATTGATATAAAAATGTATGAATAATGACCGTACTAAACTTCAATAAATTGTTTATGTGGTATAGATCTACCTCCTGATAAGGAAGCATTGGATTGGAACACAAGGATGAAAATTGCGGCTGGTGCTGCTAAGGGACTAGAGTACCTTCATGACAAAGCAAATCCACCAGTTATTTATAGAGACTTCAAGTCATCAAACATTCTCTTAGATGAGAGTTTCCATCCAAAGCTGTCTGACTTTGGTCTTGCAAAGTTGGGTCCTGTTGGTGACAAATCTCATGTCTCTACTCGCGTGATGGGAACATATGGATATTGTGCTCCAGAGTATGCTATGACAGGACAGTTAACAGTTAAGTCTGATGTATATAGCTTTGGAGTTGTGTTGCTTGAGTTGATTACTGGTCGTCGGGCGATCGACAGCACTAGGCCACATGGGGAGCAAAATCTTGTCTCATGGGTAAGCTATGTTCTGATTATTTAGGAGCACATATTATCTATATATGCTAATAGCCTGAAATGATTTATCTGTCTAGTATCTCCTAAGTAAATGTTTGGATCCTGACATGTCGCATACCATTAATATGTTTGGTAGTAGATCTAACTAATATCTGCTGCATTTCATCGGAACTATAACATCTTGAAAAATAGCTCATAAAAATAAGATATTTCTTGGTTACTTTCTGGAATTGAAAATACAAAAGCAAATATTATTATGTCTTGATGTTCACCTTCCAAGGAACGGATGACTATGTTAGATGTTGCAAGCTACATCTATGATTTCCTGTTCTCCATGCTTATACTGGTCAACATACTTTGATGGGCTAGAACAGATCATTTATTGTGAGGCTAAATTTTTTTTGCTTTTTTTTTTTGGTGAAAAGAGGCTAAATGACTTGATCCATGTGCTCACAATATTTCATATTAACTGCCAGGCACGACCTCTTTTCAACGACAGAAGAAAGCTCCCAAAAATGGCTGACCCAAGACTGGAGGGACGATACCCCATGCGTGGGCTTTACCAAGCACTTGCAGTGGCATCTATGTGCATTCAGTCAGAGGCTGCGTCGCGTCCACTTATTGCAGATGTTGTGACTGCTCTTTCCTACCTGGCATCTCAATCATATGACCCCAATGCGGCTCATGCTTCAAGAAAGCCAGGTGGCGATCAGCGAAGCAAGGTTGGCGAGAACGGCAGGGTAGTCTCCAGGAACGATGAAGCCAGCAGCTCTGGCCACAAGTCACCAAACAAGGACAGGGAGGATTCCCCGAAAGAGCCTCCAGGTATCCTGAACAAGGATTTTGACAGGGAGCGGATGGTGGCGGAGGCGAAGATGTGGGGCGATAGGGAACGGATGGTGGCTGAGGCAAAGATGTGGGGTGATAGGGAGCGGATGGTAGCCGAGGCAAAGATGTGGGGCGAGAATTGGCGGGACAAGAGACGTGCGATCGAGAACGGGCAGGGGAGCCTGGATTCCCCAACTGAAAATGGCTAGGAGCAGGGCAGTGAGGGGTTGATCCATCCTCCCATGTATGTCTGTTTATTTCCAACACTATTTGCTTTCCTGTGGCAGGGAGAGGGGAGGGAGGGACGGTGGGTTAGATGTACATTTCTAGAGAAAAAGAGAGAAGAAACGGGAGCTTTGAACTGGATAGTGAATTCATGTTGTTGTACTTGTAAATTCTCAGAAAATTTTGTGAGAATGAAAGGACACTTTTGAGTTCCCTTTGAATCATCCTCGTTATATCTTCTTATCATGTTATGCGCTCGTAGCAATTAATAATATGTTTATATCGGACTCGTTCCTATTAGTTGACTTGATCCTGGTCATGGACATGGGATCATTCTTCGTCAGCGATCAGTTAATGCCGGTGCTGTGCCGACTGGTTACACGATCGAGATGCTGAAGATGCTCTGAAAGCAACTCTGTCTATTGGTCGATCCATCAGCGGGAGAGAAGAGGCAAGACGTCAAAAAAATATCAAGCAGACGTTTTGGTGGCACGCACCGAGCACACGGCAAGCGTGCCTGGAAACTGACCGATCGGTGGAGCGGGGGAACCGCTTGCGCACACGACGCATGCATCTCCCGGAGAACATTACACCACCGTCGCCGCGCCCGTGTCCCCTGCCGGCCAGGGAGACCCCAAATATAAGCTCAACTCGCTCCCTGTCACTTGCCATGTAGGAAGGCATAGATAGGAAGCTGTAGTTACACGCGTACGCCCTGAATCTCACCAGGAGAAAGCAAAGCGTGTGTGGCTGGCTTTTCCTGCGGTTGTGTTGTGTTTGGCTCAAATCGATCTCGATGATCTTCTTTTTGCCCTAGCCGTGCTGGTGTACCCGGCTGCTTAGGACATCATCACGACGCAACACGCAAAGCCTAAAAACGAACGGAGACTTTAGACGAGAAGGCGACGCTACCGTAGGCATGAACCACCACGGTCCAAAAGGGTATGGGTGCATACACAAAAATAGACATACGCCCACAGTGAAGGGCCGCCATCCAACATGCACTTCAGACTCATTAGTAGGCCCAAACCAGCACATTTTCCTTGCTACTTTGCTGACCTCAGGCCGAATTCTCCAGTGTCGGTTCAACCCAATGATAAACGGAATAAGTTCACTTCAGGTACCTTAATTTGTCGTCGAGTATGAAAATCATCTCTAAACCACAAGACTGGATATGATGCGTCTCTCAACTTTCAAAACTAGCGCAAATAAGGTCCAAGGTGGTTTGGACGGCAATTTCGATTGACATGGCGCTTATACGTGGCTAGTTTGACTTAGATCTCGTCCTATGTGACGATGAGGTGGCATTGGAAGCAAAATAGTCCCACCCTCCTCTTCATCTCCACAGACGGCGGCGCCTCCTTCTCTGCTCTCCTCTTATCGCTATGGGTCCAAACACTACTAGAAAATTAATTTTTAGGAGGCCAAAAAAGATTTCAGTAGGCGGGCGCTTTGTCCATCAGTATGCAAAGACCTGATTTTCGCATACGGACGGCCGGTCCGCCTGGGAAGCTGTATTTTCACAGGCAGACCACATAACTAATCCGCCTAGAAAGATATATCTCCCAAGCAGGATGTAGCACAATATGCCGTCTGGGAAAATGTGTTATGCCCGCTTGCGAAAATATGTAGTATATTTGAAATTAATTAATTAATTAATTAATACATAAATATATCTAACAACTAGTATATACATGTAATACAGATATAACATACATATATTGCATTCATTAGTAAAAAGTGTTGGTCATATATACATGTTAATTACACAAGCACGTCATTTCGAAATATATTGTTAATTACACAAGTACGTGGCTCCAATCCCAAAGAGACTTGTAGTCTTGCTCATCGCTAGGCTATCTTCGAGGTCGAAGAAAAGTCCATCTTGATAACAGCACTCGCAATGGATGAAACACATGATAATGTGGGCCCCACGCGATTGTAGGAGGATGTGACGCGCCACTGGTTAAACTTTCCTATCATTAGCCATCTTCGGTTTCGAAGGCTTCGAGTCATAACTGCCCACGACCCTAATGTTTCTCTGGTCTCCGATAATTGCACTGTCGTGGTGGAGAGGGCGAAGCTGCCGAAGCATCCAAAGGGTTTCCAAGGCATAACCCCTCCCCGTGAAACTTCAACCTATACTCCACCTCATTTGAAACGCTGATGCCCTAACTCCTCTCCTTCAGTTAATCGCCACCGCCATTCTTCTTTCATTCTTGTCCATGATGCCACGGGCCAACTGCCGTGTGGTGCCACCGAAGGGTGAGCTCTCCATCCTCGCACCTACGCGGCGATCCAGAGCTGTGGGAGAGCTTCTGATACCAGCCTCCCATTCGTGGAGGCCAAACATCACGGTGAGACGGGGGTCGCTGAAGCCCAAGGAAAACGAGTTGTCGAAGGTAGTGTACTGCATCGACTACGCGGCGGCCGGGTTAGTACTCTCTTGTCATAGTTCTTCACGCATGATAGTGTTGGCCATTTTCGCCCATGTGTGCGAGATGTTCGTCGATGGAGTTGTTCCGCAGGTTCTTCATCCCACAACACCTAATGAAATATTGGGGCTCTAACAACCCGAAGCAAGTGGTGTGGACTTCATCCCCATGGTGCTGAAGAATTGGGAGTAAGCCATTAGCATATGAATAATTGTGTATTAATCAATACAAACTTTAAAAATTGGTTTATTTGATTTTTTTAAAAAAATTCGTACCATTTGATGGTCTGAAAATTTGCTAACCAAAAAAACGAGTAAATTATAGTTTGGAGTTGAAGAAAACAACTATGCCATAGTCTATGATGCAGCGGGTGTTGGAGGGACTCTAGTTGTGTGATCTCACCCCTAACGACATACAGGAACGGATTAAAGATCGAGGTTGAGAGGCTTGCTTTGACACGTTTGGTCTGGCAGACATCGTCCGGAGGGTAATACGTAAAATTTAGCGATCTCGTGCGCTGAGATTTTTCCGAACTGCAAAAGAAAAAGAAAAAACGGAGGAAAGGGCTTCGTACGTCGGCGTCCGGCATTGGCACGCCATGTGTGCGGGGTGCCGCGCGCTCTAGCACCAATAATTCAGACGCCTCTCCCGTTCCCTGCCCCTCCTTCCGCCCGCGTTGCAGGAGAAAGTAAGCGGCGCGACGCGTGCCTGATCAGTCCGTGTCACCGACTCACCGCGCGCGCTGCGACGACGCGACGCTGTTTTCCGCTTCTGCACACGGCGCGCGGAGGGATGCTTGCTAGCCGTCTAGCAGAGCCGGTAAAAACGGGAGCTGCCAGCCTTTGCCAGATTTCGCTTTGCACGGGTCACAGTCACACACACACACACGTCGTGTCGTCTACCGCGCGGCCTGCAGGTGAGGGCGCGGCGCTCGACGTGGCGCCCCGTCTCGCCCTTCGTACGTATCCCGGTCTGCAATAGCTGGGGACGCGCCGGTCACATGCGACCATACTATGCACGCATGCAGTGCAGCTACACACCACCACCACCTGGCGCGTCTCGTCTGCTGCGCCGCTCGGTTCGGTTCGGTTGAAACCCATCGATCGAGCACGGTAGCTGAGCTAGCTAGCTACAGACACCGGTTCAGTTCCTTTCGATCTCGGACACGTTCAATAGCCCGCAGAGGACAACACCGTCTCTGTGTGTGAATGTGTCTGTGCACGCAAGGCGCGCCCACGAGGAGCGGAGGGCGCGTGTGTTGTACGTGCAGCCAAGGGCCCAAAAGCGAGGAGGGGATCGGTCGCTACCTCCCGCTTCCGCGGGGACACCCTTGTCCGCTTCTGCACGCCTGCATATGCCGCTGCCGCCTTATTTGATCGACCTCCACACACTTGTCCCGCTACCCTTCGCGTGCGTGCACCCACCGCCCCGCTTCGCGCCAACGCTTTCGATTCCTCTCCTCTCTCCCTCTCGCTCGCCATTTTGCTATACAGCTCGTTGATGTGCATGTAAACGGTGTCGCACGGTAAGCTCAGAGACTGGAAAATCATGCCAAATTGCCAAGTATGCTCGCAGTAAAATCCAAATTTTATTATTGAACTGCATGAATCGAATGAAGCTAAGCAAGAGCATCGACGCGACAGGCCGGTCGATTGCACACCCACACACCCTTCACTCCCCCCTCAGTAGCTAGGTTCACAAAACACGCATGCACTCGGTCGGTCGGGCCAGCTTAATTAGCTTGCTTGCTCGGTCGGTCTCTGCATGCAAGCAGGACGAGCCAGGCGAGTCACGCGCCAATACAGTCCCTACTAGATCTGGCCGGACACTACTACTGTACGTACTAAGCCAAGAGGTGTCTCACCTAGTAGCTAGTACGTACGCGATGAACATGTGTTCGTGTTTATGTTTGTGTACCACCAGCTAGCTGGCTATACCTCACATGAGAGAATTACTACTAGTTCTCTAAGCTTAATCAGACTACACTTCCACAACAATGGCCATGTCAGGCTTGATGATCTGCTCCGGCCTGACCATGGCGTGATCGCCGTCACCGGCCATCTCGTCCGTACGGCTCGTCTCCTCGTCATCCACCTTCACCTCCACCACCTCCGGGGGCATCACGTGATCGTCGATGGGGTGCACCTCCGCGCCGCAGCTGATCCTGCCCTCCGGCGCCGCCGCGACGGCGCCCTTGGCGACGGCCTGCACCTCCTTGACGTGCTCCGGCAGCTTGATCTCCAGCCCGGCCGCCGCCGCCGCCGCGGACGACGACGACGCCACCAGTGGCTTCTTGCTCCGGTACGCCATGTACAGCGCCATCTGCGCCACGCCGAACACGAAGCCCAGCACGTTGGGCAGCGCCACGAACACGTCCTTCTTGAGCAGCCCGTACAAGAACCAGATCACCGCGCTGAGCACCAGGAAGAAGGACAGCGAGAATGGCATGAACTCCACGCTCTTGGTCCGGATCACCAGCCTCTGCAAAACACACCAATCATCAGAACCATGTCATCAGCTGCTGGTTGATCGATCGAGGAGATTAGTTAGCAAGACATCAAGATTGCATTCGTTTGCTAGCTTACGATGATGCTCAAGGGAGCGGCGAAGACGCTGAGCGAGACGGCGACGCAGATCCAGCCGAGGACGTGGACGCGGAGCTCGCCGCGGGAGAGCAGCAGCGTGACGAGCGCGATGACGCCGAAGAGGCCGATGTTGAGGCCGAGCAGCATCTTCGCCGTGAGCATCCGGGCGCTCTTGGGGGCGTAGGCGAGGTACATGGCGAGGTAGACGGTCTCGATGACGCACCCCACGCCATTGATGGTGACCAGCAGCTCGGCGCCGGACTTGACGAACGCGTAGTACATCCACAGCATGCAGCTGAAGAGCGTCACCACGTACGGCGTCGACTGGAACCCCTCCGTCGACTTCTTCCGGTACACCCGGTAGAACGTCGGCCTGCACGCCAAACGCACGCATGCACACACGGTTAAGTTATTGTTCGACCTGCTAATAATTAGTTATCAACAAACTAGCTAACAGCAGTTTCTTTCGTCTGATTAATGGAAGTTAAACTCATGCTCGATCTGTGTCGTCTCAATAATGGAACTACAACTGCCTACAAGGACACACACAATTACTCTGCTAAAAGTGACGTGCTGAGAGATTTTTTTTTTCTTTCCACCTTCAGCTGACTATTGTGAGAATTCATTAGTAGAAATCTTCAGAGTTATGTTGCCTTCAGGTGTATGCTGAATTCTAGAATGGTATAGATGATGGTGACTCTTCATGTGTATCATTGACATGTGTGATGCTTTTTTTTTTTTTGTACATACTGAACTAGTATTATTATTTTAAAAACCTAACAAAACAATGTTATGCATGTACGTGCTTGATAAAAATTGAAGCAAGTTGAGGTGCTTACAGTGGCGAAAGGAATACCATTAGTGAGATTAAGTTACCTGCAAAAAAGATCAAAGGCAGACACGGGTTATCAGTGATGTCAGCCAATACAAAAGAGAGAGAGAGAGAGGCAAACAGAGAAAAGAAATGCATGGTGCATGGTAAAAACTAAAAAGAGAAAAAAATAAGGTGTGTACGTTTCTAACTAACATGCGTGATGGCTCCCTTTCTCTGTTTGGAGTAACTACCTGATTAGAGCCTAAAAGTTTTGTTTAGCAGTTCCATTTATTCAGAACAGAAACACTAGTTCTTTTTTTTTTTGTTCAAACACTAACTTTGAAATATATTGAGGAAGACACACTGGAGTACTAATTAAGGTGACAGAAGCAACAAAGGAGATTATTGATCTAGTTAACTAAGAAAACTTGATTCCAATGGGTGTTTTACTGCGGTTTTCAGGGACATTGCTTGTGCGGTTGTGGGAATTAAGATCGATACATGCTGCCATAATGTGTCTCCAACAATATGGGAGAGCATGCATGCACGGATTAATCAAATCAAAGAAACAGAGTAAGCTAAAATAACAGCTAGAAAGACCACCGTATGCATGAGATGAATGCAGCATTCATGAGCATGTTGATGCCTGTATGTACCTAAGATGCCAAAGGTGAAGGCCCAAGTGCTGCGTTCCATGGACATGAAGGCCATATCGATCTCCCTCTAGAACTCTTCCTCCAACAAAAAAAATCTGAACAAAAAAACTTGATAGTATAGATGGTAGCTAGCTAGCTGAGCCTCCCTTCTCCTCTTGCTCAATGGAGAGATGCAACACACACTGAGCAGTCAGTGGAGAAAGGAGGATGAGCTATGTAATTAAGCTGAGATGTGGCTTGGGTTCATGGAGAGCCTTGAAGGCAAGAGAGGCTCCTATATATAGGGAGTGAGGTGAGAGGGGGAGGAGAGATGCTGGAGAAAGGAAGAGGTGGCAACAGCCAGCAGAAGCAAGTGGGCCCCCCACGGGTCGATCATTGCACACTGACCTGACCTGTCGCGCGATGCGCTTGTGGCGGGTACGTGTAGCATACGTACCCTGCTGGAACGGGAAAACCTCACCAGACACCAGCCATGGCAATATGTTGTGCATGTACAGTATGTAGTAACGTACTCCTAATGTATCGAGGGGCAATAGGTTTTTTCAGGTATGTGTGTACACACTACGCCCGAAGAGAGTAAGCCGTGTTTAATGGCGGCAACGCCCTGTGACATGTCAAACACCAAACCTGGAGAGGCTTCCGTGTTAAGCCCCCCACAGTATCCCTGGCCGTTTCCACCTCTACTTTCGAGAGGCTCTGTGTGCAGTGCGATTCGCGGTGGGTGATGCACCCAGCTGTTTGACATGCAGATGCAGAGCCTCTCCCCCGATGTCACCGGGTGCCTACTTGTCCCTGCCTTTTTTTTCGTTGCTGCAACGGCCGGGCTCTCGCACCACGATAGATTTCTGCGAAAGATACGGCAGCACGGAGAGGGACGCGTCGCGTGCGCTGCAACCTGCATTGTGTGCTCGTCACGGTTGACACAGCTGACAGCCCAACATTTTTTGTACGTAGCGCCCGCCCGCCCGCGCTGTCATTCGAGACTCACCGCGACCGTCCGTCCTTCCGTCCGAAAAATCTTTCCACCAGCTCGCGCGCGCGCGCGGCTCGTCCCGGCCGGCCGACGCGGTCACGTGACGCGTACGTAGCTACTATAGCTTACTAGATCGGTGTGGCTTGCTTGGTTGATTGCTTTCGTTGCGCGGCGCGGGCACCGTGTGTGTGCGTGCGACGTCGGTTCGATCGGGGCCGGACGGAGCCAGGCTTTCGGGAGTTCGGCGGCCGAGGGCGTGCCGAACCGAGCGAAAAAAAAGGCCCAGGCGCTCTTTCTGTGCTACAGATCCGTCCCGCGCCCGGATGGTTAATTCAACGCTAGGGCTACCTCTCCAACTGATCCCAGAAGCTTCTCGATTATAGGTTTCCTACCTAGCTTCAAATGCTCATCAGTCTCGATCGGTGGATCAATCTTGGCTTGCTTTGCGTAACTCGTTTTGCGTGTTGTGCATAAGTGGCAAGACTGAACGTTAACGAGGAAAAGCCTCGGCCTTTTTTCTCGAAATGAACTGCGATCTTGCGAGCCAGGCTAGCATCGCGGCGACGGTTCGACGCTTTTGAGGTAAAACCGCGGCGCAAGTCAACCAAATCATTGGTAGAGGGCTCCACAAATGAGACCACGTCGACGTCGATCGATCGATCGGACTGACGAGCAAGCAAGCAAAGCAGAGCAGCAATCTCTGCATCCGGCCCCGTTTCCGCGGACGGTTTCCAAACTGAACTCCTCCATCTCTCTGCATGCGCCCGTCGTTGCGAGCCAGCTCGATCTGCGTGGATTGCCGTCCTCGTCATCGCGCACGCAGATCATTAACGTTGCAGGTGTCTGGTTGGCAGCTCTCTCAACGCGACCGATCGAGCCCGCCCGGTCGAATTCGGGTTCTCGCCTGCCTGCCTGCCTGCGTGCGTGGATATGTGGATATGTGTCGTGGCGTGGCGCGCGGGCGGACCGTTTCCCAATCATGGAGAAACCAATTATGGTTCGGAGGCGGACGCGCGCGGTGCGCGCAGGTGACGTTGACGTGGAAGACGCGCGCGGGCGCGAGCGGGGGAGTGGATCGCTCATCGCTCGCGCGCGCTGGGGTGCGTGGATGGCTGGAATGCGGGATCTCGCCCGCGAGACGGCGTGCGTGAAGAGTGTGAGACGCAGATTAGCTTAATTTGGGTTGGCAAGACCGGTGTACGTATATCATTGCGCCACAGCTGAATGATTGTGGCGCTAATTAATGACACCCTCCTCGTCATCAACCGCGCCGTAGTAGTAGTAGTACAGTGTAAGCAAGGAACGCATGGTTTTGGCTCTGATTAGCGTCCTCGAACTTACTAGAGTTATGTAGAAGCCACGTACATCGATCATCGTTTGTACTGTATTATAAGTATATTCTCCGTCTTTAATTACTGCTACCATCACTGGCTCGTTCGGGGGGAAATATCTCCGCAGTCTTCTCGATCGGGTTCGATTGCAAAGGTACTTTACATTATGATTACACGCTTTATGACGGTTTTAAGGCACGTTTTGCATTGCGGAGGCATGAGTATTTTGCGAAACTGTCCAGGTCGTCCCACATGACAGCGTATCTCTCTCTAATTGAAAGCAGCGATCCAGAGAATGGAATGACACAGACCGGTACAGTCATTACAATACTCTACTACTCTGTCCGTTTCAGGTTATAAGATGTTTTGTTTGGTCAAGTAAATTGTTTTAAGTTTAACTAAGTTTATAATAAATATAATATATTTATAATACTAAATTAGTTTCATCAAATCAATAATGAATATATTTTTATAATAAAATTATCTTGAGTTGAAAATGTTATTAATTTTTTTCGACAAACTTGATCAAACTTAAAACACACTAACTAAGTAAAACGTCTTATAACCTGAAACGAAAAGAATAGTAGTTTTTTGAATTACATAGTACAATGCAGACACTCACAATGCACGCACACTCACCTTATGAACGCACGCACCTAACCTACTCTATGAGCATCTTCGAAGATTGAGCCGGAAATCATGTCGATCGAGTGCATGGGCTGCTCGTCTACTTGCTACTACTACTAGCTACCTGACCGTGTGCCATCACGTCAGAGCTTAGCCATCAAACCATGACTCCATGAGTCACGAGAAGGACGTATATGCGCGCCGGGCTCCATGTCTCAACTCTCAAGGGAACGAACGGCTTCAAGCCCTCCTCTCCGAGTCTCCGTCCGGCCGTCGCGGGTGCCGTTGCAAAAGGAGAAGCGGCCAGCGAGGGAGACACGACTCTACGTGGACGCGGCCGGTCGCTCTCTCTCTCCCCCCTTGCCCTCCGGCCTCCCACCGGTCGATCGATCCATCCATCCATCGGCCGGGGCGAGACGTACCACTGTACACTTGGATCGCGCGGTCTGACTTTGCTGCAAAAAAAGCGCAAAAGCTGCACGTCGCCTTGCTGCTGCCCCGCACCGCCTCGCTGCATCCAACACACACCTCTCTCTCTCTCTCTAGCTCTCGCTCTCGCTCTCCCATGTGAACCTCTGCACGACGCGAGTCAGATTTCTGTTTCCTTGTCTTGTCTGCTTCGCATCTCTCATGTGAAAAGCAGCGGCCACAAAATTTCATCCCAAAATGTTGTTTTCGTCATGCGTCAGCGAGATATTCCTTTTTTTCCTGAACCGTATATACTGCGATAATATTTTTAGTGTTATAATCGGACAATATATATCACTTAAAAACCTTATATTTAGAACATAACTAAAAACCTAGCACATGCTAAACGACCTAGAATAACAAGTATTCTGAGATGGAGGTAGTAAGTATTAGCTAAAATAATTTTAAAAATATGTTAATATGATTCTTTTATAAAACTTTCGTGTAGAACTTTTTATAAAAAAAAACATAGTTTAGCAGTTCAAGATGTATGTACGTGAAAACGAGGGAAAAAAAGTTAGAAAAAAAGGTGTAAAAGAACTCATTCTAAGTACAACTATATAGGTATTTTGTTGAGACAGATGATGGGATAAGATGATAGATGGGAAAGTAGATTTTTTCGTGATGACTTGGGCATGGTTTTTAAAGAAATCTAAGTGCCCCTTCTATTAATGTTGGATGCTTGTATAAATTGATTAGTGTTGTAATTATTGATTTTTTATTGTTGTTTGTAAGTGACGTGGAGTTCACCGAAAACCACAATGATATGAACTGGTGCCTGGTGGTATATGGTATATCAGTATATGCATGTAATTCAGCTCAAGGCTGAGTTTGATATAGTGGTTAGGTTTGGCTATTTAGTGGAAAGTATATAATTAATTACATACTAATAATTAACTACTACAAACTTTAAAAAATGAATTTATTTGCTTTTTAAAGAAACCCTTGCATTGAAAGTTTTTCATGAAACACATAGCTTATTAGTAGTGTAGAATTAGTTGGGCGTTCAACCCAACTTCACTTTAGAACACACCTTTAGACGTGGTTTACGGTGTTTGTGTTTCAGCCTTTTCAAGTAGCCCAATTTAGAGCAATCTCTTTTCCCTTTTTTAGCCTCTCTTCCTTCTACATTGGTTTCACATGGGAGTTGTCAGGCGTGTGAGTTCAGTACTAGTGGTATGATAATTGTATTAGTAGTATCATGGGTTAACAATTTGTTGGTTTTGTTTTGGAAATAGGCCGACTCAACTGTGGCAGTGGTCACCGGTTTAGTTTCATGACGATGACAGCATGTTCGGTGGTTGCGATGCCACTAGGGTTGTGTATCTATAGAAGATATGCACGCGTGTGCCTCGCGAGGCGAAGTGCATGTTAGCTAGTACTAAAGCATGGAGAAAACGTCACAGAAGACTAGTATTAAGGCCCATGGTAGCTCTAACTCATATACTCCCCCGTCAAAAAGTAATTATCAATTATTCCCTTTGAGTTGCAAACTTTTGATCAACAATATTCTTTTTAACTAATATAATTATTTAGCATAGCATCCCAGCTTGTTTTAGCTGCAGCTTATAAGCCATAACGAATTACTCCCTCCGTTTCACAATGTAAGACTTTCTAGCATTATCCACATACATATAGATGTTATAATAAATCTAGATATATACATATTTCTAGATTCATTAACATCTACTTTCTCCGTTTCACGATATAAGTCATTCTAGCATTTCCCACATTCATATTGATGTTGATGAATCTAGACAATGTGGATATATGTCTAGATTCATCAACATCAATATGAATGTGGGAAATGCTAGAATGACTTATATTGTGAAACGGAGGGAGTAAATAAATATGGGCAATGCTAGAAATTCTTATGAGTTTTAGAACTAACTTCGTGTGTTTTTTTCTGTTGGTTTTGCTAGCATCACATGAATCAATGCCTTTATCTTTTTTTCAGTATTGGCTTTTGAACCACTCAGTCCCATTTGACTCAGGTCATTATTAGCAGGGTAATTAGAAAAGTGATTAATTTATTATAATATGTTGCCAAGTTGAAAAGGTGGGTTTTAAAAAATATTCAAGAAATTTTTTTTTAAAAGAAGAAAGGTTAAAACGTACCATATTTGGTAGTTTGAGAATTATGCCGATGATAATCGAGTACCTAGCTAGTTGCACTTTAGAACAAGGCATACGAGTAGAAATATAGAATAGATTTCGCTTTGCACGGGTCACACACACACACACACACTACCTAGCTAGTTGCACTTTAGAACAAGGCATACGAGTAGAAATATAGAATTAACATAATTTTTTTTTGTTCTTTTGATTCCCATGGCTTAAGCCATGGTTGTGAAAATGTCTCACAGGTGCAAAGTTGTAGTTAGCTAGATTTGTAATCAAAATTAATTTAGTACTCCATCCGTTTTACAATTTTATATTATAAGTTTATCCTAAGTCAAAAGCATCTTCAACTCTAACCAAGTTTATAAAAAATATAGCAATATTTTTAACATAAAATAAATATACTATAAAAACATATGGATTTGATGATAATTTGTTGTCATACATGTTGCTATTTTTTCTCTAAAACTTCTAGTATGAAATAGGTGGAGTACTTCTTACATTGGAACTTATGGAACACTTTGTTGTGCTTAAATAATACTAACTATCAAAGTTCATCTATTCTTGGTCAAAACCTATGTAAAAATGGAATTAATTTGTAAGCTGGATAAAAGTATTTTAGTCTAAAATGTGACTAAGATGCCTCATACTAATAATTTTAGTCATGCTCAGCTCCAATACCAATCTAAAAACTTGAAGCTGAAGTGACAGTGTTGGTCCTAAGTTAATTGATCATCATGTGATGACTAATATGATAGGTGCATGTGTCATTGATTTGGCTTTTAGTACTGTCCATAAAGGAAGTATCTGGTGGACAGGTGGAGTAATTATGCTATTTACTGGTACCTGACAACTAAGAAAGTTGGTAGCACAAATTAACAGTAGATAAAGCGTGGCATGCATGCATGCACCACTTAAGCTAATTAAGGTGAAAACTTTAGGCATCTTGAGTGCTATTCATATTGACATATCGCGTGTCATTTGTAGCATATGGGTGCACGAGGTTTAATTTAGGGATATGCCAGCAAGCGTGTTCATCAAATTAAATGTTACACTTAACAGCGAAGTATGAGTAAACAACAACGGTTTGGTTTTGGGAAACTTCTGACGAAAGGCAGCTAGCTGGCCCGATGAGATGATACACATGATGATTTATTATGATGACAATATTTCATATATATTCTGTTGACATAGATATTTCACAGCACGATTTTTTGCTAGCTTTTCGATATGGTAAGTCAGTGTTTTGGTCGTGCATTAGTTAGTACTCGCTGTGGAAAAGATGTAGTAACGAGCTAGATCGAGTATCGATCACTTGTACCGTGGGTACCACTTTGGTCGCGGCACCATTAATTGAGAGAAAAGATTCGAGTGACTGGCCTTCTACTGGGTTCTCTACCAACATATATGGATACCACAAAATCAAAAGGTTTTGGATGAACAGTCCACGTCGACCCTTCCAAGATGGGTGTGACACAAGATGTGGTGATCGATCTTAATAGTACTGTACAACCAGCTAGCTAAACCCAGATCACTGTACACTACTACATTGTGTGCTCTAAATATGTACAGCATCTCAATCACACTCACACATTAACGCACCATTAATATTGTTCGACGAGCACGTACTTTCCATATTGATGAAGCAACAAATCGGTTGCCACGCGCAGCGCTCTCTCCGGTTCGTGTTCCTAAAAGAAGAGCTGTTCGATCTGTTGGAACTTTTTGTCTTGCCCGTACTGATATTTACTCCTTTTTTCAGCTTAAAGAAAAGTTAGTGCTACTAATCTCTTTTTCTAAGTACAGATTATCTTTCACGTATGAACTCATTTCAGACGAAGCAGAGCAATGTTATGTCAAACCCTTAGCCCTTTAATTCAAAACGTTTTCTTCAAACTTCCAATTTTTCCATCACATCAAAACTTTCCTACATGTACACACAAACTTTCAACTTTTTCGTCCCATCGTTCTAATTTCAACCAAACTTCTAATTTTGGCGTGAACCAAACACACCCTTAGTCACAGTGAAGGAGCCAACAACATCATCGTTAAGGGCGAACACAGCAAGGAGGCACGGGGGACCACCCCCTACTGCATCCAAGTCCATTAGATACATGTATACATGCAGATTGTAAACCACTCAAGGCAAGAGGGCAGTCGGCAGTATATAGAGTACTACTCCCTCCGTTTCATAATGTAAGTCATTCTAGCATTACCCATATTCATATAGATGTTAATGAATCTAGACACACATCTATATCTAAATTTATTAACTTCTACATGTATGTGGGTAATGCTAGAATGACTTACATTATGAAACGGAGAAAGTAGTTGGCATGTTAGGAAAGCAAACAACGTTAGTATCCAATTGATGTTTGATTTATGCACTGGTGGAGAGATGGTTTGTAGTCCCGGTTGGCAACCCCTTTGTAGTCCCGGATTTCCAACCGGGACTACGAATCCTGGACTAAAGATCTGTATCTTTAGTCCCGGTTGAAAAACCGGGACTAAAGATAATAACCGGGACTAAAGATGTATCTTTAGTCCCGGTTGGTGTGCAGCACGGTCCCGGTTGGTCACCATTTTTTTTCTTTTTTTTTTATTTCCATTGTTTCTTTCCAAATAGTTGCTGCTTCCCAAATCTCCCCAAATATCCCAAATATCCCAAAATCAAAGTATCATCCCCAAATCAATGAATCATTCACATCACAAATTCTCAAAAAACTACAACTCAAATTCTTAAAGAAATACATCACAGATCCAAACATCAAATACATCACACATCATATATATCACAGATCCAAACATCACAGATCCAATGAATCACAAGTTCTTAGATCCAAATGTATCAATAATTCGGGAAAAAAAAGATTTGTTGTGCTTAAATAATACTAACTATCAAAGTTCATCTATTCTTGGTCAAAACCTATGTAAAAATGGAATTAATTTGTAAGCTGGATAAAAGTATTTTAGTCTAAAATGTGACTAAGATGCCTCATACTAATAATTTTAGTCATGCTCAGCTCCAATACCAATCTAAAAAATTGAAGCTGAAGTGACAGGGTTGTTGGTCCTAAGTTAATTGATTATCATATGATGACTAATATGATAGGTGCATGTGTCATTGATTTGGCTTTTAGTACTGTCCATAAAGGAAGTATCTGGTGGAGTAATTATGCTATTTACTGGTACCTCAGAACTAATAAGAAAGTTGGTAGCACAAATTAACAGTAGATAAAGCGTGGCATGCATGCATACACGGTGCATGCACCACTTAAGCTAATTAAGGTGAAAACCTTTAGGCATCTTGAGTGCTATTCATATTGGCATATTGCGTGTCATTTGTAGCATATGTGTGCACGAGGTTTAATTTAGGGATATGCCAGCAAGCGTGTTCATCAGATGTTACACTTAACAGCGAAGTATGAGTAACAACAACGGTTTGGTTTTGGGAAACTTCTGACGAAAGGCAGCTAGCTGGCCCGATGAGATGATACACATGATGATTTATTATGTTGACAATATTTCATATATATTCTGTTGACATAGATATTTCACAGCACGATTTTTTGCTAGCTTTTCGATATGGTAAGTCAGTTTTGGTCGTGCATTAGTTAGTACTCGCTGTAGATGTAGTAACGAGCTAGAGTATCGATCACTTGTACCGTGGGTACCAATTTGGTCGCGGCACCATTAATTGAGAAAAGATTCGAGTGACTGGATATACGAGTCGCTGCAAGAGGGCAGTCGGCAGTATATAGAGTAATAGTTGGCATGTTAGGAAAGCAAACAACGTTCGTATCCAATTGATGTTTGATTATGTTTTGTCTCCTATTTTAGTCACTACCGTCGCGTTGTCTTTTTTTTTTTAATCTCCTAAATTTTAATCATACGTTTGTCACTGGTCGTCGTCGAGTCCAGATGACTTATAAAGTTTCATTGCAATATTGATCAGCTTTTATTTATGTCGAAGGCAACCAGTAGTAGTGGGAGGAGGAAGCAGGGGAGCCACTGCTTGATCGGTAACAATATACTTTTTTCGTAAAAAAAAAACTCAATCTAAGAAAAGTCACAACAAATTTGAATAATTATTTATACAGATTTGTCGTAACAAAAGCGGTCACAAGTTGAGTTTTTTTTTTTTTATTTTTATGGAGGGAGTATGGCAGATTTCAAAGATACAGACCTGGTCTATCAACCATACGCGAATGCATGCGTGGTCGGTCAATCATATCATCATATTAAGCTGCCAGATATGCACACCGATGATTGATCAGTAGCTAGCTCTGCCTACACAAGTGACATGCACTACGTATTTGCGATTGTTGATTGGTTTCATCGAATGGGCATGCGGATGATCGATAGCTCGATACTAGCTAGCACCGAGGAGGAAATAACCAATTTGGCCTTAAGCTAGAACGAACGGATATATATCCACGTTGCATTTATATTTTTCATCTTTTTCATGAGAAAGCCAGAGAAGAGGAACTAACTAACGGATGGACACGTGGCGGTGGCTGGCGACAGACAAGTGTCCAACTTTGTCCACAGTAACTGCTGGATGCCGGCTTTCTAGCTACAGTACCCATGGGGTGCTGGTAACCACCAGTTTGATCGATCTTGAGCTTCAGATAGACAGGATAGTACAGTGGACCTGCAGTACTGAAATCTCCCCCATGAGACGATGGGTCCTCCCGATTTGTTGGAGGCAAGCGTACGTGGAGCTTCGCAGGGAATCGACGGTGGAGCTCCCTCCCCTCGTCTGGATCGGTCCCTCCAAGGCTAGCAGTTGCACATGGCCGGTAATGTCACGGGGCTAGGACAGAGTACTGTGTGCCCTCTGTGAGCCGAGATCCACACGGTCCCTACCCTCCCACAATTTGATGGTTCACCAGCTAAAAGAAGTTGGGCTGAATGTGGCATGGGAAATCTTTTGTGAAGGCGGCCTCTCGTCGTCTCCTTGTTGCCTTTTGAATCGTAGCAAAACTTGAAAATTTAAAACTTTTTTTTAGAGAGTCGATTTTGAGTGGTTTTGTTTCTTTCATCGTAGCATTGGTTTTTAAATCGATGAAAACATAGGTATAAAAGTTTTGACATTGCCTACTAGTCCATTTCTCAAGGATAGTTATTCGTAAGTCAAACGAGCAAAGCTGCTAGTTTTGTCAAATTAAACGCATAGAAAACCATACCATTTATATCTTCCGCTCCTCTCACCCTCAGAAGTTTTAGTGTTTTTAGACAAGTTGGTTTATGTGCAATCATCCAAGTTATACAAGAGCTGAGTGAGCTTAAGATTCTGAGAAATAACTTTTTGATAACCACCTTCTAAGAATCTGGAAACGTTGGGTGCCCAGCTTCTGACTTTTATTTTCTGGATTTTACAACTATAGCTTCTTAGAATCTGGACCAAAAATTGGGGCCTGTTTTGGGATGCTTCTAGCTGCTGCAGCTTCTCCCAGAATGAGAAGCTCCCCCAAACAGTCCAGCTTTTGGTCCAGATTCTGAGAAGTTGTAGTAGTAGATTCCAGAAAATGAACTAGAATCCAGAAACTAGGAAACCTAAATTTTTCCAGATTCTCAGAAGCTGGCTACCAACCAGCTGCTTCTCAGAATCTTAAACTCTCTCAAACAGATCATTGGACTGTTTGGGAGAAGCTGCAACAGCTAGCAGCTCCCCCAAACATGCCTTGTATCTTACTGCCCATAGGGATTTCAGGATTTGCCACTCAGATGGCCCCATTGTCTTGGTTATACTTATGCTTAAATTTTAAAACTTAGTTTTACAGATGATTTTATGTTTTCTTATTATGGTTTATTTTACAACATTTGGCTTTGAAGCGTTAAGAACACACATATAAAAACTATATTTATAAATTATTATTTATTGCTAATAAGTCGTACATATAATCATAAGTATAAGCAAAATAATGGGGCTGTATAGTTTCTTTTTTAGTTTAGCCATTAGGGTATCTATAATGGGACCATAATGCCTTTACGTGGAGTCCCAAATCCTGAATTTTGTCAAGTAATATTGGGAGCGACAAAAATGCTAAAACCGGCAGAAGCCGAATGTTTCGGTGGGCTATCAGTTATCAGTTCACTTTCTGGGAGTGGTCCAAATGATTTTGAAGGCCCATCCATAACTCCAGATCCTCATTTGTGCTGAGTTATGGAGTTGAGCAACTATCCATCTACTATCATATATTCACATGTTGGATAGTGGGTCATATAACCTGGCAGAGAACTGGCAAGAGGTCAAGAAGGAGATGGGAAGGAATTGTTAATGGGCTTTATTTGAATTTTTTGCATTTCTGCATGGATTGAGCCAGCCTTCTTGGAGTTGATGACTCGGAGTGATCCGTACATAAATATCTCCATGGGCCGAATAACAAAATCCTTTTTAACTAGGAATAAGTTCACTTTGAGTCCCTTAACTAGTTTCCGAATCTAATTCTTATCCTTGAATTGCAATACCAGATATCTCAACCCACCACCTATTAAAACCGGTCTAATTTGACTTCCTCGGTAGTTTTGGAGGGCAGTTTCGCTGACGTGGCATCCACGTGGCAGTGTTGACCTGGTCTGTGGCGTTAATGTGGCGCTTAGGTGGCATTAGAGTTAAAAAACATACGTGGGACCCATTTGTCATTCACACATAAAATTACGGGGCCCACATGTCATCCTCTATCTCTTTCTTCTTCCTCCCTCTCTCTCTCCCTCTTCTCTCTTTCTTTCTCTTTCTCTCCCCTTCCTCTTCCCCTTTGGTCGGTGACGGGAGGCGAGGGCCGGAGCGGCAAAGGCGAGCCCATAGCGGCTAAGACGAAGGAAGCAGTGTGAAGAAGAAAAGAAGACCGAGGAGAAGAGGGGAGAGAGAGCCATCCTCGTCACCACCGTCGACGCCACTGCCCTAGAGCTCCCTGGCCAAGCTCCATCCCGCCGCTGCGATCGACCACCATAGGTCGCCGCCCCGCACTCCCTCGCTGTTCCCGCGAAGAAGAAAAGGAGACCGGGGAGAAGGGGAGAGAAAGAGAATCGTCCCCGTCGCCGCGGGCTTCGCCGCCTAGAGCTCCCTTGCCGAGCTCCATCTCACTACTACCACCGTCGACCACAGGTCACCGCCCCACACTCCCTTATATATTGTCCCTCGAGCTCCGGAGCGACGATGGTGGGACAACTACGGGGATCGGCAACGGCGAGGGTGTGGCGGTGGGGGACAGTGTGTGAAGGCCCATGCCCGCGCCATGGTTGAGGAAGGAGAGGCATCTCTATAGCTGCGCCATCTCCCTTGCCCATGCCTCCGCCATTGCCGCTGCGCCTCGCGCGTCTTCTCGCCCGCCGCTGCCGCTCCAATCCTCGCTGACCGAAGGGGAAGAGGAATTTTCTTTCTGAATGACAAATGGGTCCCACACATATTTTTTAAATTCTAATGCTACATAAGCACCATGTCAACGCCACACCAGGTCAATACCGCCACGTCAGCGAAACCGTCCTTCAAAACTACCAAGGGAGTCAATTTACACCGGTTTTAATGGTTAGGGGTCGAGATATTCGGTATTTTGGTTCAGGCATACGAATCAGTCTAGGCCTCTAGTTAAGGAAGACAAACTGAACTTATTTCTTTGATCTATACCCTGACATGAAATGCTCGATCTTCTATTTTGAGAAAATCCACTATGTACCTTTGAGAATTTGTTCAATCCCTTTTGTGCCGCTAAATTTTGTCTTACCTCTTATATACCCCTGAGTTTTTATTTTCACCTCCTCTATGCCTATTCCGTTAGTTGACCATTAAATGTTTTTTAAATTAACTATATTATCCCTCTCTTATATTTATGTGCTAGTTTAGTGATAAAAACACAATTCTTATATAAAAAAGATCTATTTGTAAAAAAACAAAGGGAATATAATTATTTGACAATAAATTTTAAAAACAAATCTAAAATTTTAAATAAATTTAAATTAACTTTTATGAAATTGGTACACTGTTTTCATCAAAATTTGAATCTAATAAATAAATAATTTTGGTTCATAATTTCTAGCTAAAACTCATATGGATTTGTAAAAAAAAATGTTCAACAATGGATTTCGGCATAGGATTTATAGGCTTCCTCGCCGACGGATTCGCCGTGACTAATTCCAATTCCGTTTCGTGCTAGTTTAGTGATAAAAACACAATTCTTATATAAAAAAGATCTATTTGTAAAAAAAAACAAAGGAAATATGATTATTTGACATTTTCAAAAAAAATCTAAAAGTTTTAAATAAATTTTAATTTATCTTTTTTGAAATTCATACATTGTTTTCATCAAAATTTGAACCCAATAAATAAATAGTTTCGGTTAAAAAACATAATTTCTAGCTAAAACTCTTATATGGATTTTGTAAAAAAAATTGTTCAACAATTTAAAATTTCTTTTTTCGAATTTACCATAACTAATTATTCCCCATTTGATTTTATCATGAATTACAGTTTTTCACATTGTGAATTATGAAGTAGATAGCATGTAATATTATATGGGAAATGGACGATATGGTTATTTTAGAAAAATCTAATAGTTAACTCACGATCAACTAACATAATATGGATATCCGATATCAAAATGAACATTCAAGGGCATGCAGATGGTGAGCCAAAATTTAGAGATATACCGAAAAACTTTTCATGGTATGTAGGGAATTTCCTCTATAATTTTAGTTGAACTTGGAGGTTCAACGGTTCAATCCTAATGTAGCGAAGGAGAAGCGGCCATTTGTTTTCCTCATGCTCTCGGAAAAGGTTTCGGTGCTTGACAACAGATTATTATACTTTTATTAACATATTATTATACGTTTTCCCTGCAAAAAAAATATATATTAACGTTTTTCACTAAAAAAACTTGCAACTGTTATTTAGCAATTTCAAAAAAATATATTTCTTTTTAGGACCAGACCTAGTTGAAAAATTGTAAAGAAACACTTTTATTTCAACAAAAAAACGGATTGTAACTTTTACATCCAGAATACTTTTGGTGCGACTACGTGGTTAAACCTAGACACCAGGTACGTGCGCCCACGGCGGCGAGGTGAAATCCGCAGCTCCCCCGCCTTGTCGTAGCTGACCCCAAACACGGTCACGTGGAGCACGCATCCATCCTCCGCGCACAGGGCGTCCGCCATGTCGAGGCCACGGCGCAGCGCGCACTCGACGAGGCAGTTGCCACGTTGGTATGCCACGTGGGTAGAAGTGGCAAATAGTTAAGAAGCCACCATCTTAGAGGGGCAAAAAAAAAAGCAAATCTATAAGAGGTATTTGGATAATTGATAAACCAAATAGTGGCAAATAGTTAAATTTCACTTTTACATAAGGGTCGACATAAAAAAATTACTTACCTCCGTTCCAATATAATTACATTTCTAGAGAATAGAGACATATTAGCAATAAACACATTTTACCACAGTAACCCTATTTACTAACAACACTGCATACACACATTTCGTACATATATACACTTGATTAAAAGTAATGTTGAGACAACAAACTCAGTTAATTACCATTATTAAATTTGATTAAAAGAAAGATTGGGTCCCACTTTGGTAGAAATATTTTTTTATAAAATTTGAATGCTAAAAATGTAATTATTCTAAAACAGTGGTAGCATATTACACAATTATTCCGCGCTCGCTCTCTATCTGAACCGTCGCGCATGTACGAATAACGGTAGGTTGTAACCTTCCATTATATTTGAGGGATGAAGTAAATAATTCAAGTCATCAAACAAACATAATGAAATATCCGACGCCTCGAGAGAAGAATATTGGAGACATTGCTGGGCCTTTAGCCTGCCAGTCAACTTCAGCCTAAGATGTGCCCGTCAAACTACTCAAAGGCGGCGACCAGATGTGTTACACATTCAAAAGACTTGACAAAAATAGCTAAAGATCAACAACATCTCAAATATTCTTAACTCATACTCACGTGAATATAGTTCCCAGGATGTGTAATAGATTCACACTTTCATCTTATGCATGGAAATACATAGCATCTCTGGACCTTCCATTATATTTGAGGGATGAAGTGAATAATTCAAGTCATCAAACAAACATAATGAAATATCCGACGTCTCGAGAGAAGAATATTGGAGACATTGTTGGGCCTTTAGCCTGCCAGTCAACTTCAGCCTAAGATGTGCCCGTCAAACCACTCGAAGGCGGCGACTAGATGTGTTACACATTCAGAAAACTTGACAAAAATAGCTAAAGATCAACAACATCTCAAATATTCTTAACTCATACTCACGTGAATCTAGTTCCTAAGATGTACACTAGATTCACACTTTCATCTTAAGCATGGAAATACATAGCAAAATACACTTAAGACGAAAGACAGCGTTTCTTTTTTTAGCTTTTATTTTTTTTTCGTGATATTTTCCTTTCCTTTTATCGATTACTTTTAGAAAAAAATTTCGCTTTCTTTTTTCCGTGATTTTTTTTTCGCTTTTTATTACTTTTTTAATCTTCCAACAACACGTGTTTTTTAAATGTTTTATGTTGAAAGTTTTTAAATATTGACTTGAAAATTTTCAAATCTTAACTTAAAAGTTTTCAAATCTCGAGTCGAAAGTTTTTAAATCCGAGTTGAAAGTTTTCAAAACCGAGTTGAAAGTTTTCAAAATCTTGAGTCGAAAGTTTTCAAAATCTCAAATTGAATGTTTTCAAACCCGAGTTGAAAGTTTTTAAACCCTAGTGGAAAGTTTTTTCAAATTTGAGATGAAAAGTTAAAAGTTTTCAAATTTTGGCTTCAAAAATTCAATTTTTGAGTTGAAAAGTTTTTAAATCTAGACTGAAAGTTTTCAAAATTTGACTTCACATGTAGATTTGTTTTCAATCTGTTACTTAAAAATATCTTCTAGGAAAAAAGTATTATCTTAATTACCGTCGTTATCTAAAACTAACATGTTAGTTATGTTAGATATACTCGTCGAAAAAAAATCCACGGAAAAAAATCCACCGGCATAAGCGATAAAAAAACAACGGGAAAAAAATGTAAATCTGAATGTGAAAGTAATAGAAAGAAAAAAAAAGAAAACCTACCTAGCACAGCATGCGCGTTGCCGTCGCGTTCGCGCCAACTAGGAAGCCCCAGAATCCAGTCCCTTCTTTTGAGGATGATTTTCATATTTCTTTTGAGATGGCTAATTCGCGCGCACGCGCGATATCAGCAAGTCGTGAGCGTTTTCACGAGAGACGGGAGTAGTTAAGCCTAACTAAGTTAGTTTTAGATAATGACACTAATTAAGATAATATTTTCTTTTTTCCGAAGATTTTTTTACTAATAGATTGAAAAATTTCAAGTTAGATTTGAAAACTTTCAAATTAAGATTAAAACTTTGAAGTCAAATTTTGAAATCTTTCAACTCAAACTTTGAAAATTTTCAATTCGAAATTTAAATTTGCAAGATAAATTTTGAAAACTTTGTTGGAGGGAGAATATCGGGCTCCTTTCATATGTATTCTTCCTCCTTCTTTTTGGGTGATTTTCATTTTTTTTGCTTGCACATTTTTTTTAAACAGTTTTGCTTGCACATCTGAGTTGGCTGTGCTGTTGCTGGTGAGCACGGTGATATTATTAGGGACATAATTGTATATGCCTTATAGTGTATTTGAAGGGATAAATAGCCAGTTTAGTCCTTCAACTTTTTGCTTAGGGGTCGAATTAGTCCTTGATGTTTTATAATGTCCAAACAAGACTCTAAAGATTATCATGCTGCTTAATATAGTCCTTAGACCCACTTGAAACTCCACGTGGACATGCCACGCCATTCGTGCATGTAAGATAACATTTATGTCCATTTTAACCTTCAATTTTCTATCAAATAAAGAAAAGAAAACACAAAGACAAAAACAAGAAGAAGCAATAGTAAAACAAAGAAGAAACATGTCATTTGTGCATGTAAGATAACATTTAATTGTCCATTTTAAGTTTTTAACCTTCAATGCTACATATTTTTGCCAATGGCCAAAGCCTTCTTTTTGTTTTTTTCTCAATAGTTTTTCTTTATTTCCTATGAAAACATAAGGGTGGAATGGACATTTAAATATTGATTTTGCATGCATAGATGATGTGGCATGTACACATGGCATGTTTAGAGGGTCCAAGGATCATGTTGGGTATTCATCCTATTCGAATCAAGGGGATGAGAACCTCACCTTCCGCGCACGAAAACATATTAACGCAGTATTAATTAAGTATTAGTTTAAAAAAAATTTAATAAATAGATTAATATTATTTTTAACTTTTTTATAGTTTCTTTTCTTAAAATAAACGTACCGTTGAGTAATTTGAGTAGCATACACACAAAATTAGTATAGTTCCAAATACAACATGAATTCTGCTTATAATTCTTTGTTGATAATTTGATATATGAGTCTTATTGTATGATACTATGTCTTAATACGATGGGAAAGTATTGTGTCATACTTAACTGGTATGGAAGTTTTAACATAGGGAAATTTAACAATTTGCCACTATTAGGTTTGCCAATTATCTAAATACCCCTATTAACTTTGCCGTTATTTTTTTTCCTATCTAAGGTGGTGGTTTCTTAACTATTTGCCTTTTTTACCCATGTGGCTTGACAATGCAGTGTAAAAATAGACGCCGGGCCGACTTGTCAATCTCACAAATCTTCCTTCCTCTCCCCCTCCAACAGTGTAAAACTCGATGTGGGGACAGCGGAGGAAGGAGGGGGAGCCGACTGCGGAGACGGAGACGGAGACGGCAACCGGAGATGGTGTAAGTCACCATCAAACAATTAGTACATATTTAATTAATCATAAGAAAATGCATCGCTCCGTTTTCTGTGCGGTGGGAACGGATTCCCAGCCTAGGAGAATGAGATGCAGGTGAGCGTTGTGATATTATTGGGGCACCATAATTGTATATACCATAGAGTGTATTCGAATAAAGGGGATGAGAACCTCTCCTTCCGCGCACGAAAACAAGGTAGCCCATTACACATGATTAATTATGTATTAGTTTAATTTTTTTTAAAAAAATATTAGTGTTATTTTAAGGCAACTTTTTTATAGATTTTTTTTAAAAAAGAAGTACCATTGAGCAGTTCGATAAGAATACGCACGAAAAACGAGAGAGTGAAATTTGGGAAAGTATACTTCCAAATACAACTTGAATATTGCTTATAATTCTTCTTTGATAATTTGATATATGAGTGTTATTTTATGATACTATGTTTTAATACAATGGGAAAGTATTATGCGATACTTAATCGGTATGAAAGTTTTTACAAAAGGGTCAACATGAAAAAAATTACTTACCTCCATCTCAGAATAATTGCATTTCTAAGGTATTAGAAAAATATTTTGAGAGGGTACAAATCAGGACAAATACGAACACACACCATACTCACACCACAACACACACGCGTGCGCGTCACAAGCACAATTTACCACAATAACCCTTTTAATGAAACTAAAGGTGTTCCTCTTCCTTTTGCTTATGAACAGACTTAACACTAAGGAGATGCTGCAAAAGAAGAATTTTAACATTCAGGGGGGATACAGTGCGTCATGTGTAATTATAGTCTCACCGAAGATACGATGCACCTCTTTTTCAAATGCCCGATTGCACAACAATGCTGGCAGAAAATTGTAATTCATTGGAATTTGCAGTCAGACATCATGAACATGATCACCTCAGCACACAACCAGTTTCTTCATACCTTTTTCTTTGAGGTTCTAACATTTGGATGCTGGCACATTTGGAATAGAAGAAATGATCAAATCTTCGATAACGTCGCCTACAACTTTAACAAGTGGAAACTTGACTTTCATCAGGATTTTGCCCTGCATATGTACAGAGCAAAAGAATCAGATCTTCAAAACTGGCAATCATGGATTGACAACTTTCTTTAATTTCCCTTGTATTTTTGTTCATACCTCTGTAAATTATTTATTAATATAATATAGCACAGTAGGAGCCTCTCCTGCTGTTTCCCTAAAAAAAAAAAGACCACACAGCATATACACATTTCGTGCATACACTTGATTAAAAGTAATGTTGAGACAATAAACTCAAATAATTACTACTATTAAACTTGATTAAAAGAAAGATTGGGCCTCACTCTAGTAGAAGTATATATATTTTTTTATAAAATTTGAATGGTAAAAATGTAATTATCTTAAAACGGAGTTAGTATATTACACAATTATTCCGCGCTCGCTCTCTATCTGAACCGTCACGTTCGTACGAACAACGACAGGTTGTAACTTTTTTTTTTCTTTTTTGAGATAAGCAGGTTGTAACTTGTGAGTGCTGGAGCAAAACATGAGAGAAAGAAACAAAGGCACCGTTTAAATAATGGGAAAGGGAAATGATTTCCCACCTATGAAGGGGTAACTTTGAATCCTAGCCATTCATTTTCTCCCCCTTATTTCATCATAGCCATTGATTCATTTCCCAATCCTAATCCGACCCCTCATTTTCCATTATCTAAACATAGCCAAAAAGAACTACTGGCGGGTAGAGAAGGTCGCTTGGTGGCAGGTATTTGAGGCCGGGATGCAGACGAATTGAAGTGACGTGGAACCGATGCAGCAACCACCATCAGCATCAAAGCTCTTGGCAAAACCAGCACTCCTGCCTGTCCAACCACCAGAGAATATTCTTCCTCGTACATCCGCCACGTCACGTGATCCTCCCCTGCGTCTTCTAGATCTATCAACAGAATGAGCAAATGGCTTACAAATTCACATATCTCCTCTCGTGGTAAGATTTTCCTCATTATTTTCGTCGTGCCAATTGGAAGATTAAGACAGGCTCAACAGCCCTATCATGTTCTTAAAAAAGATAACAGCCCTATCATTGGCTCATTGCATTTGTAGCGTGGATAAGCAAGAATGGTGAAAATTAGACATGATCAATTTAGAAAAAAAGAAGTAAATCTAAACATGTCTAAACATATCTAAACAAGTAAATTAAAACGAAATGGGTAGATTATTTGGCGGCATCTAACTAGTTACCAGCTATGCATCGACACCGTAGATGTAAAAAAACACGCACCAAATGTCTAGATCGATATCGACCAACTCACCACCGATCGAACAGTCAGAATCAAAAGCCATCGATCTCTTACCTTCTCTCCTCTCCCCAAAGAAAAGGTCATCCTTTTACTAGTGTCCTTGCTTTTTGCGATGGCATCCATCCATAATCCATTTATCCAAAGTCAATGCGACGCCAGGAGGCGACAGACACGAGCGCGCATCGACCTGGCACTGGCACACCACAGGACAGGAGCCCAGGAAGCTACCTATACCTTGCTAGCTTGGCGTCTTGGCGAAACACCCCCTTGTTGGATCAATCTGCTGTGCTGGTGGTGAGTCAGAGTTAAGAGTTCTAAAAAAAAAAAGAGAGTCAAAGTTAAGAGATCGACCAAGTCGCTAAACAAATGCAGGATAAGACGAGCACCTCAGCATGAGCCGTCGTCCTAATTTGCAATCACCTGCATTTCATCTTCTACTACTATCAGATCCAACCAAACAAGCAAGGGCATCAGATATTCAGATCAGTATATCGATCAGGGGCAATGGACCATGCGCTGATGCATGTGACTCCACTTAGTCATGCGAGTTAACCAACCGGCCGTGTGCGCAATAATGGATTAAACAAGTACTAGTAACAGGAGATTTGTGGCCTAGTTGCCTGAATTTATGCGTGACGCGTCTCCCATTATTGGACTACTTGACGATGATTTATTGTTAAGTTGACGTGTAAAATTATTACTGTAAACTGCCTTTTCTGTAATCTTTATCAGTCGATCTCTGTCTCTCTCTCCGTCCTGCCGTACGTGGTTTCAGAAAAAAAAGGAAGGTTGTTGTTGCTATGCTGGATATACAGGATTAGTCATGAATGAAGGGGAGTTGCAAGTGGTGATCAATTAGTGTGTCGAACCAAATCAACCATGTCATCAGCAGTTCGGCTCGAAATAACTGCTTCGTCTTGGGAATTACGGATCGGAATAATTGCCCTTCTTGGAGAAACTGAAACACGAATCAATATTCTCACCGGCACGATTAAGAGCAAGTTTAATAGTACAGCCAACTTCTGGCTCCAATTCATATATAGTCAATCTAATAGCTCATTCATACAATAGTTACAACCTATACTATTAATATCTAGTCCCACTTGTCATAGACACACTGTGTCTTGGAGTCCGTGCTACAGCTGGCTATAAATATGTAGTCCGCTGCTCTTCTCTCTCCTGATTTATCTTCATAAAATATGTTTGTAGCGGGCTTATAGCCTGCTATTGTACCTGCTCTAATTGGAATTTACCGTTCCGACTCTCCTCGTCACGCCGGTGCTGTTCTTCCAACAGCCTTCGTGGAGATGATCTAACCATACCGGCTTAATAGTTTAATACTCACAGACAGAAATAATACATCCTTTCCAGCTATGTCAAGATTCCATTATAGTACTAGTCACTTTGGTGATGGCCATTTTTACTCGTTTCAGAAATTGTGTTGTCAGATGCCCGGAAACTTTGATGTTTGCAACCCCAATATGTTTAGGATTATCAAAGAGGAACAGGAGGACACTTGGTTTGTCCAAAAACATTTTGATACTAGCATTACTTTTAAATGAAAATTTAAATGTCACGTAAACAAATGAAGTAGCTAGGCCGACACAAAGAAATGGTGTATGGAACAAATTATCTCCCAGCTCTTTTAGTAAAATACGAAACGAGTTAGGTTCGCTCACGAGGTAGGTGGCAACGAATATGGGATATGGGATATGGTCCAGTTTACTCCAGTGTCAGCTCAGCTCCGAATCAACACAGTGGGCCTTTGTCGTTTGCTCATAGGAATAAGTTCACCTGAGGTCCCTCAACTTAACAGCGAGATTTTTTTGAGATTCCTCAACCACAAAACCAGAAATGTTCGCCACTAAACTTATTCAAACCGTTCACCGGAGGTCCCTTGGCAGTATTTTTGTCCGGTTTTGCTGACGTGGCATCCTAGTCAGCGAAAAAGAATAAAAAAATTCCATGGGGACCACATGTCAGCTTCACATATCTTTTTTCTCTCCTTCTCTTCATTTTTATTCTTCTCCTCTTCACTTTTCTCTTCACCGGCGGAGCATAGTTACCAGCTATGCATCGACACCGTAGATGTAAAAAAACACGCACCAAATGTCTAGATCGATATCGACCAACTCACCACCGATCGAACAGTCAGAATCAAAAGCCATCGATCTCTTACCTTCTCTCCTCTCCCCAAAGAAAAGGTCATCCTTTTACTAGTGTCCTTGCTTTTTGCGATGGCATCCATCCATAATCCATTTATCCAAAGTCAATGCGTCGCCAGGAGGCGACAGACACGAGCGCGCATCGACCTGGCACTGGCACACCACAGGACAGGAGCCCAGGAAGCTACCTATACCTTGCTAGCTTGGCGTCTTGGCGAAACACCCCCTTGTTGGATCAATCTGCTGTGCTGGTGGTGAGTCAGAGTTAAGAGTTCTAAAAAAAAAAAGAGAGTCAAAGTTAAGAGATCGACCAAGTCGCTAAACAAATGCAGGATAAGACGAGCACCTCAGCATGAGCCGTCGTCCTAATTTGCAATCACCTGCATTTCATCTTCTACTACTATCAGATCCAACCAAACAAGCAAGGGCATCAGATATTCAGATCAGTATATCGATCAGGGGCAATGGACCATGCGCTGATGCATGTGACTCCACTTAGTCATGCGAGTTAACCAACCGGCCGTGTGCGCAATAATGGATTAAACAAGTACTAGTAACAGGAGATTTGTGGCCTAGTTGCCTGAATTTATGCGTGACGCGTCTCCCATTATTGGACTACTTGACGATGATTTATTGTTAAGTTGACGTGTAAAATTATTACTGTAAACTGCCTTTTCTGTAATCTTTATCAGTCGATCTCTGTCTCTCTCTCCGTCCTGCCGTACGTGGTTTCAGAAAAAAAAGGAAGGTTGTTGTTGCTATGCTGGATATACAGGATTAGTCATGAAATGAAGGGGAGTTGCAAGTGGTGATCAATTAGTGTGTCGAACCAAATCAACCATGTCATCAGCAGTTCTTGTCTTCTAAAGAATTTTCCTCGTTAATTAATCAAATTAATTAACCCGGCTGTACTTAGTCGAGTGTTAGCCCAAGCCATTCTCAGCCAGCTAGTCCTTTTTCTCCATTTTTTTTTCAAAATAAATAGTGCTGTTTGTACGTGCTATGGCTGTTTTGAGGAATAAGCTGCTATTAATTCACGTCTTTTATATGAAATGAACTCGTGATTCTATTTCCAAGAGATATTGCGTTCTCGCGCGTGTTGATCTGACAGCAGCATTGACCCCTCAGTATAATGCAGTTTTTTTATATAAAGAATCGGATGCAACTACTAACAATGGACAATTGGACATAATCACTAAACTAAAGGAGGATCACTCCTGCTACCACATGGACAATAAACAAATTAAAACGGCACTGAAATACCGAATTCAGTGACTAGGATGCCACGTTAGCAAAACCGGGCAAAAATACTGCCAAGGGACCTCCGGTGAACGGTTTGAATAAGTTTAGGAGCGAACATTTCTGGTTTTGTGGTTGAGGGACCTCAAAAAATCTCGCTGTTAAGTTGAGGGATCTCGGGTGAACTTATTCCTTTGCTCATACACCCCACCTACGCACTAAAAAAATCTATAAAGTATCTTGTGCTGTAACGCAAACATGGAGCAATTCATAGTGGCGACACTTCAGGAGGAATCATTGTGGCACTGGGCCTGTTTTTGGATTGGAGCAATGGCTTATCAGCTTGCTCTACTGATTTTGATTCTTGACAGAAACAAGAGATAGGGTAGAATGTGTCGTATCTAAACTACACTTATGGTGACACATTCTCGATAAATGTTTCCACCCTCAGTTTGCTTAATTACATATGAAACTTAAAATGCTGAAAGAAGATACTGATTTCTTTACTTTTTGTTCTTGTCCTTCTCTCTTTGTCTCTTCAATAATTCGGTGTGCAAAGATGTTGAGAAGAGAACAAACCGTGAATATCAATTTTGCAGGTTACCAAGGATGGGTGTCCAGTCATCTTCCATGATAACTTCATCTTTACTGAAGAAGATGTAAGTTACTTTTCATTTACTGTATGAATTACAGTAGCTACCTTAAAAATTCAGACAAAAAAGTAACGTCATTGAGACTGTCATATAGGCATGGACCATTTCGTGAATCATGTGATATATGGTAAAGAAAAAACTAACCTGTATCCATAATGGCATCCATTTTCAGGGTAAAATTTTAGATAAGCGTGTCACAGACCTTCAGTTGGAAGACTTCCTGCTATATGGCCCACAAAATGAGCAGGGAAAGGTATGCTAGAAACTATTTTTCTCATTTGAACTTTTGGGGATAACTAGAATTGATTTTAACTTTGGAGGATAACTAGAATTGATCTGATCACATATTGGTTGGTTCTGAATTCAGGGTGGAAAACCCTTGCTACGGAAACTGAAAGATGGTAGGATAGTGAATTGGAATGTGCAGTCAGATGACCCTCTTTGCACACTTCAAGAAGCTTTCGAGAAGGTCAATCCTAGATTGGGCTTCAATATTGAGCTCAAATTTGACGACAATCTTGAATACCAGGAGGAAGAGCTCACTCGTATCCTCCAGGCCATCCTGAAGGTATGTGTTAGCATAGTGTTATGGCTATTCAGAAAATTTGCAGATTGATACCTATGGCCAATCTAACAACATCTCACCTTTTATCTGTACTACCTGATCAGGTTGTTTTTGAGTATGCCAAGGATCGGCCTATTATTTTCTCTAGCTTCCAGCCTGACGCTGCACAGGTTATGCGAAAATTGCAAAGCACATACCCTGTAAGTACACTAGTATCTGATGCATTGCAAATTTGCAAGTTCCATAACAGTACTTTTCGTACCATGAACAGTTACTGATCTCCTCATCCCTTGCATCTTCTTCAATCAGGTTTACTTTTTGACTAATGGAGGCACAGAAATCTACGCTGACGTTAGGAGGAACTCATTGGAAGAAGCCATCAAGCTATGCCTCGCCAGTGGCATGCAAGGAATCGTGTCGGAGGCACGAGGAATTTTCAGGCACCCCGCTGCTGTACCAAAGATCAAAGAGGCTAACCTCTCCCTACTGACTTATGGAACACTGAAGTAAGCAGTACAGTTTACGGTTACCTCGAGCACTTTCTTGCATTATATCTGAATTTCAAGTGCTCAAAATCTCCCATCCCTTTTGTGCAGCAACGTACCGGAGGCGGTGTACATGCAACATCTGATGGGGGTGAACGGTGTGATCGTCGACCTAGTGCAGGAGATCACCGAGGCCGTCTCTGAGCTCATCACCGTCCCGGAGCCTGACCTGAACGCCGATAATTTGAGCAATGGGGAAGCAAAAGACGCCGCGACGCCACATTTCTCGCAGTGTGAAATCTCATTCTTGCTGAGGCTCATCCCTGAGCTTGTGCAATAATCGATCCAGTTGCCTTGCTGGTCTGCAGACTTTAGTGACTGATCTGTATACAGGAAGAAGAGGAGAGACCCCTTGTGGAGGGTTACAAGTTTACAAAACTTTTAAATAGGTTGATGTACTAGAGCTAAGCCCTGGTCCTGTTTTTTAGTTTGCCCTGGGGAAGTTTGGATTCATGATGGATCATGGATGATGCATCCTGTAGCAAGGAGTTGAAACAGTTGTTGTTACTGTTGTATCTGTAAGACTGTAACGACGACCTATTTGGGTGGAGTTGAATTGCAATGCGGAATTTGACAAGGGCAGCTGTAAAATGTTGAGCTTTGCCAAGATAAATTGTTGCGAGGATTCAAATGGATTTGTGGCAGCAATTTAAATGATCACATATTCCATCTGTTTTTCCGTTGGGGATCACCTGGTAAACATGTGCAAATCTTGCAGGGACGTGTGGGATTACATTACACATACTTTTCCTGCATAGTTTCAAAGTTGCAATGTTCATCAAGTTCTGATTTTCGGTGTTACGATTACTGATGAAGTGATGAGGCCTCACGCCACAGAACTGTCTGTCCTGAAAAACTGAAAATCCGAAGGAAGATAGCTGGGCTGGGCCGCCATCTGCTGTCCAGCCCATCTATGCATATGCACGTGGAAAAAGTACACCGAAGGTCCCTCAACTTGTCATCGGATTTCAAAACCGTCCCCCAACCATAAAACCAGATATATGCCATCTCTCAAGTTACAAAACCAGATCATTTTGGGTCCTTAGAGTAAGTACAATAGCAGGCTATAAGCCAGCTGCAAACATATTTTAAGAAGATAAATGAGGAGAGAGAAGAGCAGCGGGCTACAGATTTGTAGCCAGCTGTAGCACGGACTCCAAGACACGGTGTGTGTATGACAGGTGGAACCAAGTATTAATAGTGTAGTATGTAACTATTGTATGAATGAGCTATTAGAATGGCTATAGATGAATTGGAGAGAGTAGTTGGCTATACTATTAAAATTGCTCTTAGGCGGTTTTGAATGTCCGATGTTGCAGCTGAGTTAGCATGGACCCACATGGGCCCCACACATCAGTGTGACCACATCACCATCGTCTCTCTCCCCTCTCTTCTCTCTCACTTTTCTCGTCGTTCCAAGGGCGGTCGGCCGGTCGAGAGCGAGTCGAGGGGAGGATGTTGTGCCGCCGGCGACGCGTGGGGCCAACGATGCGGTGGCTGTCGCAGCTGGCGCCGCCCGTGTCAGCAGAGGTGGACCCGGTGGTGGTCCGTGTGGACGGGAGCAATGTGACCCGCCTCGGGAACCCCAAGCCCAGGTCAAGGCCAAGGCAGCTGTTGTCGTTGTCGCCGTTCCTGCGCGGCGGGGACGGTGACCAGCTCCCCGGAGGAAGGCGGCGGCACCGTGGCGGATGAAGCACTACCTCGCCGACGTGCCGCATGTGGTTGTGAAGGCGCACTTCAACAAGAGGCGGAAATACAGGTAGCGACAGCTGTGCGACACTCTGGGCACGGCGGACCGATGCGGAGGCCGATGGGGTGAGGCGCAGAGGTGGCCGATGATTCGATCCAATCCGGAGAGAGAGAGAGAGAGAGAGAGAGAGAGAGAGAGAGAGAGAGAGAGAGAGAGAGAGAGAGAGAGAGAGAGAGAGAGAGAGAGAGAGAGAGAGAGAGAGAGAGAGAGAGAGAGAGAGAGAGAGAGAGAGAGAGAGAGAGAGAGAGAGAGAGAGAGAGAGAGAGAGAGAGAGAGAGAGAGAGAGAGAGAGAGAGAGAGAGAGAGAGAGAGAGAGAGAGAGAGAGAGAGAGAGAGAGAGAGAGAGAGAGAGAGAGAGAGAGAGAGAGAGAGAGAGAGAGAGAGAGAGAGAGAGAGAGAGAGAGAGAGAGAGAGAGAGAGAGAGAGAGAGAGAGAGAGAGAGAGAGAGAGAGAGAGAGAGAGAGAGAGAGAGAGAGAGAGAGAGAGAGAGAGAGAGAGAGAGAGAGAGAGAGAGAGAGAGAGAGAGAGAGAGAGAGAGAGAGAGAGAGAGAGAGAGAGAGAGAGAGAGGAATGGAGGGATGTGACTTTTGGGGGAGCTCACCAATTAGCCTCCTCTCAGCCACTACAGCATCTGCAACAACCAGCAAAACAGGGGCTGAAGCTATTAAAAAGCAGTTGCGTGCAATATATAACATTTGCTCAAACCACTGCAGTATGCAGACTAAATTATCTCAGTACTATAAATCTAGATAAACACATACTAGAATATATTATATCCTATACAAGATTAACTTATTCTGAGTGTCGTTTATGCAATACTAGAAAAACCATTTTTTTAGACGATCTTTTTTTTCCCAGGCGGGTAGGCCTCTCGAAGCTAAATGGCCGCCTGCGAAAATGATAGCCGTGGGGCAAGATCGTTGTCTGTTTGCAGGCGGACCACTTAAGAGGTCCGCCTGCAAAAAAGGTTAAATAGGTTAAAAATACCACATACCCATCAAAATCGCTAAGTCAGAGCATTTCTCCTTCTCCGGCTCTCCCCTCCCACTTCTCCCTCACCTCACTTCTCCCTTGCCTTTCCTTTCCTCCCCTCTCACCTCTCCTCTCCCCGTGCGGATCCAACCGGAGCTGCGGCCGAAAGGCGGCGATGGCGGCGGCGGCTCCAGGTGGCAGCGGTGTGGTGGGAGGAGGCAGCAGCAGTGCGGAGGGTGGAGGTAGCGGCAGAGGACGGCGGCAGCTATGCGGCTCCAGGCAGTGGCGGTTCCCAGTGGTGGATCCCCTCCCTCCCTCCTAGATCTGGCCGGAGGGGGGAGGGGCGACGACGACGGCTTGACCGGAGGTGGGTATGGCGGGTGATGGGGTGGAATTTTTATTTTAATTCGCCCAAAATATTTTTGCAGGCGGGTGGATACGACACCTGCGAAAATGGAGGTGCCGTCTGCGAAAATCTTTTGGCCCGAAAATCAACTATTTTCGCAGGCTTATGCGTATAGGTGGGCCTTCCCCTGTCTGGGAAAACGATTTTTGGTTGCCTGAAAAAACAATTTTTTAAGTGATGGCCGCTTTCCGTGACAGCCGCACTCGCAAGAGGCGCATCGATCTCTTGTGCTTCCGTACCATTGTCCCAGTCTGTAGCTAGCTACAGGCACCGCAACTCAACGAAGGGAACAAAGGCAAATTGAGTCGGTCAGGTGTACCGGTCAGTAGTACACATACCAGCTTTAGCAAAAATAAAGGAGATCACCGAAGGATCGAGCTAACAGATCATCGCCTAACCTTTAGCCAGTCCAGCCCATGGTATTCATTCGTTCGATTTATTCCTTGCTTAATTATATTGGCTATCCATACTGACCATACATGATACATGTGTTGTAGAGTGAGTAGTAGCCAGATTATGGCCGGCGCCGCTTGATGACACGCTTAATTGTTACTCCCTCCGTATTTGAATGTAGGACGCCGTTGACTTTTTGACTAACGTTTGACTATTCGTTTTATTTAAATTTTTTTGTGAAAATAAGAAAATATTTATGTCATGCTTAAAGACCATTTGATTGTGAATCAAGTCACAATAAAATAAATGATAATTACGTAAATTTTTGAATAAGACGAATGGTCAAACAATAGATAAAAAGTCAACGGCGTCATACATTAAAATAGGGAGGTAGTAATATATACAGAGTTTATGGAGTATCAAAGAAAGCTTAGTTAGCTAAAGCCTAAAGGTGGTCTCCGCTCTACACGTGCGTTCAAGCGGCTTTAGCTTGGGTTCCTTTGGAAGTTTTCTGCGGCGGCCAAACCTGCGTACGAATAGCTGCGGCCGGGCCAAAGCACGGGGTCAAGCAAAACAAAAGCTTCTGTACGTACCGCTCAAACTGTTGTTGCTGTTATTATTGTTTTTTTTTTTTTTGCGAGGATCAAACTTTGTTGTTACAGTCGGCTAAAAATAAAAAACACAATTACTCGAAAACGAGAAATTTGTGATTTTGCTATCGCAATCGAATGGTTTCGTTGGAATACTGTCCCTTCAAAGTGATTCATTAAAATGTTATTCTTAACTAAGGGCTGTTCACTAAAATGCTATTTTGGATCTTTTGGGTTAATACTAAGGGACTAGCTATATTTATGGCGCCATATTTTTCACAAAATATAGTCGACATGTGTTTACATTGTAAGTTACTAAATTACATATGTAATTTTAGTGTATTTATAATGTAAGCCCCAAAATTACATATGTAAATATTAAAATTACATATGTAAATCCTAAAATTACATATGTAAATAGTGTGTTAGTGAGGTGTAACTACTATGTAAATTTATATAAATATATAATTTACAACAACAACAAAGTTTAAAAAGCATATCAGTATGCATCTACGCCGTGTCAGAACCAATCACAGCAAAGCGTGTGTGCTGATGCCCCGTGAGCACGAATCTTCATGCCAATCCTAAGGCTGAAAATTCGACTGCGTTTGTGGGAAAAATCTGTCGCCATAATTATAGCCGATCCGTACTATATTGCACACACTTACTTCGTGTATCTTATTAGTCGAGAAATCATCCGTCTGCCCTTTCACGTCCCACCTAGCATGGTCACAATTGACCTCCTGAAAATCAGAAATAGCCCGTTTTTTCAACTTCATGTATATTCCACAGTTCATTCTTAATTGTATGGACGCCTAACCATGAAAAATATAATCTCCATAAAATTAAATGTTCGTTGCAATACATGGACATCTTACCAATAAACATGTAACACAAACAGATCAATAAGAACATTACTATAAAATAGGTAGCATAAATAGCATGTAATTTTTCATATCCAAAGAAGTCCTGCCATCCATAGTTGTTTCCATTGAGGCATCTAACATTCGAAACCAATGCGGCGCAGATTGCAAAGCCTGCACAAAAAAGAAGAGTGCAGCATGCAGCCTTCCACGAGAGACAAGAGCCGCTCCGAATAGCCAAGGAAGACACGCCTATATATGTATGAGTACAGAGTACTACACACACATATAATTGACGACAGGACTGATCAGGGGAGAATCAAAATGCAGATGAGCAGCGTATAAACACATGCGCATAGGCATTAGGCAAGTCATCCTTGGCTACCGAATCAGCTCTTGTCCTCATGGAAGGCCCCTCCTCTACTAATTAAGCTCTGAAATTAACCCTCTCAAATCTGAATCTTTCATGCAGAGATTGCTCTGCTTCATTACGCATGTCTTCAGGTATTTATAGCACAGAAAAGGTATATGTGTGCAGGGAATAATCTAAGTTGGACAATGCAGTGTAAATGCATTTATATATTTGTCCTAGATACCCATATCTCCCCTCAACAACCTCGTCTGCTCTTTGACATCTATACATTTTGTAGTACCATCGGAATATATTCGGTTAGGTTAGGTTTTGACAGCTTATGGTCATGGTCTATCAGCTCATTTTTCGCTCGGCACATGCCCAATACTGTCCGTCTATTTCTGAGGTCTACAAGGCAACACGTCTCAAATAGGTTCAATTGTCAATTTTGGTATGGCTCCGACTCCAAGCATTCTCGTAAATATATATGGAGTTCTTAGACTCTAAATATAGTAGTTTAAAAGTTAATTTTTAGGCATAAAAATATGAATATGACGGCCTACTAAAATAACTCCAAGCTACTCTGAACTTCAACTCTAAGGACTCCTTTGGAGAATAATCATGATTCTGTTTAATTCTTATAAAAACTCCCCTATTTTTTTTCAATTTAAAGAGGCCTAAGATTTGTTTATTTATTTGGATTGGGAAGAAAATTTGTAATAATTGAACTTTATCATGTATTACAAATAAAAGGGCGGAGCTAGGTCCTTTTATCAGGTTTCATCTTTTAAGCCAGAATCTATTGTTTAATAGAGCTGGCCCTAGGGAAACTTTTTTATTTTTAGACCTTTTTATGTTTTAATCTTATTAATAGACCATTCCAAAATATATTTCTAAATCTGAACCTTTTGACGTGGCCTAATAACTCTGTCACGTCGCGTGCAGTGGGCGTGACAATTTTGTCTTGTCACGCCAGCGAGAGCGCGTGACCAAATAACGCTGTCACGCAAGCGCCCGCTGGCGTGGCCAAATAATGTTACCTCGCTAGCAGGAGCGGTGTGACAGTATAGGCCAAAAGGTTCAGATCTTGAAAATAAATTTTGGATGGGTTTATTTTTAAAAGGCATGCCTTTTTAAAATTAAAAATTAAAAAGGTTCAAAAAAATATTTAAAAAGTCGCCCTGGGGCGTTCCTAACTGGTTTCGTCCTTGCAAATACCCAACTCCAAAAGCTCTTGTAGTAGGAGCTCAATATATCAAGCGGGTCCAATATATCATGTCTTTTCCTATCCAATATACATACACACTAATAGATACTACAATAGATTTGCTGGGGCATATAAATGATGCACCTAAAATAAAAGGTAAAATCTAATTCCCGCGCGCGAATTAGTCTTACAGCGCGACGCCTTGCGGTAGCCATCGAAAGATGTGAGTATTCATGTAGTACTAGTCTATTTAAAATTTTTGATGAATTATATATTTCAAACCATATATTATTTTGAACACCCGTTTTAACCATTGAACTTCACTCAAAATATATGATAAAATAAGTACAATATTGAATATATTAAAATATTTAAAATTAATTTAGTTAAATGTTAGAATTAACTAAGCTCTATAATGAAAGTAACTTTTTATAGCATTAGAAGTAATTACATATATGTGTTAAAAATATCTTCATAGGTAAAGTGTAGATTTACAAGTAAATACATGCCTTTTTTATCCGAGGTAAACCATATGTGTGTATAGATTATTGTTTTCGATAAATGCAACTTATTTTATATAAGAAGTAACTCTTTAGAAAATAGGATCAACTATTCACAGTATTAGTATTAGAAGTAACTCTTAATAATATTAGAAGTTACTACATTCCAAGAGAAAAGTAACTTAAAAAAATAGAACTGACCTTTTACGATGTTAAAAATAACTGCACTGCCAGAGGGAAGTCATTCTTCATGGTATTAAATAGTAACTATACTGCTATAAGGAAGTAACTCTTCACAGTATTCGAAGTAACAACACTGCTACAGAAGTAAATAATCTAAATATATTCAATATTGAGCTCGTTTTGTTATATATTTTCAATAGAGTACGATGGTTCAATCAAATCTTGAAAACAATATATTGTTTAAAAGATATAAGTCACCAAAGATTTTAAAAGTAATAGTGCAATGGTACTAGAGTCCGTTAGCACGTGAGACGTGACTACATAGTACTAAAAGTGGAAATGCACTATGACACGTCTTTTTTTTTAACAAAACTACATCTGAGGGACGTGATGCTTCTATTTTTAGCAAGTACATTCATCCTTGTTTAGGACTAGAGAGCTATCACTCTTGTTGTAGTCACTTTAATACATAGTATACCTACACATCGGTATATACAAATAACAATAACATCGAATCATTCATGCTACAGTTGAAGGAAATTGTACACTCAATCAATCTCCTTCTACACTAAAAACTAAAAATATCGATGCCAACAAAATATAATGTTGACAATCCTCACTGTTATTTAAATCATCACTACTAGGAAGACTATTCTCCAAAATGGGTCTTCGCAGACGGACGACTAGTCCGCCTGTAGGAAGTAATCTGAAAGAACTGAATTATATATTCGTGAGATGGGGAAGTAATCTAAAATATAAATTTCAAACCCAACCTTACCTACCTTGGTTAACATAGTTAACATTATACTTAAAACTAACTTCCAAAATTCTATCATGGCTGCTGACCATCCACCTGTTCGGCAAATTTCAAATCTATTGTCCCTTTTGACATTTTGCCTGCCTTTTGACATTCTCTCCAACTGAAACTTTGTTGCCTTTTGACCCTGTTAATTTGTTTTGTCTCCAGATAGAAGTCACAGATTATAATGGATTTCAACATCTTTCCATCTGTGCCTGTATGCATGTGTTCCAATGGAATAATGATCATGTTTTCATTAATCTGGGAACGTGCATGATGCCCAAGTACATCAAAAGTTGCTGAATTGGGAATCTGAGCTCTTTTGATAAACTAGTTTAGTTGATTACTCCACTTGTCTTGATGCAAACAAAAAGATGGATCGATCTAACTTTACTTCAATATTTTGGATGCAGTAGAAGATATTTTGGCACAACTCCTGTTAATACAAAAATGATCCATCTCATCAGCATCTCAATCTCTATAGCTAGCTTGCTAGAAGATGCTTTGCTACTTTCCCTCTTGGCACCTTTTGATGGAACAAAAATGCATCCTTTTGGTCAATTAATGCTACTTCCTGCATCCCACGTACACATTGACCACTTTACTTGATCATGGACACTCTCTGGTTTTTAATAGGTAACATCATTACCTTTTGAATGTATGTTCCGTATTATTTAAAAAAATATAATATAAAAAAATACATGTTTATGGTACCTTTAATGATAAATCAATTCACAATAAAATTAATAATACTTAAGTATTTTTTAATAAGATGAATAAGCAAAAGTAAGATCAAAAGTTAACAACATAATCTATTAAAAACCGAAAAAAGTATTATTTTCCAACAACGGAGACTAGAGGAGAGGCTTAGACCAAATAGCGCAAACATCGAAAAACATCTAATATATGTTGAAGGGGCTGCTTAGAAGATTGATTGCTAAAATAGCATAAATATTAATACTATACCCATGAGTTTCATGGTTTCATCTTTATATGAAGTTCCCCTCTTAATTATCCCCGTTTCTTGAAATATATGGAACTATTTTCCAAGTATATATGTAGATATATATTACATACAGCCTAGCAGTCCTCATTGCATGGTAGTAACTGTATATAAGTAGTACTATTATTATATGTATGAAGTTTCACACTTAGAAATTTTACTTTATAGTATGAGCTGCAATAACCCACATTCTTGGTGACTTCATTCACTTCAAAATAACAAATACTCCAAAATTCCATACTAAAAGATATATGACTATCAACAGAAAATTAGGATGGCATGTTCCAAAATTCCATATATAAATATGATCATGACATGGATGAATTTTTATCAAATATTAACCCAAAAAAAAAGAAAAATGGGGAAATGATGAAACCAACTATTATTATCTATCCTTTATATTTTACTCCCTCCATTCCATATTGTAGGTCGTTTTAGTTTTACCTAAGTCAACTTCTCTAACTTTAACCGAGTTTATCTAGCAGCTTATTTACTATGTCATTTACACCCAGCCGGTGGGATAATTAATTTTCAGTGGTTATATAACTTTACCAAAGCAAGAAATTAAGCACCCCTAACTAAAAATGCGCCGACATCTATAATAACAAATAAATGTAGTATCAAAACATATTTCAAATGGTGGATTTAATGAAACTAATTTGTTGCTGTAGATGTCTATGTATTTTTATATTATAAACTCGGTCAGAATTAGAGAAGTTTGACTTAGGACAAAACTAAAACAAGAACAGAGAGAGTATGATCCTATATATGATTTTTCAGAATATCTAATAATTTTCATAAGATCTCTAACTGTTTATTTTTGTGTTCCAAAACCTCTTATACTCTCTTGTTATGAATACTAGTCCTTGATTGAGGAACACTTTTTATGTAACGGTTCCTTTTTTACTTGGCATCGAATACTATCTATGTACAAACATTAATTAACCGCTCGTATTGTTTGAGAAAAATATAAATATTTAAAAAGATACCAAACTATCAAAGCACCTAATTATAACTATACTACTTACATTCATCAAAACATTGTAATTTAAAAGTTTTTATTGGTCAAAGATAAAATCACACTGGCCAACAGTACTGGCAAGTAAAAGAGAACAGAGAGAGTGTAGTTCCAATCTAACATCAGAAAAATGCCCTTGACCAATCCTTACCTAGGAACCAACCACATGTTGAAGGTTGGTCGAATAGATGGTTGCAAAATAGAACCATGGGTCCATGGCGGAGCTGGCCCCTAATCTGGTAAAGATGATCCCTAAAAAGATTAGCAAGCATCCTACCGTAGCACAAACTTTAGAAAATCATGGGTGGACTGCTGATATCAAAGGAGCACTCATTGTCTAAGTCATTGTTGAGCAATGAGTACTTGCGAGTTTGGGACTTGGTGGACGGGGTAATCTTGTAGGATGGCATCCCAGACCAACATCATTGGATGTTCATGAGGTCTGAATTGTACACTCGTAAATAAGCATATGAGTCCTTATTTGTTGGAACAATCAAGTTCACTCCATGGAGCAGAATTTGGAAGAGCTAGGCACCCTTACAGTGCAAGTTCTTCTCGTGCCTCGCATTCAATAACCACTCTTGGACAGCTGATCGCCTTACCAAGCATGGACTGCCACACCCTTCCGCTTGTCCTCTCGGTGATTAGGTTGAGGAATCTATTCAACACATTGTAGTCGCGCGAGTGTGTTTTTTCTCAAGAAGTTGGTTGCTAATTCTTCAAAGATTAGGTCTGACCTCCATTTCTCCAAGTCTAGATGCAAGGCACTTCTCTAGCTGGTGGTCCAAGGCAGTAAAAGATGTACTCCCTCCGGGTTGATAATACTTGTCGTTTTGGACAAGGGCACGGTCTTCAAAAAACAACTTTGGTCATTATTTCCATTATAATATGTATATAAGTGTTAACAAATATATGATTTTATTAAAGTACTTTTCAAGACTAATCTATACATGTAGTCACCATATTTGAAAGATAAATATTTTAAAAACAATTCATAATCAAAGATTCTAAACTTTGACCTTACCCTCTAAAACGACATATTATTAGCTCGGAGGGAGTAGATCACTACTACAGAAAACGATTTCAGTGCCGGTTGGGGAACCCTTTTAGGTGCCGATTTTCCCAACCGGCACAAGGAAGGCGGCACTGATTTGAAAATAAAAAGGTGCCGGTTGCTTAGAACCGGCACCTTTTAGGTTCGACGAATAAAAAAAAAGCCGGCTCGATGCGTCGGCTCGATCGAGCCGAGCAGGCGAGCAGTCCCTCCTCCCACATCGCATCGCAAGACCTCCCACATCCGCAAGAACCAAACAAATCACAACATTCAAAGACTGATTCATCCCACAAATCCCACAACATTCATCCCACAGCATTCAAAGATGGATTCATCCCACAACAATCATCCCACAACACAAATTTATGCAATAAAAAAATCCCACAACATTCAAAGAGGGTTTGCTTGGCTTGGTGGCTTGCCTTGTTGAAGATCGTCATGCCGCCGCAACCCCACTCTGCCTGATGAAGTCGTCGTCGTGCCGTCGGTCGATCGTCTTCTAGCCGTCACCCCGTCACCCGCCGCCACGTCTCCTCCGCATGAATCGTTTTCGCACGGTCGCTGCCTCCATCACCGCCCCTGCCGCCGCCTCCCCTCCGCCAGATCTGGCGGAGGGAGGGCTCTTCCCCGCGGAGAGTCCTCCGCCGCCTCCCTTCCTCGAGCCACCCGCCCGCCGCCGGATCCGGCCATCCCGCCACCCCTGCCGACCCCGCCGGCCCCGCTGGCGCCGCCCGCCCGCCGCTGGCGCCTCCCTACTGCCGCCCCGGATCTGGCGAAGGGGAGGGCGCGGTCGCCGCTGCCGCCTCTGCCTCCGCCGGCTGCGAGAGATCAAGGAGGAGGAGAGAGACGAGAGAGAAGAGCGAGACAGAGAAGAGGCGAGACAGAGAGAAGAAGAGAGCGAGCTTGACCTTATCTCCTCGATCGCATCGCTCGTCGTGCGGTCATGGTGGGGCCGCCGGCTCGGCTCGGCTCGGCTGATTTATGTTTCAAGGTGCGAATATATATATGTGTGGTTTTTATTTAGAACCGACACCTATAATTACTTAAAGGTGCGTTTTTTGTAATTTAACTGGAGGTGGGAAAGGGTTATAGGTGCCGGTTTTAGCACTACCGGCACCTATAGTGGCGACACCTATTTGATGTTTTGTAGTAGTGGATAAAGATTGCAAGAGGGACTCAATTCGCTATTATTCTTGTGGGCTGGGAAATATGAAAACTAGATGATTGCGTGTTTGATGGCGTCAATCCTATTATTTTGGTTTTCATCACAATAGTAGCAAATGAGTGCAGTACTTGGTGCACGGATAGAGCTTAAAGCTCAATTAGTTTCTTATTAGTAGGTCGTTAACTGCGGTAGCGTGGGGTTGTTTTGAGTTTCTTCTTGTAGTTGTAAGACTTGTTTGTGTGTAGGGTGGCGGGTGTTCCTGCTCTCCTCCCCATGTTCTTTCTCTCGTAATAAAAATGATACGCAAACTTCCTGCATATTCAAGAAAAAACGTGTTGAAGGATAAAACAGAGAAACAAATCGAATCAAACATTTGAGCCGATTTTAATCATATGTACACCTACCCTTCCACCTGAAACATTTTACTTGATACGGTTTTACCTGGCTTATTTCAACAAACTTGCTTTATAACCCCCCCCCCCCCCCCCCAAAAAAAAAAAAAAAGATTGCTTTATAAGAATATATATGTAAACCTTTCAAAAAGAATAAGAGGGAGTACAAAAGAAAAAGACCTCCCTCCTCCTAATGGGCCATGAACACATCACTTGGGACTTGGGCCGCTAGAAAGCGATTGGGCCCAACCCAAGTGACACAGACTTGGACACTAGAGCTAAGGACAGCCCTATTGCTGTCAACCACAGGCCACGTTGGTCCTCACGTCCACAGAAAAACAAATCACAAAAAAAACCAACCCTTGCGCCGGCGATAACGTTGCGAGCCCCCCGCGTGGACGCGGACCACCAACCCTCCTGCACCCGGCGCCTCCTCTTCTCCCGCTCACTGACATGCGGGCCCATCTGAGTCAGCGGCGTATGGATCGATCTGGTGAACCGGCGTAGGTATGACGAGCGAATGCCACATGGGTGACATGGCTGTGGTGTGGTTGGTCGCGGCAGTGAAAGGAGAAAGAAGCGACGCATGGAGTTCATCGGGTGAGCGTTCTTGGTGGTAGGAGATTCTTCCAAGTGGGAGAAGAGCTAGGAGGAGCGGAGGAATCCGTGTCCCCCCCGCGGACCTGCTTCTTCCGGCTGCCGTAATGGATTTTTCTCTGCTTCGCTCCTCCCCTCTGCGCCATTGTTTTTTTCTTGGTCTTTGGTCTCTCGGGCGCGTCGCCACCGCGATTCGATCTGGGGGAGAGGGAGGAGGCGCAGGCGGAGCGCACGAGGGAGGTGGGTGGAGGAGGGGTGGGGGCGGCGGCTTAGCTGCTGTGGACGGCAGAAGGGGTTTCGTGTGTTCCAGACAAGAATCCTGAGGAGTGAGAGCATTACATTGACATCCTCATCAGGGCTTTGGGTGTGGAAAGGAGCGTATAATAGTGTATTCCTGTTCAGAATTTACTGTTGGTTAAAAGTATATGTGCTTCAGCTTTTGAGGACAGGGCCATAGGGGTGAAAATAAGATATAAATAACTTACAAGGAACATGGATGGGAGTGTGTACCATAAACAATTTCGTTTTGTTTCAGTACCAAATCTTTTTCCTTTAACTAAATGGATTCATTGACAATAAGGTATTTGCTTCAATGTGCATTTCTTATTACTTCGTATCATACCACATTTTGCGATTGGGAATTTCATATAGTTTTAGATGCTATGTTAGGTTTTAGCCATATTGTCCAAGCCTGCTCACAGCTCACTCCCCCCTAATTTCCATTTCCATGTTTTGTTGTGCAGGAAACATGCTTTTCCCTATCAGCCTTTGTGATGCATTGAACAGGGGTTGAGAAGTACTGTAATTTTTGTAATGGCTGGGTGTTCCTTGGCAACACTGAGAGGACAACATCGAGGAATGGATCCAATCTCACAGCAAGCTCCCCACAAGGATTATGTCTATTAATCTGCCAAAGGGTAAAAAAGTTTTCCGTACTCTGTTGATATTAGTCATCTTGAGTTCTTCAATGGTAATTTTATGTTTGATTTTCTTCATTTGCAGTAATCACAGTCCACAAGATTCAGCTTCCATGCCAGTCCAATTTAGGAGAAAACAGAATATGGTGCATTTGCTCCTTTGGGTTTTCATGGAAGGTGTTGCCGAGTCGAAACATCAGTTAAATGTTATTTCTTGCAGTCGCTTGTGGATTCTGAGAGTATGATCTCACCAAATTTGTTATTGCTTTCTGATGAAGCTCTACTAACTATCAGTATAGTTTTTGCATATTTGGCTGGAGTCGTACCTCTCTGGCCATGCATTTCCTCATGCTAGAAACCATAGTCTAAACCAACATCTTGGAGCACCAGGTCCATCTGATTCTGGTAGGTAAGAGTAGCTGCTTAAGTATGACTTCTGATCTCAAAACATTAGCTTGACAATAAAAACTGATAATATATTCTTTCCATTCCAATTTCTAGGGATATGAAATGGTTACCTGAAGGGAATACTAGGTTTTACCCAGCGATACAGGAGTGAAGTGAGAATGAAACTTTCAGAAGCCTTGCAATCAAATGGTCGAGATGCCACTTCGGATGGCAGCGATAGTGAACTCAAGAACAATCGCAAAAATTATCTTTGAGTATGCTTGCAATTCATGGTGGTCCCAGGCTGCGGCTTCTTCTAGCTACCTTCAGCTACTTGAGATGGAGGCAAGAGGGCCATCAACTTTTTCTTTATAATATGCTGGGGATTATCATGGATGAATACTGAAGATTACCCATGCATATTTCACTTATTTTTTTTCTAAGGGAGAGAGCATACTTCAAAAAGCTTAAGCAAGCTGGTAGTTGTGATATTTTCTACTAAAAATGGTGCCACTATCCTTCTGTAGAGTATTATAATGGATGAATCCTGAATGAAGATTGTTCTTGCATGTTTCACTAGCTTAGTTAAGCTTTCTCTCTTTTGTTTTTTAAATGTTACTTGACTAGCCGCTAGAAACTATGGACTAAAGTTCAGTCAGTATCAAGATATGTTTTTCTTTCTAACCAGCACAGCTGTATAATATGTCAGAACACAGTGTTGATTTTGTTGTAGTTAATTTGATCTTGTGCAGGTAAGAAATGTTCCTGAAAGTTCTGAACTTGTAGATGGGATCAAATGGTTGCAAATATCAACTACGTTGATTGATGGCTTGATTGAACCAACTTTTATGAAATGGATTCAAGAAGAAAAAGCCTGGGAGAAGCAAGATCAATGAAGTATGCCATTATTTTCAACTGTCCTTACATTCCTCCATATTGTCATGCCTTCAAGTCCCTGATAGTTTTCTTTTTCCTGATAAGGAATTATGAAGACGGTAAACCAGCAAAATAAGAGGGATGACAGGATCTTGAAGAGGTTCAACAGATTAGGGAATCTGAAACTCTATTTGGATCTGCTTTATTTCCTGAGATTTGGTTCTGCAAGGTACTATTTATCTTCACTTCTTGATCCATGGTACCATCCTTTTTTCCATCTGAACTCCATCTCCTTTAAGAGTTTAAGCTGCAACTATTGTTGTTTATTGTCTGTACTTATATCCATATATAGCTATTTACCAAACAGTAATCCTTCCATAAGGTAAATGAGTTCATTTCTTATCCTTATTTCCTGATGGCAGGTCTTATAGCTATTTTGATGCTAAATTTCTGGCTGAACATGGAGCGAGAATTTTGGAGGACCTGGTTTTTTCTTAGCTGACGCGGTCGCTAGTATTTACATAGAGCTTATATCAGTTGATGGTGATATGCGACTGATGATGTTGTTGGTTCCAGCTTAGCTCTATGCTCGCTGTCAACCAGAAACTTCAAGAATGCGTAACGAGGTAATAGTTTGGATAATTCAAGGTGTTGCTTGTGCTTTTACTGTTGAAATGTGCTTTTTCGAACTTGCTTGTATATCACCAAAATAAGCACTTTTTATGCTCACAGTTTGGATTCGGTAAGTTGATGATTTATAGTTGGCTTTGCATGAAGTTAGGTAGTCTCCTTGAGACAAGCCAACAATATTTAAATCCTA
>CM020180.1:6901676-6917957 GCA_009805545.1 Oryza longistaminata | reverse complement strand
TACTTCTAAATTGTATTCCTATATTGACCTTAAACTCTTCTTCCCATGTTTTTCTTAATTTCAAATTTTAGTTATTTATAAATTGTATTTTTATACGGACTCTAAACTCTACTTTTAATTTTATTATGTTTATTCCAAATTTTAGTTAGTTTTAAATTCCTATATGGACTCTATACTCTACTTCTAATATTCCTTATTTTTTAATTTCAAATTTTAGTTATTTATAAATTGTATTTTTATACGGACTCTAAACTCTACTTTTAATTTTATTATGTTTATTCCAAATTTTAGTTATTTTTAAATTCCTATATGGACTCTACTTCTAATATTCCTTATTTTTAATTCTAAATTTATATTATTTCCTAATTGTATTTCTATATGGACTCTATACTCTACTTCTAATATTCCTTATTTATATTCCTTATTTTTACTTACGAATTTCAGTTATTTCCTAATTGTATTTCTATATGGACTCTATACGCTACTTCTAATAATCCTTATTTTTAATTTCGAATTTCAGTTATTTCCTAATTGTATTTCTATATGGTCTCTATACTCTACTTCTAATATTTCTTATTTTTAATTCTGAATTTCAGTTATTTCCTAATTGTATTTCTATATGGATTCCGGTCTCCTATTCTAATATTCCTTATTTTTTAATTCCAAATTTCAGTTATTTCCTAATTGTATTTCTATATGGACTCCGGTCTCCTTTTCTAATATTCCTTATTTTTTAATTCCGAATTTAAGCTATTTCTAAATTGTATTTCTATATGAACTCTGCTTTTTCTTTTCCTCCGATTAATGTGAGAATTTCTAGGCCATGAGAGCGAACGTGGAGGCTCCTTTTTCTATTCCTTTAATTATATAATAGATATATATGTAAACCTTTCAAAAAGAAATAAGAGGAGTACAAAAGCAAAAGACCTCCCCTCCCTAATGGGCCATGAACACATCACTTGGGACTTGGGCCGCTAGAAAGCGATTGGGCCCAACCCAAGTGACACAGACTTGGACACTAGAGCTAAGGACAGCCCTATTGCTGTCAACCACGAGGCCCACGTTGGTCCTCACGTCCACAGAAAAACAAATCACAAAAAAAAACCAACCCTTGCGCCGGCGATAACGTTGCGAGCCCCCCCGCGTGGACGCGGACCACCAACCCTCCTGCACCCGTGCGCCTCCTCTTCTCCCGCTCACATGACATGCGGGCCCATCTGAGTCAGCGGCGTATGGATCGATCTGGTGAACCCGGCGTAGGTATGACGAGCGAATGCCACATGGGTGACATGGCTGTGGTGTGGTTGGTCGCGGCAGTGAAAGGAGAAAGAAGCGAGCGCATGGAGTTCATCGGGTGAGCGTTCTTGGTGGTAGGAGATTCTTCTCCAATCCGTGGGAGAAGAGCTAGGAGGAGCGGAGGAATCCGTGTCCCCTCCCGCGGACCTGCTTCTCCGGCTGCCCGTAAGTTGGATTTTTCTCTGCTTCGCTCCCTCCCCTCCTCGCGCCATTGTTTTTTTCTTGGTCCTTTGGCTCTCGGGCGCGTCGCCACCGCGATTCGATCTGGGGGGAGAGGGAGGAGGCGCAGGCGGAGCGCACGAGGGAGGTGGGTGGAGGAGAGGGTGGGGGGCGGCGGCTTAGCTGCTGTGGACGGCAGAAGGGGTTTCGTGTGTTCCAGACAAGAATCCTGAGGAGTGAGAGCATTACATTGACATCCTCATCAGGGCTTTGGGTGTGGAAAGGAGCGTATAATAGTGTATTCCTTGTTCAGAATTTACTGTTGGTTAAAAAGTATATGTGCTTCAGCTTTTGAGGACAGGGCCATAGGGGTGAAAATAAGATATAAATAACTTACAAGGAAACATGGATGGGAGTGTGTACCATAAACAATTTCGTTTTGTTTCAGTACCAAATCTTTTTCCTTTAACTAAATGGATTCATTGACAATAAGGTATTTGCTTCAATGTGCATTTCTTATTACTTCGTATCATACCACATTTTGCGATTGGGGAATTTCATATAGTTTTAGATGCTATGTTAGGTTTAGCCATATTGTCCAAGCCTGCTCACAGCTCACTCCCCCTCCTAATTTCCATTTCCATGTTTTGTTGTGCAGGAAACATGCTTTCTCCCTATCAGCCTTTGTGATGCATTGAACAGGGGTTGAGAAGTACTGTAATTTTTGTAATGGCTGGGTGTTCCTTGGCAACACTGAGAGGACAACATCGAGGGAGATGGATCCAATCTCACAGCAAGCTCCCCACAAGGATTATGTCTATTAATCTGCCAAAGAGGTAAAAAAGTTTTCCGTACTCTGTTGATATTAGTCATCTTGAGTTCTTCAATGGTAATTTAATGTTTGATTTTCTTCATTTGCAGTAATCACAGTCACAAGATTCAGCTTCCATGCCAGTCCAATTTAGGAAGAAAACAGAAAACTGGTGCATTTGCTCCTTTGGGTTTTCATGGAAGGTGTTGCCGGATCGAAACATCAGTTAAATGTTATTTCTTTCAGTCGCTTGTGGATTCTGAGAGTATGATCTCACCAAATTTGTTATTGCTTTCTGATGAAGCTCTACTAACTATCAGTATAGTTTTTGCATATTTGGCTGGAGTCGTACCCTCTGGCCATGCATTTCCTCATGCTAGAAATCATAGTCTAAACCAACATCTTGGAGCACCAGGTCCATCTGATTCTGGTAGGTAAGAGTAGCTGCTTAAGTATGACTTCTAGATCTCAAAACATTAGCTTGACAATAAAAACTGATAATATATTCTTTCCATTCCAATTTCTAGGGATATGAAATGGTTACCTGAAGGGAATACTAGGTTTTACCCCAGCGATACATGGAGTGAAGTGAGAATGAAACTTTCAGAAGCCTTGCAATCAAATGGTCGAGATGCCACTTCGGATGGCAGCGATAGTGAACTCAAGAACAATCGCAAAAATTATCCTTTGAGTATGCTTGCAATTCATGGTGGTCCCAGGCTGCGGCTTCTTCTAGCTACCTTTCAGCTACTTGAGATGGAGGCAAGAGGGCCATCAACTTTTTCTTTATAATATGCTGGGGATTATCATGGATGAATACTGAAGATTACCCATGCATACTTCACTTATTTTTTTTTTCTAAGGGAGAGAGCATACTTCAAAAAGCTTAAGCAAGCTGGTAGTTGTGATATTTTCTACTAAAATGGTGCCACTATCCTTCTGTAGAGTATTATAATGGATGAATCCTGAAGATTGTTCTTGCATGTTTCACTAGCTTAGTTAAGCTTTCTCTCTTTGTTTTTTTAATGTTACTTGACTAGCCACTAGAACTATGGACTAAAGTTCAGTCAGTATCAAGATATGTTTTTCTTTCTAACCAGCACAGCTGTATAATATGTCAGAACACATGTGTTGATTTTGTTGTAGTTAATTTGATCTTGTGCAGGTAAGAAATGTTCCTGAAAGTTCTGAACTTGTAGATGGGATCAAATGGTTGCAAATATCAACTACGTTGATTGATGGCTTGATTGAACCAACATTTATGAAATGGATTCAAGAAGAAAAAGCCTGGGAGAACAGCAAGATCAATGAAGTATGCCATTATTTTCAACTGTCTTACATTTCTCCATATTGTCATGCCTTCAAGTCCCTGATAGTTTTCTTTTTTCCTGATAAAGGAACTTATGAAGACGGTAACCAGCAAAATAAAGGAGGATGACAGGATCTTGAAGAGGTTCAACAGATTAGGGAAATCTGAACTCTATTTGGATCTGCTTTATTTCCTGAGATTTGGTTCTGCAAGGTACTATTTATCTTCACTTCTTGATCCATATGGTACCACTTTTTTCCATCTGAACTCCATCTCCTGTTTAAGAGTTTAAGATGGCACTATTGGTTGTTTATTGTCTGTACTTATATCCATATATAGCTATTTACCAAACAGTAATCCTTCCATAAGGTAAATGAGTTCATTCTTATCCTTCATTTCCTGATGGCAGGTCTTATAGCTATTTTGATGCTAAATTTCTGGCTGAACATGGAGCGAGAATTTTGGAGGACCTGGTTATTTTCTTAGCTGACGCGGTCGCTAGTATTTACATAGAGCTTATATCAGTTGATGGTGATATGCCGACTGATGTTGTTGGTTCCAGCTTAGCTCTATGCTCGCTGTCAACCAGAGAACTTCAAAGAATGCGTAACGAGGTAATAGTTGTGGATAATTCAAGGTGTTGCTTGTGCTTTTACTGTTGAAATGTGCTTTTCGAAACTTGCTTGTATATACACCAAAAAATAAGCACTTTTTATGCTCACAGTTTGGATTCGGTAAGTTGATGATTTATAGTTGGCTTTGCATGAAGTTAGTAGTCTCCTTGGAGACAAGCCAACAAATATTTAAATCCTACCTAAGCTGGAAACCATATCAACAGACTAACAGATCTTGAAATATTTTTTCTTCAAGTACTCTTATTGTTCTCGTATGGTATTGTAGTGTTATATCATCACTAATTAACTACGACCAGCCTTCTCAAGTTCTCATCATGATTTACGTGTAAGAAATGAAGTGTGAACAGAGACGATGCTGCAATTCTAATATACTACATTTTGTCCACATGTATACCTTCTGTGTCATTTTCTCTTAACCTTATAAGACATTTTGATTGCCAAACAAATATTTTTAAGTGAATATCACAGTACATGTTACATGAATAATCTAATTGGGCAAATATTTGCACTTTGAACTCTCCTCTTTTTGGTTAATATTCTTAAGTTTTTAGGAAACATCTCTATTCCAGTTTTTTCTTACTTCCAGATTTGATAATCCAGTGCTAAATTTTTTTAAGGTGGCAATTAATGGGTGGCTGCACCAGTATTTTGAGTCAGTTGTCTCAATGTACGAGGACAGGTTTGAGTTATATGTTTTATCCAGAAAACTTTGTGAAAAACCAGCAGATAATCAAGCTGAAGTGACAAACTGGTGGAGGCTTGGATTTGGAAAGCCTTCCACCGTTACTCTTCTAGAGTACGTTCACATAAGCTCATTTTCTCTTCCGGTGAGAAGGACGAAAGAATTGAGAGCTCTGGCTGGATGGTATTCGCAATTTCCTTTTCTACCATTCTTTTCATGAATAATTCATGGAAACATTTCTGTGCGACTTGGGGCAAGATGAACATAACTTTACTCTGTTCTGTTGCAGGAGGTATTATTTCAGCCTATTATTAGAAATGTCAGATATTGCCATGCCTTTCATAAGGGCTGTTGTCACCAAAGTTAGTGCTGCAGTGTCGTACTTCTGGGTGTCCATGATAGGAAGGTCTCTGGGATTGATTTTCTCAGGGATAAGGCAATCACTTGGTTGGAGATGATCAGATGTTTCTTTTGTTTTTGATTGTGAGATCTTGTGACTGAGCGATATTTGCCTCGCAGTCATGTCCAGTTTTGTCAATTTATATAGGCTTTTCGTTGACCTTTTTTTTTACTGTTGAGATGGCTGACTTCTGGTCCTCGTTATACATGTTCTGTATCACATAATGTAACAAAGTTCATTGATCTGACCAAAGGGTGAAAATTATTTGTTAATCTTGGAATGCATCATGTGGTATATAACATTTTGAAGGCAAACCACACATTTCAGGACATTATGGCAGAAGTCAGATTGTCTGATCCAAAAACTTGTACAGATTTATCCAGTCTGCACCAATTTGAGAAAACAATATTTCAACCATGAGTCATTCCCACTTTCTATGCAAAAGCAGAAGCAAACTGCCCAGTGACTTGCTTGGGTTTGCTCTATTCTATGCTGTGTTTAGCCTCTTCCAGAAGAATTTTTTTTTACTATTTTAAATTTTTATTATTTCACCAGCCGCGGTTGGTATGGCTGTTTTTTCTTGCCACTCTAGAAAGTTTTTTTTTTTTTGCCACTAGTGTGGCCAATGTGGCAAAACATTACTATCACGCCAATCAGACTGGTGTGGCAAAATAACGTTGACATGGCATGGTAACATTGTTTCACCGTGCTAACATGGCTAAAAGGTTTAGATTTAGAAAGGTTTACTTTTAAAATTAAAAATTAAAAAGATTTAAATAATAATAATAATTCTACAACCAGCTCCTCCACAGACCAGGAGACGACGATGGCCTAACCTGTCCTGCAATTCGCTGTTCGGTGAACTTCCACTGGAAGAGTTGGTGTCCTGACTAATCTAACGACAGTTGATCTTCCCATGAACAGCTTCAATGGCACAACTCCAGAAAGCATCTACGCATGCAAACTTCAGTAACTAATTTCCATACAAACTTCGTAGAAAACAATGAAGGTGAACCAGAATACTTCTATTATACTAGTAGTACTCGTAGATAGCACTATAGCAGTACAACACACAAGCAAGTCCATGAAGGCTCAGCCTTTACTAGGAAGTTGAAGGCTCAAAGTTTGTTCAACCTTGCAAACGCAAGCGCATTCCAGCAGCAGCACGCAACACATGGTTATTTAGATCTGCATCGGTTACACTTTCAGTATTGATCCAACTAACCATCTCAAGGAAACATAAAAAGAGTAGAATGTAACCAACCAAACACAGGTCAATCTTTCAATTGCTGTGAAGGCCAAGAACAGTCAACAGTCGCGAATGGGTTGTTGGGGACGAATTCAAAATGCAACTGCTGGATAGATTGTTAAGATCAGCAGCAGTGTACGTCATACAAAAATAGATAAATCAAAGGAAATCAGTGTAGGCTTATAGACTTTGGACCATGACTCTGCTTCAGGAGTAAAGGAATGGAAATTTAACAAATCATCTCAAGTAGACTAGTGTGTCTCAAGTGATATACTTTTTAAGTGCAAGTATTTCCGTCAAACAATGTGAGTCTAACACATCATGCTGAAAGCAAATAATAGATCGAATTTACAAGCCATACCTAAGCATAGCACTAAGCCAGTGAGAGGCAGCAGTAGCAAACGCGTAGGTCAACATTCCATCAGCTTATTGTTCTTCGCCTCTTCGGTCGTTTAGGCAATGCTATTCTTTCTTTCTCTGCAAGGAATTTAGCAATGTTATTCGACAATATATAGCTCAAGGACTGTATTTTTTTTTTGCACAGGATACCAGCTTATATTGGCAAACCATGCTCAGTAGCCTGCCAGATTCTGACAGAAATACTGACCATGAAGCCAAATCACATCCTTTGTGCAAACAAAGCCAGCAGTTTCCGCATGAATTTCTTTCACCTTGCGCTTGTGCTACTGCTGCTGAGCTTCATCTGTGCTCCCGTCGGTTCATGCATTGAGCAGGAGAGGCTAACCCTCCGGTTCCTCGCGGAGCTGTCACCGCCACATGATAATGGCCAGCTCGCTGCGTCATGGAGGAATAGGACCGATTGCTGTACCTGGGAAGGGATCATCTGTGATGTGGATGGTGCAGTAACCGAGATCTTGCTGGCCTCAAGAGGCCTTGAAGGGCGCATCTCGTCATCCCTGAGCGAGCTCACCAGCTTGTTGCGGCTCAACCTGTCATACAACTCACTCTCCGGTGGGCTTCCGCCAGAGCTGATATTCTCTGGCAGCATCGTTGTCCTCCTCGATGTCAGCTTCAACCGCCTCGGCGGGGAACTACAAGAGGTAGACTCATCATCATCTGATTGGCCACTCCAGGTACTGAATATCTCAAGTAATCAGTTTACTGGAGCATTTCCATCCACCACATGGGAGAAAATGAGCAACCTAGTAGCGATCAATGCAAGCAACAACAGCTTCACTGGGCACATACCTTCCTCTTTCTGCATCAGCTCACTATCCTTTGCTGCTCTTGACCTTTGCTACAACCAATTCAGTGGCGAAATCCCCGCTGGGATAGGTAAATGCTCTGCATTTAGAATGCTCAAAGCTGGCCACAACAACATTAGTGGGGCCCTCCCGGATGATCTCTTCCATGCCACATCATTGGAGTACCTCTCTTTTCCTAACAATGGTTTGCAAGGAACAATTAAGCTTGTGATAAAGCTCAGTAATCTAGTTTTTCTTGATCTTGGGGGGAACAGTTTCAGTGGCAAGGTCCCAGAATCTATAGGCGAGCTCAAGAAACTGGAGGAGCTTCGCATGGACCATAACTACATATCTGGGGAGCTGCCATCAACCTTGGCCAATTGCACAAATCTAGCAGCCATCGTCCTTGTGAGCAACAAATTCACAGGAGACCTTGCTAAGGTTAACTTCTCCAACCTACCAAATCTGAAAACTTTAGATCTTTGCACGAATTACTTCACCGGCACAATTCCAGCAAGTATCTACTCATGCAGTAATTTAACTTGGTTGCGGTTATCTTTCAATAAGCTTCACGGTCAGTTGCCAGAGGAGACAGAAAACTTGAAATCCCTTACCTTTGTATCTCTTTCGTACAACTACTTTACCAATATCACAGGTGCACTTCATATACTCAAGAGCTTAAGGAACCTCACTACCTTGCTAATTGGGGGCAATTTCATGCATGAAACTATTCCACAGGATGAAACAATTCATGGTCTTGAGAATCTTCAGGTTCTTGGCATAAATGATTGTGCACTGACTGGAAAAATACCTAGTTGGCTCTCAAAGCTAAAAAAATTGGAACTTCTACTTTTATACAACAATCAACTTAGTGGACCAATACCAACCTGGATCAAGAGCCTAAACTACCTTAAGTATGTAGACTTATCCAATAATAGCCTTATAGGGGAAATACCAACATCACTAACAGAGATGCCAATGCTAAGATCAGACAAGATTGCGGATCACTCAGACCCAAGACTCTTTCGGATGCCAGTTTTTGTGGCTCCATCTCTTCAGTACCATACGGCTAATGCATTCCCTAAAATGTTGAATCTAGGTAACAACAAATTCAGTGGTGTGATCCCCATGGAGATTGGTCAGTTGAAAGCGCTCCTCTCACTCAACTTGAGCTTCAACAACTTACGTGGGGAGATCCCGCAATCGGCCAGCAACCTCAAGAATCTGATGGTGCTAGACCTGTCTTCCAACCATCTGACAGGTGCAATCCCTTCGTCACTGGCGAACTTGCACTTTCTTTCTAACTTCAACATTTCTTACAATGACCTTGAAGGGCCTGTACCAATTATAGGCCAGTTCAGCACATTTCCAACTTCCAGTTTTGCTGGGAACCCGAAGCTATGCAGCCCTATGCTTTTGCACCGCTGCAATTCAGCAGGAGCAGCTCCAGTCTCCACAATCCCCACAAAGCAGTACATTGACAAGGTTGTCTTCGCAATTGCATTTGGCATGTTCTTTGGAGTAGGAGTGCTATATGATCAAATTGTTGTGTCCATATTCTTTGGCTAAACCAGACAATAATTTGTGCTGGCTTGTACTGTTGTACATTACGCAATGGGTCACAGAAATGAAATAAGCAACCAACAGCCGACTTTCTAATTAATATAACCATCTCCAGGATTCCAACCGTGTAGGATATGGTCGATGAGTCGGTGGAAGCATAGTAAACTGAAATCATAGATTCCAACTGTGTCATATGGACTATGGTCAACGAGTTTGTGGAAGCATAGTAAACTGAAATCATAGTTAAAAAAACTGTGTCCATATTGTGTGGGGATGTCAATGCTTACCGATATAATCTATACTAAATACTATATACGGAATATTTTTTCTGCAATTTGCAACAAGGTATAGTTAATTAGGAAAACTGGGTGATGGTTCCTTTTTTACTTAAAATAGGACACTTCTTTTTTATATAAAACGTCAGTAACAGCCTGACCGATTGAAAAAAAATTACAATTAATTATGGAAAATTGGGGTTACGTTTTCTCATTAAAATGAGACACTTCTCTATATAAAACGTTGATAACGCACTGACCGTTCGAAAAAAAATTGCAACAAGGTGACCGTAAATCTGCAACTGACAACTAGATCTCTGCAAAACTAGAGAACAAAAAAACATGCAAGTGGAAACTACCGAAGCTCACACGAGCACAATCCCAAGATCGGTAAAACGAACATGATGATTCTTTCACAAGAGCTTTGCAGCTAGCCTTGATTGATTTACCTCAGGAGAAGAGCGAGCGAGCATAGCCCACGAACTCACAGGAGTCGCAGGACGCGACCCTCGGACCTTGGCCCTGCGCCGATCCGATCCCATCCCATCCGATGGCCATGCCCTGCCGAGCGCCCGCCGCCCGCTTCGGCGTTGGACGGTGGGAGCGGCGGCGACTGGCGAGGATGCTGGAGTTCCAGGAGATCGGCGTGGCTGGGCCTTCAACATGTGGGCCTAAGCAGTCTGGGCTGGGCAACGGGTGGACAAGAATGAATAAAGTGCATTTTGGGCATGTTCACTTTGATGCCATTTTTAATCTTACTAAAATTTTTTAAAATTACACAGTAACGTTGTCGACGGGTACGTCGTCTACCACTGAAAGCACAACGCCGTTAAATCCTGGAAAATTCGCTCCCATGGGGAGTCGAACCCAGGACCTCAGGTGCTACTGAGGCTTTTGTAACCACTAGGCTACAGGCCCTTTCACAATCTTACTAAATTTTGGTAAAATTACTTTAAAAAAGTGGCTACATTTAGTTTCCTGCCAAATTTTGGTAACTATATAAGAAATTCTGCCAAAATTTTGGTAATGCATTACCAAATAACCAAATGCATTACCAAAATTTGGTAAGATTTTTTTTAGTATCAAAGTGAACAGGCCCTTGGTCAAATCGAATTCGTATCCTGAAGCGTAAGAAATCTTTTTCAGAAATTATTTTATGGTGTTTTAACGCTCTCAACTGAATTTTCATATATGATATGAACACGCTCAAGTAATGTCAAGTATTTTTGAAATATTTTTTCATATGATTTCTTTGTGATGTTTCATTCGTTGGGGCTTAATTCATGTAGTGGTTGTTAGTGGTTGTTGTTGTTGCTGCAGTCAATATTTTCTGAATGTTACATTTTTCTCCCCTTCAAAAAAAAATGTTACATTTTTCTAAAACATTTTAGAAACTTAATTGAAACATTTGAGTAAGTAATGAAACATTTTTTTATAGGTAGTGAAACAATTTCCTGTAATATAATATTTTATCAAAACATAATCAAGTGAGTTCTTATTATAAATATTTAATCGCAACGAGAATAATGGTATAATCAAATTATAAATTAGATGAGTATTAATAGATGCAGTATGCACGCTCGATGGGAGTGGGACACTCAATTTTTTCTCTAAGCATTGTCCAAATAATTTAGTAAATCTTATCTTGCTACAAACTTATAACCCACTAAATTATAAAGCTCAAAATGCAAACATCATCGTCCTCGACTAATAATTATTACATTTAAACATCATGCAAGCATGCTATATCATCTATAATTTTATATTGAATTTTAGAGCTTTAAAATGCATGAATGTTAAATTATCATCCTACATAATTCTTATCCTATCTTAGTATAAAGTTATCCCCCACTAACTCCTTAAGCTTAACATGCAAATATGCCACATCATCATCCACTAATTAACAAGATACCACGTCATCATCCACTAACAATCATCACATTTAAACATCATGCAAGCATGCTATATCTTTATAGTTTTTATAATTTAAGAGCTTTTCAAATACAAACATGTGAAATTATCATCCAACATAATTCACATAATGTTTCAATGTATATCTTTATTATGTTTTATGATATCCTATATACTTATATAGTTCATCCTCACTTAGTTAGTGCTTAAATGATTAATCTATGGTCCAAATTATCTTTCTCCTTTTTTCCTCTAATTAAGTCAGTATATCCCTATCAATTGTTTTTTTAAAGGGAAATATCAATTGTTTTTTAGCCTTTAGATGATTAATCTACGGTTCAAACTATCTCACTACTTTTCTTCTTCCATAAAGTCATACCATCTTACTTTTTACATTTGAATCACCATTCTACATACTATTTAAATTTAAATTATCATAAACCACATTAATTTACTTAATCTGATGTTATCTAGCTATCTTACATGTTATTTTTTTATTGTTATCATACTAAATTCCAGCAGCAATGCGTGGGGTTTCACCTAGTATTACTATAATAAAGTTATAACCCACTAAATTTTAAAGCTCTACATGCAAAGATGACACATCATCCTCCACTAATAATTGTTATATTTAAACATCATGCAAGCATACTATATTATCTATAAATTTTATAATTATTGAATTTTAGAGCTTTAAAATGCAAGAATGTTAAATCATCATCCCACACATTCTATAAGTTCATCCTCACTTGGTAATATTATTTCTCTCTTCTCTCATTAGTTTATCATATTGCTTTTATAGATTACTACGTCCAATTATATCCTCATTAAGCTATATTATCTTAATTGTTTTTTACCCTTAGATGATTAATCTATGGTCCAAATTATCTCTCTTTTTTCTTCTCTCATAAAGCCATAGCGCCTTATTTTACATTTGAATCATCATTCTATATACTATTTAAATTTAAATTATCATAAACCATATCAAGTTATGTAACTTATGTTATCATAACCATACTTATTGTTATCAATACTAACACTCTCACAGTAACGCGGGGGTTTCACCTTGTAATATGAGAAAAATACAGAAGGTGTGACAACATCATCCGCAAGAGAATGCCATGCATGATTTTTCGATGTGGAGGAAGAGAAAGAGGATAGAAGAACTCCGTTTACCAGAAGGTGTAATAGACAGCTTAATCATGTATACCATTCTAGGTAAAATCTATAGAATCGAATCATTATGATACATATCTGTTATTTCAGATAACTAAGCACAACCTGTTGTAAACCACTGTTCATGCCCTTGCTAACTCAGATTTTCTGAACCAAAAGAACTAGTGTAGATAGCTAAACCAAAAAAAAAGCGTTAAAGAATGTGTTACATACTTACATTGCTTTGCCACCTTTATTTCTTTTTATTTACAAAGCAGGTGGCAAAACGAAAAGAATATTATGAACACAAAAACCTAAAATACACCACTAACTTACAAACAAAATTGTCCAGCAATGGTTCGAATTTGACGGGTGTGTTATCACAAGGTTTCTGCAATGAACACAAAAACGATGGTTAGATGGTTCACAAAATCTTCTGAGGAAAGAACTAACAAAAACAAGACTGAAAATCTACAAGATCCGTGACAACTATAGCATACTTGCCAACGACTGCACATAACATTCAAAATGTCGGAATTCTTGATGGCATGCAGAAACATGAAACTACGGCTACCAAATTATATATTTCAATATGTATATAAAGCACCCTAAATCTCCTTTCTTAGCACATTGGGAAACAAATAACAGTACCAAAAGATTATGGTACCATTTCTCATTTAGTAGTACAAGGTGATGCAATTCTTCAGTTTCAATATATTATTCTATTTCCTGCACGTCAACTGTTACATGTTTATTTTCAGGGAAAAGAACAAAGGTGCATCGCTAATACTAGTTCATAAACCAGAAGGATAGCTGATGACAAACAAAGAAAAGCCCATGCAAACTAATGTCAGTGCTAAATGTCCATGTCCTTCGTAAAACTCAATGAAGAATTGAAGATACAGGCTTTGTCTAAACTCTAATATCGAGGAAATATGTATAAAAACAAAAAAAAAAATCCTGTGTGACGAAGCAATTCAACTATTCAAGCAATACAATTTTGCAAAAGGAAAAACAAAAAAAAAAAACATCATGAGTTGCTAGTCACTTACCCTTTCTCCTTGTGTTGCCTGCAGCTGCCTTCCCTGCCTTCTCCTGGTGGCACAAATCAGACAATGACAGTGGAGTCAGTGGTGGGGAAGAAGCATCACTGCCCTCCCTGCTATGCTTAGCCTCCAAGAGCTTGTTCACGGTGATGATGGGCGTCCTCTGGCTGTTGGAAGGTATGGAGTAGCTCCTTGCCAAGGCCGCGGGCGGCCTAGGCAGCGGCGACGCCGTTCTTGACGCCTTCGGGAGGCACGGGCCGGCGTCGGCGCGCGCTTCGACACCAGAGGGCCGGAGTAGCCGACCAGACCAGAAGGCCGGACTGGATCCACATTGGCTGGAGGCAGCGGCAGCAGGTGGAGCTCGCTGATCTTCAGCGACGATGCTGGTGGCACCGGCGACATCTTGGGGAAACCTTGGGTGACACAGACGACGACGACGCGTGCCGGACGTGCGGCTTGGCCGCAGCCATTGCACCGGGGTAAGCCATGGTGGGAGATGGCCTGTGGTCAGCCTGAGAGAAGGGCTTGCCCCTGACCCGGCCTTGATCGGGATCGGAACCTGACCATGACTCCCTCTTCAGCTTCTTCAGATCATCGGTGCTTGACGATGACGACGGCTTGGTAGCGGCGGTGTGCGTTGCGCCATTGTAGTCCTTTGTCAGAGGAGACGAGTGCCACAGATTCGTCGGGGCATGGGGCTTTGTTTCGAAGAATTGCGCGGAATGATGCAGCCTGTGTGAACCTGATGGTACGGGGTTGTCAGCACCAACTGGGGTAGGGAGCCTGTACGAGTGTTTGGTTGAGGATGGCCTCATTTGCCGAAGCCTGTCAGTTTGATCAAGCAAATTGCCAGCAAAAGTGGAGCTGAATGTGTAGCGAACTCGGGCTTCAGTTGCGGGAACACTATTTCGGCCTCTGCTTGTTTTGCCTGTTCCTGCTTATTATGAGATAACCAATCAGAATTTCAGAATATAAATATATGTACTAGCATTTTGTTAACTTGGTACAAAACTGGAGATAGAGGGGCAGAGGCTGGTGAAGGTGCATCATGACTATAATTTTTTTGCTTGAATAATTCTCTTTGAGTAGTGATAGATTTGGGTGTAAACACTCATATCAACCATCCACATTGAAAAATAATAGTTTTTTCCAAACTCATGGAGTGCATCAAAATAAAACGTAGTGAAATTTGGATAAGAGAAATAACTAACTAACGAAATCATATTAGTCGACCCAGTTAGAACACTTCTAATATGAGTATTAGGGGAGTGGCAGCCACACCTGCTTGTTTTCTTTGATTGCTTTGGTGAGTAGTCTGATCACTTTTATCAAACTGGACACAAAATAAAAGAACATAAATTAGATAAAAATATAAAGACCAGATCATCAGTATTCTCAGTAGAATTTTATGAATAAAATGAACAGAAAATAAAGTGAGCAAATATCATTGAGATAGCAACACCGCCACTATAAATTCCAGAGATAATCAGTGCAAACTATAGAACCTTAGTGAGCTGATTAGACAAAGAAAGCATAAAGAGTTGAAGCTTATGCCAGTTCAAATGCTACCATTGATGCTGATTTATAATCCATATATTGTAAAACCAATTAAGAGGAAAAAGCTGAAACTAGGCTATATATGTATGAGGTGGTTAAGTAGAAGCACTAGATGAGAGGCAGCAGCATTAAAAGGGCTTTTTTTATTATTTAATGGAAATGTTTTACATCCATGGCCTCTGCTGTAAGGCACACAACAAAATTAAAAAGACAGTACCAAATATAAATGGACTTACATCCATTGAACCTCTCGAAGTAAGAAAATCTTGGTTCTATCGTTTATTTCATAGTCGAAACTCAGTTCTCCGTCATCACTACAAGAATCGTAAGTAACTGTAGTCCCATCATTGTCAGAACCATCATCTCTAGACCGCTGAAGTTATAGTCAATGTGATGTTTCTCAGATATTGCTTTGACACGAGGTTCAAGTGCTTCGCCGACATTTGAGTCCTTTCCTGAAAAAACTTAACTGAATATATATAACAGTTAGGTTATGTGGCACTCAAATCTCAGGGAAATAGTTAACAACGTTTTCATTGAGTTACCTGAGCAGCATGATGGCGAGCAGCCTGTGTTAACAGGCTCTGGAAATTGCCCTTGCTTTAATGATTTCCAAGCGAAATTGTGAACAGTGCTGAATCTCTTGGTATTCAAGAAAAAAGCGTCCAGTTGTTCTGTGGAGAATGATTCGTTTTGGAATGCCCTTGACCCTCCTTTGTCAACTATAGGGATGCCCTCATGGTTTCATATGCGTCCCCTGCAGGGAACAGAATAGGATTGTTCAAGATGCGTCTCAAGTGAGAAATGACCAAAAATGAAAATTGAACTTGAGGTGGTGTTTGAACCTTTTCCATGTCGCATTGTTTGTTTCATTTCCTGCGCAATGCAAACAAATGTAAGCATATCATGCTACATTGAAGTAAACATATTGTTTTCCTGTGGTTCACAGGCAATCCCATAATCAACTAATGAGTAAAAAATTTCGTGTAGAAGCCAATAACAATTGGTATAAAGTGGTTATTGTAGTT
>CM020180.1:6793804-6893231 GCA_009805545.1 Oryza longistaminata | reverse complement strand
AAATTTAAATTATCATAAACCACATTAATTTACTTAATCTGATGTTATTAGCTATCTTACACGTTATTTTTTATTATTATTATCATTACTAAATTCCACAGCAATGCACGGGGTTCACCTAGTATTACTATAAAGTTATAATCTCACTAAATTCTAAAGCTCTACAATGCAAAGATGACACATCATCCTCACTAATATATTGTTATATTTAAACATCGTGCAAGCATGCTATATTATCTATAAATTTATATTATTGAATTTTAGAGCTTTAAAATGCAAGAATGTTATAATCATCATACCACACATTCTATATAGTTCATCCTCACTTAGGTAATATTAATTTCTTCTTTCTCTCATTAAGCAATATTATCTTAATTGTTTTACCCTTAGATGAATTAATCTATGGTCCAAATTATCTCTCTTTTTCTTCTCTCATAAAGCATAGCGCCTTACTTTTACATTTGAATCATCATTCTATATACTATTTAAATTTAAATTATCATAAACCATATCAAGTTATGTAAGCTTATGTTATCATACACATACTTATTGTTATCATAGTAAACTCCCACAGTAACGCGGGGGTTTCACCTGTAATATGAGAAAAATACAGAAGGTTGACAACACTCATCCGGCAAGAGAATGCCATGCATGATGTTTGAATATGGAAGAAGAGAAAGAGGATAGAAGAACTCCGTTTACCAGAAGGTGTAATAGACAGCTTCAATCATGTTACCATTCTAGGTAAAATCTATAGAATCGAATCATTATGATCACATATCTGTTATTTCAGATACCTAGCACAACCTGTTGCTACTACTTTCATGCCTGCTACCCAGATTTTCTGAACGGCGAAAGAACTAGTGTAGATAGCTTAAATTTTTTCCTCTAATTAAGTCATATCACATCAATTGTTTTTTTAGCCTTTAGATGATTAATCTACGGTCCAAACTATCTCCCTACTTTTCTTCTTCCATAAAGTCATACCATCTTACTTTTTACGTTTGAATCACCATTTTACATACTATTTAAATTTAAATTATCATAAACCACATTAATTTACTTAATCTGATGTTATCTAGCTATCTTACACGTTATTTTTTTTATTGTTATCATATAAATTCCCGCAGCAATGCGCGGGGTTTCACCTAGTATTACTATAAAGTTATAATTCACTAAATTCTAAAGCTCTACATGCAAAGATGACACATCATCCTCCACTAATAATTGTTATATTTAAACATCATGCAAGCATGCTATATTATCTATAAATTTATAATTATTGAATTTTAGAGCTTTAAAATGCAAGAATGTTAAATCATCATCCCACACATTCTATATAGTTCATCCTCACTTAGGTAATATTAATTTTCTCTTCTCTCATTAAGCCATATTATCTTAATTGTTTTTACCCTTAGATGATTAATCTATGGTCCAAATTATCTCCCTCTTTTTCTTCTCTCATAAAGCTATAGCGCCTTACTTTTACATTTGAATCATCATTCTATATACTATTTAAATTTAAATTATCATAAACCATATGTAAGCTTATGTTATCATACACATACTTATTGTTATCATAGTAAACTCCCACAGTAACGCGGGGGGTTTCACCTTGTAATATGAGAAAAATACAGAAGGTGTGACAACATCATCCGCAAGAGAATGCCATGCATGATTTTTCGATATGGAAGGAAGAGAAAGAGGATAGAAGAACTCCGTTTAGCAGAAGGTGTAATAGACAGCTTAATCATGTATACCATTCTAGGTAAAATCTATAGAATCGAATCATTAATGATACATATCTGTTATTTCAGATAACTAGCACAACCTGTTGTAAAACCACTGTTCATGCCCTTGCTAACTCAGATTTTCTGAACCAAAAGAACTAGTGTAGATAGCTAAACCAAAAAAAAAAGCGTTAAAGAATGTGTTACATATATACTTACATTGCTTTGCCACCTTTATTTCTTTTTATTTACAAAGCAGGTGGCAAAACGAAAGAATATTATGAACACAAAAACCTACAATGCACCACTAACTTACAAACAAAATTGTCCAGCAATGGTTCGAATTTGACGGGTGTGTGTCATCACAAGGTTTCTGCAATGAACACAAAAACGATGGTTAGATGGTTCACAAAATCTTCTGAGGAAGAACTAACAAAAACAAGACTGAAAATCTACAAGATCCGTGACAACTATAGCATACTTGCCAACGACTGCACATAACATTCAAAATCTACGGTTCAAACTATCTCCCTACTTTTCTTCTTCCATAAAGTCATACCATCTTACTTTTTACATTTGAATCACCATTCTATATACTATTTAAATTTAAATTATCATAAACCACATTAATTTACTTAATCTGATGTTATCTAGCTATCTTACATGTTATTTTTTTTATTGTTATCATACTAAATTCCCGCAGCAATGCGCGGGGTTTCACCTAGTATTACTATAATAAAGTTATAACCCACTAAATTCTAAAGCTCTACATGCAAAGATGACACATCATCCTCCACTAATAATTGTTATATTTAAACATCATACAAGCATGCTATATTATCTATAATTTTATAATTATTGAATTTTAGAGCTTTAAAATGCAAGAATGTTAAATCATCATCCCACACATTCTATACAGTTCATCCTCACTTAGGTAATGTTATTTCTCTCTTCTCTCATTAAGTTGTATCGCATCAATTGCTTTTATATGATTAATCTACGGTCCAAATTATATCCCTCATTTTCTTCTCTCATTAAGCTATATTATCTTAATTGTTTTTACCCTTAGATGATTAATCTATGGTCCAAATTATCTCTCTTTTTTTCTTCTCTCATAAAGCCATAGCGCCTTAATTTTACATTTGAATCATCATTCTATATACTATTTAAATTTAAATTATCATAAACCATATCAAGTTATGTAAACTTATGTTATCATACACATACTTATTGTTATCATACTAAACTCCCACAGTAACGCGTGGGGTTTCACCTTGTAATATGAGAAAAATAAAGAAGGTGTGACAACATCATCCGCAAGAGAATGCCATGCATGATTTTTCGATGTGGAAGGAAGAGAAAGAGGATAGAAGAACTCCGTTTACCAGAAGGTGTAATAGACAGCTTAATCATGTATACCATTCTAGGTAAAATATATAGAATCGAATCATCAATGATACATATCTGTTATTTCAGATAACTAAATGCACAACCTGTTGTAAAACCACTGTTCATGCCCTTGCTAACTCAGATTTTCTGAACCAAAAGAACTAGTGTAGATAGCTAAACCAAAAAAAAAGCGTTAAAGAATGTGTTACATACTTACATTGCTTTGCCACCTTTATTTCTTTTTATTTACAAAGCAGGTGGCAAAACGAAAGAATATTATGAACACAAAAACCTACAATACACCACTAACTTACAAACAAAATTGTCCAGCAATGGTTCGAATTTGACGGGTGTGTGTCATCACAAGGTTTCTGCAATGAACACAAAAACGATGGTTAGATGGTTCACAAAATCTTCTGAGGAAGAACTAACAAAAACAAGACTGAAAATCTACAAGATCCGTGACAACTATAGCATACTTGCCAACGACTGCACATAACATTCAAAATGTCGAAATTCTTGATGGCATGCAGAAACATGAAACTACGGCTACCAAATTATAATATTTCAATATGTATATAAAGCACCCTAAATCTCCTTTCTTAGCACATTGGGAAACAAATAACAGTACCAAAAGATTATGGTACCATTTCTCATTTAGTAGTACAAGGTGATGCAATTCTTCAGTTTCAATATATTATTCTATTTTCTGCACGTCAAACTGTTACATGTTTATTTTCAGGGAAAAGAACAAAGGTGCATCGCTAATACTAGTTCATAAACCAGAAGGATAGATGATGACAAACAAAGAAAAGCCCATGCAAACTAATGTCAGTGCTAAATGTCCATGTCCTTCGTAAAACTCAATGAAGAATTGAAGATACAGGCTTTGTCTAAACTCTAATATCGAGGAAATATGTATAAAAACAAAAAAAAAATCCTGTGTGACGAAGCAATTCAACTATTCAAGCAATACAATTTTGCAAAAGGAAAACAAAAAAAAAAAACATCATGAGTTGCTAGTCACTTACCCTTTCTCCTTGTGTTGCCTGCAGCTGCCTTCCCTGCCTTCTCCTGGTGGCACAAATCAGACAATGACAGTGGAGTCAGTGGTGGGGAAGAAGCATCACTGCCCTCCCTGCTATGCTTAGCCTCCAAGAGCTTGTTCACGGTGATGATGGGCGTCCTCTGGCTGTTGGAAGGTATGGAGTAGCTCCTTGCCAAGGCCGCGGGCGGCCTAGGCAGCGGCGACGCCGTTCTTGACGCCTTCGGGGAGGCACGGGCCGGCGTCGGCGCGCGCTTCGACACCAGAGGGCCGGAGTAGCCGACCAGGCCAGAAGGCCGGACAGGATCCACATTGGCTGGAGGCAGCGGCAGCAGGTGGAGCTCGCTGATCTTCAGCGACGATGCTGGTGGCACCGGCGACATCTTTGGGGAAACCTTGGGTGACACAGACGACGACGACGCGTGCCGGACGTGCGGCTTGGCCGCAGGCATTGCACCGGGGTAAGCCATGGTGGGAGATGGCCTGTGGTCAGCCTGAGAGAAGGGCTTGCCCCCTGACCCGGCCTTGATCGGGATCGGACCTGACCATGACTCCCTCTTCAGCTTCTTCAGATCATCGGTGCTTGACGATGACGACGGCTTGGTAGCGGCGGTGTGCGTTGCGCCATTGTAGTCCTTTGTCAGAGGAGACGAGTGCCACAGATTCGTCGGGGCATGGGGCTTTGTTTCGAAGAATTGCGCGGAATGATGCAGCCTGTGTGAACCTGATGGTACGGGGTTGTCAGCACCAACTGGGGTAGGGAGCCTGTACGAGTGTTTGGTTGAGGATGGCCTCATTTGCCGAAGCCTGTCAGTTTGATCAAGCAAATTGCCAGCAAAAAGTGGAGCTGAATGTGTAGCGAACTCGGGCTTCAATTGCGGGAACACTATTTCGGCCTCTGCTTGTTTTGCCTGTTCCTGCTTATTATGAGATACCAATCAGAATTTCAGAATATAAATATATGTACTAGCATTTTGTTAACTTGGTACAAAACTGGAGATAGAGGGGCAGAGGCTGGTGAAGGTGCATCATGAATATAATTTTTTTTCGCTTGAATAATTACTCTTTGAGTAGTGATAGATTTGGGTGTAAACACTCATATCAACCACCACATTGAAAAATAATAGTTTTTCCAAACTCAGTGAGTGCATCAAAATAAAACGTAGTGAAATTTGGATAAGAGAAATAAATAACTAACGAAATCATATTAGTCGACCCAGTTAGAACACTTCTAATATGAGTATTATGGAGTGGCAGCACACCTGCTTGTTTTCTTTGATTGGCTTTGGTGAAGTAGTCTGATCACTTTTATCAAACTGGACACAAAATAAAAGAACATAAATTAGATAAAAATATAAAAGACAGATCATCAGTATTCTCAGTAGAATTTTATGAATAAAAATGAACAGAAAATAAAGTGAGCAAATATCATTGAGATAGCAACACCGCCACTATAAATTCCAGAGATAATCAGTGCAAACTATAGAACCTTAGTGAGCTGATTAGACAAAGAAAGCATAAAGAGTTGAAGCTTATGCCAGTTCAAATGCTACCATTGATGCTGATTTATAAGATCCATATATTGTAAAACCAATTAAGAGGAAAAAGCTGAAACTAGGCTATATATGTATGAGGTGGTTAAGTAAAAGCACTAGATGAGAGGCAGCAGCATTAAAAGGGCTTTTTTTATTATTTAATGGAAATGTTTTACATCCATGGCCTCTGCTGTAAGGCACACAAACAAATTAAAAGACAGTAACCAAATATAAATGGAACTTACATCCATTGAACCTCTCGAAGTAAGAAAATCTTGGTCTCTATCGTTTATTTCATAGTCGAAACTCAGTTCTCCGTCATCACTACAAGAATCGTAAGTACTGTAGCCATCATTGTCAGAACCATCATCCTCTAGACCGCTGAAGTTATAGTCAATGTGATGTTTCTCAGATATTGCTTTGACACGAGGTTCAAGTGCTTCGAGACATTTGAGTCCTTTCCTGAAAAAACTTAACTGAATATATATACAGTTAGGTTATGTGGCACTCAAATCTCAGGGAAATAGTTAACAGTTTCATTGAGTTACCTGAGCAGCATGATGGCGAGCAGCCTGTGTTAACAGGCTCTGGAATTGCCCTTGCTTTAATGATTTCAAGCGAAATGTGAACAGTGCTGAATCCTCTTGGTATTCAAGAAAAGAAGCGTCCAGTTGTTCTGTGGAGAATGATTCGGTTTTGGAATGCCTTGACCCTCCTTTGTCACTATAGGATGCCCTCATGGTTTCATATGCGTCCCTGCAGGGAACAGAATAGGATTGTTCAAGATGCGTCTCAGTGAGAAATGACCAAAAATGAAAATGAACTTGAGGTGTGTTTGAACCTTTTCATGTCGCATTGTTGTTTCATTTCCTGCGCAATGCAAACAAAATGTATAAGCATATCATGCTACATTGATGTAAACATATTGTTTTTCCTGTGGTTCACAGGCAATCCTAATTAACCAACTAATGAGTAGCCAATAAACAATTGGTATAAAGTGGTAGCAGTTGTTGTTTTCAATTATAAGAATACATAACTGAGCAAAGATTTCAGAGGAAATTTTGTATATCAAACCTCTAAAGTTTGCAGCTCCTTAAGAAGAGATTCAGATGGGGTTGTGATTGTGTGGATGATATTTGTTCGCTGGATAGCCAATTTAAAAGCGTGTCAGCACCAACAGATTGTAACGTGGTAAAAAAATTTAAACAACTATAATGAATTCCAAATTGTTGTTTTAAAAAATCACAGTAACAACAAAAGTAACTTACGTATCTATCCGCAGATTTCTGTAGTTCATATTGGGCCTTACCGAGCATCATCAACACTCTGCCTGAAGGTAAAAAAATAAGCATAAAAACGAATACAGTAGTCAACAAAAGGAAACTTTGGACTGAAGGAAGTACAAGCATACATGGTTTTCATAGTGGTTAGAATCTAGTAACGCGATGTTTTACACCATGAATTTCTATATGGTTAATAATGGACAACTCACCACTATCGTCGTCGTCGTCATTTAGCACAGCTTTTGCAAGTAAGCAACTTCCCAGTTCCTCTAAAGCCTCAGCAAACTCTGCACAATATTACACTATGATCAACTTAAGAAATGATGTATAGACAAACATGCTATCAACTGTTGACAGAAACCATGTTAAGCATTAGAATTTAGAAACAGGAGGTACCATATACGCCATTCGTTGTAGCGGCTGCTGCTGAAATGAAGCCATCATAACAGTTCCTCATTTCTTCCACATCCTGAGACAAACGCAAAACCATATTTCAGTTATGAATGCAACAATGCAAAGGAAATATTTCCCATTACCAATAGACTAGTACTATTTAATTGCTGGCCAGCAATAAACTGTAGGCAGCCACAATCCTAAGAAAGGGTAGAAGTACCAACTACAGCAAGCTGAACCCATTAGAAAGCAGAATAAATTATAAGCTTTCCAGTAAAACATGGATCACACAGTCCTCTTTAGACATATAGTATCTGATAAGGCGAAGTAAAGGGAAAAACAGTTTCTGTCATATCACTGTCATTGACCAACAGTAGCAGTAGGCTGTTGAGAACAACTTCTCCAGCTTAATGGCGCATTACATTGCAAGTGCTTCTCAGTGTCATCATTCAGATGGCACAAAAGATATCAAGATTAGTTGCATTGCCTGTCACTCTGTCCAATAATTGGTGGAAAGTCAGAAATTGCAACTAATCTGAAGCTGGAGTACTTCAGAAACTCCTCTCTGTTCATGGTTCAACTCCCAATTCAGCACCAGAGACCGACGCGGAATCGGAACGGAATATCTCGTGCGTGTTCTTGGATAAGCGTTCATACTTTATCCAGAGTTCCAGTCAATATTACGTCGAACAGCTGACCGAGATTATATTAAATATAATCGATTGCTATCTTCGCAGCAACTTTCTCCGATGGACGCGTCGTCCTCTCCTATCGTAGACTTTGACCAGACATGACCCGCGAGCAGAATGGCTCCCGGGCAAACACGTAAAGGGCAAAATTGCAGAGAAGTTGCACGTCGTTTTCGTGGAGGTTAGCCTAACAACTACTCTACTCTGAACATCCGATATACTAATTTAAACGAGGCTCCTACAGTCCTACTGTTTGGATTAAATAAAAGTTTAGTCCTTCTGCACGCTTGAATCAACACGGGGCAAGTTCAAAGCTTTGATTTTTCTAAACGACCACCAATGACCGTCAGAAAGTAATTAAAAACGAGAATTGATAGACCAATTTTTCCGATTTAAACAGTTCGAATTATGTTCCTCCAGCCGCATTGAATAACCAAAACACTACTAGTACTAGTAAAATCGTTTTGAGCATCCACACCTAATAATCAATAAACGAGTGCACCAACCAAAGAACAGCGCACTCCACCTGGAAAACAACGCGGGGGTGGCTAAAAATCGCAACTTCGCATAAGGCTCCTCCCAAGATCCGATTTTGACGCCGATTTTGATCACGGAAATCCCCCCCAAAAAAAACCACGAAAACAGGAGATAGATGGGAGGAGGAGAGGAAGAAATCAACAAACCAATCAATCAATTAATCAATAAATCGATGGACTCGCGCACCTGGGCGGCGTCGGCGAGCTCGTCGAGCTTGGCCGGCGGCGGCTGCGGTTGCGGCTGCCGCGACTTCCTCTCCCTGTGCTGCTGGTGGTGGCCGAAGCCCTTCAGCCTCAGCAACGGCGACTTCATCGATCGATCTCTTCCTCTCCCCTCTCTGATCGAATCTAACAATCCTTATAATTTTGTGGGTGATTAAGCTTATCTAATCTTTTGCTTTGGGCGGCGATGGTGGAAATCGCAAGAAAAGAAAAGGGCCTTGATTTCGCCTCTTCCTCTCTCTCTCTCTCTTGATCCTTCGTTGCTCCTCTATGAAAGGCAGACTAAAAATGGAGGGAGATTTTATAGTTATAGCTGCTGCTGCTTCTTTTATAACTTCAGCCTAATGGAAAGATATAGTGGGGCCCATGCCCTTGGTTGACCAAAGAAAAAGAAGATTAGACAAAAAGCAGTCTTGGATTTGATATATAATAATAATTGTAGACTGACTGAGAGAAAGCTTAGCTTAGACCGGCAAATAGTAGTAGTGGTAGCATCAAGGAGTTTTTGCTACGAATTTTTCTTGATTTGGGTTGGTTTTTCGTCGGAGGAAAGATTAATTTTCTACTGTATTTGTTGTTCCCCTTTGCTTTTGAATTTGATGATGACATCTGGTCAGATACTAACAGCGGCTGATGATACAGTGATACTTACCTAAATTAACACTGAAACCTGTGGATTATTATTTTGGTTTAGTAACTATACTACTCCCACTTTTTGTTTCAGTCATACCATATGAACTAAATGATGTCTCACGCTTTGCTGTGAGATATATATTGAATAATAGAGAAATGATTTCAACTAAATGATGTCTCACGCTTTGCTGCGAGATATATAATGAATAATAGAGAAATGATGATATCATTTAGATTGAAATATTATGAAAATGATTTGAGAATGATTATTTAGCATGTGTATGTTTAGTTTTAGAATGAAATAAATTGTAAATATAATTACTATATATTTACATGTTGAGCTTTACGTGTTTAATGGATTGACGTGGCATGCTTGCGTGTAGATTTTAGAAGTACTAATAAATACTATGCTTGCATGTTAAGATTTAGATGTTTAGTGGGTATTAGCTTTATAGAAAGAAGATATTAACATTGAAACCTGTGGATTATTATTTTGGTTTAGTTAATTACTACTACTAGTTTTTATTTCGAGAAAATTGCATGTGTACCCTGAAAGTTTACCTAATCTCTTCTATTCTCCTGAGATTTGCTCGTTCCCTTCTATACCCCTAAATTTTAGTTTTGACCCCTTCTATACCTTTTTGTTAGTTGACCGTTAAATTCCTATAATAAAATCCATTTTTCCATTTGGTATCAAGAAAATATAAATTTATGAAGTATATTGATGTAGTGTATAAATTTATTGTATGCGACTATTATATTTATGAGTTTATTTTGTGGGGTATTATTTAACAAAAATAATATTTTAGTTCCGCCTGCGCGAAGGAAAAACAAAAAATAATTTTTATCTATGACAAAGTTTATTTTTAGAAATAACAAAAATAATAATATTTTTTGCCACTAAAAACTGTATATATATCATATTTTGTTACAGTAGTACAACATTTTTATAAGATAAATCTATTTATGTTCGAAATAAATAATAAAAAAATATTTTTATGTCATATCTAAAAATAAATTATCATAAATATTATTTATGACTTTGTTATGCAAGATATTATTTATGATAATTTATTTTTTTCATACAAGATAAAAATTATTTTTGTAAATAATATCTCACAAAATAAACTCATAATAGTTGCATATAATAAATTTTTACACTCCATCAATATAAATCATAAATTTATATTTTCTCGATACCAAAGGGCAAAATGGAATTTATGATAGAAATTTAACGGTCAACTAACGGAAAGGGTATAGAAGGGATCCAAACTAAAATTTAGGAGTGTGAAAGAGAATGAGCAAATCTCATGGATATAGAAGGGATTGGATGAACTTTTAGGGTACACAAGGAATTTTCTCTTTTATTTCAGTCATACCATATGCTGCTCATTAGTTAATAGGTACTCCCTTCATGCTAAAGTCTAAGTTATACTATTTCTTTTATCCTACCTCATCCCTCCTATAACAAAGACCAAGAAATTGTAGGCATACATACAACCAATAAATATTAAGAGCAAGTACAATAGCATACTATAAGCTAGCTATAAGCATATGTAGAGAAAAAAAAAGAGATGAGAGAGAAAAAAAGTGTGTTGCAAATTCACAGTCAGCTGCAATGGATTTTAAGATGTTGTGTTTGTATGAGAGGTGGAACCAATTATATAACGGTGTAGTATATATTTATAGGTAACTTTTGTATGAATAGTCTATTAGATTAACTATAGATGATTTGGAGCTCGTAGTTAGATATACTATCAAACTTGCTCTTAGATGATTACTTGGGCGGTAAAATGAAAAGACGATCCATTCATTTAAGTATTAGATGCATAATGACTAAAAATATATGTCCATCTCATTAAATAAAAACAATGCAACAAATAAAATAGGATAAGACTTGGATGGAGAAAGTAACAACATATATTACCTCTAATACACAAACCTAAGTGATTTTATCTTTTGTTAATTCACTCTCGTACTATCTCGCTCTCTCTTTGGACTTACCTTAGAATTTATATAGAGGTTATCTTTACGAAGGGTGGCTCGTCATTTCTCTTCTTCACCTAATTATCTAATGTTATGTGTGTGATATTTTTACAGGCAACCTATTTGCTCTAGGAAATATATACTATGCACACAAGCTTCCCATGCATATTCCGTGCACATCAACTAATAAATATCACAAAAATTCTACACATACTTCGAATATTATTACACCTACATGTAAAATTTTATCTTCAAATTCAATATATTTTAGCCGTAATAAAAAAGACAAGATTCTAACATATTTTTACCCTTAAAACTGTCAGATTTTTCACTTTTTTTAGGGCTAAAGTATAATAAATTTAAATATGAGATTTTGTAGATATGTGTAATACTAATATGAGTAAATGTTCAACTTATGCTAAAATTTTTCGTGGTATTTTTTAGTTGGTGTGCACAAGAAGGTTATGTGCATTTCTGGTAGAATTTTTCGTGGCATTTGTTAGTTGGTGTGCATGAAGTGTAAACGGAAAGCTTGTGTGCATAGGATATGTTCCCTTTGTTCTATGCCTCTGTAACTCACCTTTTTTTTTCTTTACAGAAAGTGTTTAACTTTTTTTAATTATGGCTGCGAATGTTAGGTTGATGGGGTGTGATGCCCTGGTTGCTCGGATAGATACGCGTGGGTGCGTGCAAGCGCAACCGATGAATCAATGAAGTGGCCTCACCGTCAGGTCGATCAGGAAGCACTTGCAAAATGGCAAGGGCACCGTGACATGATTCATGACCACCCAAGTTGAGCGAGACATGACCACCAAGCACCAACCCAAACCGAGGCCACCTGTCCACTTTTTAGTGGTGTATTTTTTTCCCCCCCGAACCTTTTCAAAATTTGGTTTCCTTTTTCTGAAAAAGAGAACTCAGCATACTTATTTCTTAAAAAAATATTGTAATGCCACTATTTATTGCGTGACAATGATAAATAAATTTTAGGAGATTCTTTTTTATGTTGTATATACTAAATAGAAGTAGTTTTTTGCGGGATATATACTAAATAGTTTAAAACACATAAAAATAATCATTGTCTTTTTTTATTATTTTGGGGATTTCCTATTGTTTGCAGTTTACATATATAAGGGCATACGGGTCTCTTCTTAAAAGAAATATAACGTCAAACTGGGTAATTTTTTTTTAAAAAAAAGGGACAGGAATACTAGCAGAACAGTAGGGAAAAAAAGAAGCGCAAGAATTTGATGGCAATTAGGAGATAATATATTTTGAGTAAATTATACCTCTATTTAGACATAATGTTTGACTAATAAGGAGAATATTTCAATTGTTCATCCAACTCAGCAAGATTACTCATAATGTGCCGCTTTGGCCTTAATTAAGTTAATTTGCACGTACCATACAACTTTGTATAAATTAATGAAATGAACGTTTCACAACTTTATGTATTAAAATAATTATATTCATCTTACAAATTCATTTACTATCAGTGTAATTTATTCATATATTTTTAACGAGTGACAAAAATAAAGGAAAATATATTAACATATGCCCATGTGTACATTTGTAGGCACAAGTTTGGTTCGTCATGCATGGTTTCACGAGATTGGTCCATGCATTATTAAATTTACTATTATTCTAGCCCAAGATTATAGTGAAAATGATGAATTACACATTGAATTGTGTTCTTATTAGAAAGACAAACATAAATAATTGGAGAAGCAACATTGGTGTTGTGGGGATTCACTGTTTGCTTCCATCTATTTGAGAGTGGGCACATTTGGGGAAGTATGAGAGTGTTGTGGTGCGTGCATACGTCTTATGCATAATAAAAAATAAATAAAATAATACGGTGAATTTATACGTTTGTTGATAAAGATGGATAAACTAGTACTATATGCCGCAACACTTTGTTTGGTAGTACGAATATAAAAGCACTCATTTCATTCGACACAAAAAAAATACCTAGAGTATTGCAAAATTAAGCTAGACTATCTAATAGTTTCGAGATTCGTTCTGCTACAGTGATTCTACATTATCATCTATCCCCCAACCCCCTTCGTTCTCTCCTAATGCTCTTTGGATGTCATCTGATAATGCCTAGCGCACCGCTGACGCCTCTCCACCCAACACGTCATCGCTCGGTCGAAAGACGTCAATAGCGTCGGCGAGGCCTCTTGACCAGCTTCCCCCCTATCCAATCCCCTCTTCGGCTCTTCCCCTCCTCAATCTAGCAGCAGCGAAGGCCTATCCGGTGATTCCTTGCCGCCGGATCTGCTATCTAGGTCACGGCTTCCTACCACTTCTTTGCTTTGCCTCTGCCGCCAATGTCGACTCGACCACCGCCTTCTTCCATCCTCATGGCTTTGACACCAACGCCTCTCATAGCCATCGCTTTAAATCCGACAATCTCCCTCTACATACCTTCCCACCATCATGTCAATCTGGGGTCATGGTCAAACCCTAACTCTAGGTCGTCGTCGGTTGCCAAACTAGAGGAAAAGTATCTAGGGTTACCGGATCACGAATCGCAAAACACACAAATCATGAGTTTAGAAATTTACAGATATTTTAGCCCCAATAATCGCAAAGAGTTGCGAAGAACAATCTGAGAGATGATCTCGCTCGCCATACAACATGCACTTTGTTTGGAAGGCACGAAACATGCACGCTAGTCATGCATGCCTGGGAAGAAAGGACCATCTGCTGATCTGCTTCGTTGGACCGTGTTAATTCCAAACGACCAGCGGTTGCTCAGCCACGAAGAAATTAAACCAGCATACGTAAGCTATGATATATTGGTACTAATTAAACGAGCTAATTAGTATTTATATACTTCTTCCGTCTCATATCATATCAAATCCTTAGTTTTTTAATCAGTCTTTCGAGTCATAAGACTTTCTAGCAATTTTATATGAATGTGCATGGCTAATGCTAAAAAGTTTTATAATATGAAACGGAGGAAGTAATTACTCGATCTCCTCGATCCCTCGTTCTAAGCGAATAAGCGATTAGCGATCGAGGTCAGACGTGCGGGGTTTTGACCGTGGACCGAAGAACGGCCCAACAGGTTTAATTTCGCCGGTCAAACGGTGGTTAGCTAGCGTATACATTACTAGTATGTACGTGCATGCATGTGTCGGCGTACATACGTACGTCGTCGTCGCAAGGGCAGCGCCGCCACACACAGTGTGAACTAATTAACCTACGTAAGAGCTGGCCTGGATGCATGGGTTTCTGTGGCTCACATGGGAGCACAATAAAAGGGGTAAGCGTGTGCGCATGTACACGCAACACGTGTCTTGTCTGTGTGCCAGTTGTCAAAATCAACCTTTTGGGTGTGTCGTATCGTATCGGAACTTCGGAAGAGAAAGTATATACTACGGTCCTGTTTAGTTTACACCAAACTTCCCCTAAACTCTCAACTTTCCATCACATCACATCACATCCAAAACTTTCCTACTCACATAAACTCTCCATTTTTTTCCAAACTACCAACTTTCCCCAAACTTCTCCCCAATTTCAGAAACTAAACACAGCCTACGTATCATATTGGAGGTTTAAGATATATAGTCTATAGTTTAAGGTGGCCCTTCATCATATATCTGGTGACGGAGAGGCACAAAGTTTTCACGCGTAAGGCTAATTAAGCTAATAAGAGCTTAAATATTTTTATAAATTACAAAGTATTTTTCAAGATTATAATGAGGATTATGAAGATATGTATGGGGCCCAAACCATAGCTGCCCCATGCATGTTTCCACCCCTGATTATATTGTTAAATGTGCCACTAGGTTAAAGCTACTGTACATGGCATTCCTTCTCAATGCACAGTGGTTTGAAGGGAAAAAAACCACCATGATGATTTATGGAAGAGAACTACTCGCATAACCACTACTACACAAACTAGATAGGTATCGGTTGGGAACCTAGCATAGATGTCAAATTTTCCAACCGGCACAAAGGTGCCGGCTCCAAAACCGGCACCTTTGAGGTCCAAAAATACAAACAACGAAAAAAGCTCGTAGCTGCCGCCTTCACCCCCCCCCCCCCAAAAAAAAAAAGCGGCTCAATGCATCGGCTCAAAGTATCGAGCAGCTCCCCTTCACCCGATATCACCCAACATTTAATTCATAGAATTAATCGGCATCAAGAACTCAAGAACATCGACCCAAAGAACATCAACACAAACACAAAACACAAAGAACATGGAGAGGATGGAGCAGCAGACGAGCAGCACGTCGGGTCCTATCTTGCATAGCTCGTCGGTGGTGGCGAAGAAGTGGATCCCATACACGTCCGAAGGCGCCGCCCGCCACCGCCGCCTCCCCTCCCGCTGTCGCCCACCACCGCGCGTCGCTACTGTCTCCTCCCCTCCCAACGGATTTGGTGGAGGGGAGGGGCGCCGCCTGCCTCCCGCCATCACCTCCCCTCTAGACGAATCTGGCGGAGGGGAGGGCACCACCCGCCGCCACACGCCACTGTGACTGAGAGAGAGAGACGAGAGAGAGGGGAGAGGATGCGGTGGAGAGGATAAGAACATAAAAGAGATAAGGAGGAGAGGATATGGATGACAAGGTGCGGTGCGGTGCGGTTCGACTCCGCTCAATATAGGGGTGTCGGTTCTATTTAAAACCGACACCTATAATATAGGTGTTGTAGTTTTTAATTAACCGGCACCTATAATATAAGTGCCGGTTTTTCTTTATAACCGGCACCTATAGTTACTTAAAGGTGTCAGTTTTTTGTGTTTTTAGCCCACGGAGGTGGAAAAAGGTCTACAGATGTCGGTTTTCGCACTTCTAGCACCTATAGTACCGATCTCTATGTGCCTTTTTTTTAGTAGTGAACGCAACTCCCTCCACGATAGCTTACGCATCAAGTAGTCTTTTCAAGTTGCTTAAAAAACCGTATGTGTTTTTCATGAGACATGTGCGCCTCTAGAGGCCACTCTTTAGGGTTAGGTGGTGACTCGGCTTCAACGTAAAGGGGCGGGGTGACTTACCATGTCACCACACAATGTAATTGTGCTTGTGTTATAGGGACACCCTCTTTGTTTAGGTTTAAACTTATTGGCTTAGAGTTTTAAATCAGCTTATCGGCTTATATGATTTATAAGCCAATGAATTTAATGTCCTAAGTTTAGTGGTGGAGTCATACATCTACCTCATATAAGCCAAAAAAGCTTCTCCAACCTAGTTTTTGGCTTAATAGTGTTAGAGTGGCTTATGGCTTAAAAAAGCCAAACGAAAAAGCTGCTTGTTTGTTTAGGCTTAGACTTTTTAGCTTATAAGTTAAGCTAAAAAAAATAATATTTCAAGAGAGTATAAGAGCTAATTTTCTCACCTTTGAATGTGTGGACCCTAAAATTTGGGATTTTGGCAGCTTCTAGTATCTAATCATGCGGTCACGAAAAACCTTTTTATGAATACCAAGGTGTGCCTCGAGAGTTAGGAGGATGTGCTAAGGTGAGCATCCGTTTTAAGGCTTTTTCGGTTTCTCGGATGTTCGGTTTCTGTATAATCGAAAATCATAATATATAGTTGTGAGAAAAAATGTTGCTTTGGTGGTTTATTGTCAAATAGGAGCATGTCTACAGCTAAGCCGAGCCACTCCCAAGTCCCAACAATTATCAAGTGCACGACCAAGGATGCTGAATTTTTCACATTTTGGTCCTTTTAAAAAACTTATTTCGCAAATAGACCCCTGAAAAAACTTATCCTAGAAATGGTCCTTTTTAGGGCGCCAGAGTGGCTGGCGCCATCGTCCAACTGGACGGCGCCAGCCTCTCTGGCGCCGTCCCCCTACCGACGTGGCGGGGCGATGCTGAGGTGGCTAGGGGGAGCGCGCCAGAGTGGCTGGCGCCCCCCCTTCCCCGAAATTTTTAATTTTTCTTTTATTTGTTTGATATTTTTTTCACGCTTAGTGATACACAAGAACTAACCATAGAAAAATTGAACTCAATGGACGTAATATAGAGGATGCGGTGGAGAGGATGAGGACATAAAAGAGATAAGGAGGAGAGGATATGGATGACAAGGTGCGGTGCGGTGTGGTTCGACTCCGCTCAATATAGGGGTGTCGGTTCTATTTAAAACCGACACCTATAATAGGGGTTGTAGTTTTTAATTAATCGGCACCTATAGTTACTTAAAGGTGTCAGTTTTTTGTGTTTTCAGTCCACAGAGGTGGAAAAAGGTCTACAGATGTCGGTTTTCGCACTTCTGGCACCCATAGTGCCGATCTCTATGTGCCTTTTTTTAGTAGTGAACGCAACTCCCTCCATAATAGCTTACGCATCAAGTAGTCCTTTCAAGTTGCTTAAAAAACCATATGTGTTTTTCATGAGACATGTGCGGCTCTAGAAGCCACTCTTTAGGCTAAGGTGTGCGACTCGGCTTCAACATAAAGGTGCGGGGTGACTTACCATGTCACCACACAATGTAATTGTGCTTATGTTATAGGACGCCCTCTTTGTTTAGGCTTATACTTATTGGGTTAGACTTTTAAGTCAGCTTATCGGCTTATATGATTTATAAGGCAATGGATTTAATGTCCTAAGTTTAGTGGTGGAGTTATACATCTATCTCATATAAGCCAAAAAAAGCTTCTCCAACTTATATTAGCTTTTGGCTTAATAGTGTTAGAGTGGCTTATGACTTTAAAAAAGTCAAACGAAAAAGTTCCTTGTTTGTTTAGTCTTAAACTTTTTAGCTTATAAGTTAAGCCTTAAAAAAAGAAAATATTTCAAGAGAGTAGCTAATTTTCTCACCTTTGAATGTGTGGACCCTTTTGGGATTTTGGCAGCTTCTAGTATCTAATCATGCGGTCACGAAAAACCATTTTATGAATACCAAGGTGTGCCTCGAGAGTTGAGAGGATGTGCTAAGGTGAGCATCCGTTTTAAGGCTTTTTCGGTTTCTCGGATGTTCGGTTTCTGTATAATAGAAAATCACAATATATAGTTATGAGAAAATTACAATGTGGCTTTGGTGGTTTGTTGTCAAATAGGAGCATGTCTACAGCTAAGCCAAGCCACTCCCAAGTCCCTACAATAATCAAGTGCACGACCAAGGTTGGATACTTGGGACCTGTTTGGTTCGATGGGCTAATGTTTAGCCCTCACCTTTTAGTTTTAAATTAGCCCTTAAGAATCCAAACATGTGGGCTAATTTTTAGCTAATATGAATTAGCCCCCCTCAAAACATTAGCCCCTCCAAGGGGTGCTAATGGGGCTAATTTTGTGTGGGGACCATAAAAAAGTAGCTCTCTCTCTCCTTCTCTCCCCTCTCTTTTTACTCTCTCTCCACCTTTTAGCCTTGAATTAGCCCATGGATCCAAACATGCCACTCTAGACTAATGTTTAGTCTACTAATTCATGACTAAACATTAGCTCTCAAAATTAGCCATAGGCTAATCTTCTAAACAGGGCCTTGGTGTTATGCCACTCACAAGACAAAACCGCGAAAGCTATGTGTGCCCTGTCTAGATCAAGCAGGTGAAAGACATCTGGCTACCCTAAGATTTAATCTTGCATGGTGTCGGTTTCTTCAGTAAGTTTGATTCACACTAGAAAAAAGGACATACGACTACAAACTAAATACTGAGTTACATGAAAATAGAAACTGGGGAACCAATCGAAAAACCAAAACTTTGGTTCGGCATTCCGTTCGTGGTTTGTTTTTGCCCACATCTCACTACGCCAGATCCTCACACATGTGACGGCATATCTGTGACGGGCATAAGTGTTGGTCAGTGATGAGGGTCACCTTTGACGGGTTCTACGGAATGCCGTCATCGGTGAGCCATCCGGCGACGACCCGTCACAGGTGACCAAAAATAGAACCCGTCAAAGGTGAGGTAAAGTCACCTCTGACGAGCCAAAAATATTTAACCTGTCAAAGGTAACTAGTCACCTGTGATGGTCCAAAAATAGAACCCGTCAAAGGTGAGGTAAAGTCACCTCTGACGAGCCAAAAATATTTAACCTGTCAAAGGTAACTAGTCACCTGTGATGGTCCAAAAATAGAACCCGTCAAAGGTGAGGTAAAGTCACCTCTGACGAGCCAAAAATATTTAACCTGTCAAAGGTAACTAGTCACCTGTGATGGTCCAAAAATAGAACCCGTCAAAGGTGAGGTAAAGTCACCTCTGACGAGCCAAAAATATTTAACCTGTCAAAGGTAACTAGTCACCTGTGATGGTCCAAAAATAGAACCCGTCAAAGGTGAGGTAAAGTCACCTCTGACGAGCCAAAAATATTTAACCTGTCAAAGGTAACTAGTCACCTGTGATGGTCCAAAAATAGAACCCGTCAAAGGTGAGCTAAAGTAACCTGTGACGGGTCAAATTTTGTGTGCCCGTCAAAGATAAAAAAAAAATCGCTCTCCTCACCCTTATCCTCTTCTTCTCCCTACTGCCGAGTCCATCCTTATCTTCTTCTTCTTTCTCCCTCCCCTCTCTTTCTCTCCTTCTTCCGGGCGCCTCCCCCACAACAGCGAGAGATCGAGCGATGAGTGTTGGGCAGCGAGGCAGCCGCAGGCCGCTCGTCGCCGCCGGATGGCGCCCTCCCTCCTCGCAGCCGCAGCCCCAGATGGCGCCCTCCCTCCTCGACGCCGCCTCGCCCTTCCTCCTCTACGGCGGCGGCATCGAGCGATGAGTGTTGAGCAGCGAGGCAGCCGCAGGCCACTCGTCGCCGCCTGATGGCGCTCACCCTCCTTGGAACCGCAGCCCCAGATGGCGCCCTCCCTCCTCGACGCCGCCTCGCCCTTCCTCCTCTACGGCGGCGGCATCGAGCGATGAGTGTTGAGCAGCGAGGCAGCCGCAGGCCACTCGTCGCCGCCTGATGGCGCTCACCCTCCTTGGAACCGCAGCCCCAGATGGCGCCCTCCCTCCTCGACGCCGCCTCGCCCTTCCTCCTCTACGGCGGCGGCATCGAGCGATGAGTGTTGAGCAGCGAGGCAGCCGCAGGCCACTCGTCGCCGCCTGATGGCGCTCACCCTCCTTGGAACCGCAGCCCCAGATGGCGCCCTCCCTCCTCGACGCCGCCTCGCCCTTCCTCCTCTACGGCGGCGGCATCGAGCGATGAGTGTTGAGCAGCGAGGCAGCCGCAGGCCACTCGTCGCCGCCTGATGGCGCTCACCCTCCTTGGAACCGCAGCCCCAGATGGCGCCCTCCCTCCTCGACGCCGCCTCGCCCTTCCTCCTCTACGGCGGCGGCATCGAGCGATGAGTGTTGAGCAGCGAGGCAGCCGCAGGCCACTCGTCGCCGCCTGATGGCGCTCACCCTCCTTGGAACCGCAGCCCCAGATGGCGCCCTCCCTCCTCGACGCCGCCTCGCCCTTCCTCCTCTACGGCGGCGGCATCGAGCGATGAGTGTTGAGCAGCGAGGCAGCCGCAGGCCACTCGTCGCCGCCTGATGGCGCTCACCCTCCTTGGAACCGCAGCCCCAGATGGCGCCCTCCCTCCTCGACGCCGCCTCGCCCTTCCTCCTCTACGGCGGCGGCATCGAGCGATGAGTGTTGAGCAGCGAGGCAGCCGCAGGCCACTCGTCGCCGCCTGATGGCGCTCACCCTCCTTGGAACCGCAGCCCCAGATGGCGCCCTCCCTCCTCGACGCCGCCTCGCCCTTCCTCCTCTACGGCGGCGGCATCGAGCGATGAGTGTTGAGCAGCGAGGCAGCCGCAGGCCACTCGTCGCCGCCTGATGGCGCTCACCCTCCTTGGAACCGCAGCCCCAGATGGCGCCCTCCCTCCTCGACGCCGCCTCGCCCTTCCTCCTCTACGGCGGCGGCATCGAGCGATGAGTGTTGAGCAGCGAGGCAGCCGCAGGCCACTCGTCGCCGCCTGATGGCGCTCACCCTCCTTGGAACCGCAGCCCCAGATGGCGCCCTCCCTCCTCGACGCCGCCTCGCCCTTCCTCCTCTACGGCGGCGGCATCGAGCGATGAGTGTTGAGCAGCGAGGCAGCCGCAGGCCACTCGTCGCCGCCTGATGGCGCTCACCCTCCTTGGAACCGCAGCCCCAGATGGCGCCCTCCCTCCTCGACGCCGCCTCGCCCTTCCTCCTCTACGGCGGCGGCATCGAGCGATGAGTGTTGAGCAGCGAGGCAGCCGCAGGCCACTCGTCGCCGCCTGATGGCGCTCACCCTCCTTGGAACCGCAGCCCCAGATGGCGCCCTCCCTCCTCGACGCCGCCTCGCCCTTCCTCCTCTACGGCGGCGGCATCGAGCGATGAGTGTTGAGCAGCGAGGCAGCCGCAGGCCACTCGTCGCCGCCTGATGGCGCTCACCCTCCTTGGAACCGCAGCCCCAGATGGCGCCCTCCCTCCTCGACGCCGCCTCGCCCTTCCTCCTCTACGGCGGCGGCATCGAGCGATGAGTGTTGAGCAGCGAGGCAGCCGCAGGCCACTCGTCGCCGCCTGATGGCGCTCACCCTCCTTGGAACCGCAGCCCCAGATGGCGCCCTCCCTCCTCGACGCCGCCTCGCCCTTCCTCCTCTACGGCGGCGGCATCGAGCGATGAGTGTTGAGCAGCGAGGCAGCCGCAGGCCACTCGTCGCCGCCTGATGGCGCTCACCCTCCTTGGAACCGCAGCCCCAGATGGCGCCCTCCCTCCTCGACGCCGCCTCGCCCTTCCTCCTCTACGGCGGCGGCATCGAGCGATGAGTGTTGAGCAGCGAGGCAGCCGCAGGCCACTCGTCGCCGCCTGATGGCGCTCACCCTCCTTGGAACCGCAGCCCCAGATGGCGCCCTCCCTCCTCGACGCCGCCTCGCCCTTCCTCCTCTACGGCGGCGGCATCGAGCGATGAGTGTTGAGCAGCGAGGCAGCCGCAGGCCACTCGTCGCCGCCTGATGGCGCTCACCCTCCTTGGAACCGCAGCCCCAGATGGCGCCCTCCCTCCTCGACGCCGCTACCAATGTGGATGAATGTATATATTTTGACTGGGCCAACATGCATGTTACTAGTGGGCTCAAGGCCCAGGAAAGAAAGAAAACACACCTAGGCTGTGTGGGAGCACGTTGACTCGCTCTTATCGCGTTTAGCAACTCGCGCGTTAGACCTCCCCCCAAAGAACTTTAACTCGTAAGGAATGACAATTGATTTACTTATAATTAAATGCTGCCAAACCATAGCTAGGATTGGATATGTATATAATTGGTGCAACCGCGAACAAATATGCAAATGTCTAAAGTGAACCCCGTCAGATGATCGAGTGACAAACATAAATAAACAGTTCATTACTTCAGCGAAAATACAGCGGTTTAGATACATATATATGGTATACAACAAGGTAGTTGCCTTCTCTATGTACAGATCAGATCACACAAGAACAATGCATAGTTCTCATCCATGGAAACGGTTTGGATATCAAGAGGGTATGTTCTTACGCAGGCACAGCGAAGCTCGGTTCAGACCAGCGAGTTGGATCCACGACGAGGCACGGATCCGACTTCTTGAACTCAGCCACCTGCAGATCGAGTGCATCCAAAAGAAAGTTGAAAAAAAAACTGAAAGAAAAAGCTCAATGGGAGAACAGCGTTTGGACAAGACGATGGCGAACCTTTTCCCCACAGCTGGGGCAGTAGTGGTATTTGTGCCAGAGGCAGTCCATGGAAGGGCAAAGGAAGCAGACGCCCATCATGAAGGGCATCATGCAAGCCACAACTGATGCTAGACTTGGCTTCGACCTGTTCAAAGCAACAACAGCCATGAGTGTGTTTTTTTAAGTAATGAAGCTTCACCTAATGATTTGTTTGGTATGGTATTGGTGCTACTGGTCTTGAGGTGTGGAATAGGAAATCATAACACACGAATCGACAGCTACTTACAACTAAAATAATGCACTAAGACCCAAATTTATAGTATCAATATGGGGCTCAGGCTTTACTATGGTGTGCCAGTTCATTTCCCTATCAGGAAAATAAATACCAAGAAATGTGTTATTCGTGCCCATTCTTGCATCACCAACTTTAGCTTATAAAACCATTACTCACTACTCAGAAGTCAGCAGTCAAATCTTGCATCACCAAGCTGACACATGATTTTCGGTTCACAAAAAAATCTGACAAATTGTCTCAATCAGTAGCTCATGCAACCATTCAGAGTTAACTAGAACAGATAATGCAGGCAAATATTTAGATGGTCTTTGGTTCTTTTCAAAGCCCAATTCAAAACTAATAACGGAACTCATATAATGCCACTTCATCATATTTAGTGGCACCATCTGATTTGTGCCTCATAAATGCAAATGCAATTATGAACATAATAATAATAATAATAAAGGGCAGACCCCACTAGAAAGGTATACTGCGCCTCTCTTGAATATATGGTTGAAACAAGTAGACTGTTTATGATACAGTTTGTCTTCTAATACTTGTTTCTATATAATCCCAAAAATAACACCTTTCAAACATAAAGACTAATATCGTTCACCAAAAGTTGTTTCAGATGTAAGAACTTAATGCAACAGACACTTAGCAATGTGGGCAGCAATATTGCCAGGAAACATACGAAAGACGGTCATTTAAAAACAGAGTAATACTCAATTCAGATATAGAGCTGATTGCAAACAATTCCAAGAATCATGCAAGCTCAGATGAGCTTCAGTAAGCCTTAGCACAGCCAATTAGATGGTCTTGGCAGCAGTTCAAAAACTGAAAATGAGCTTAGCTCAAGATGTAATTTGGTTCCTTTTTTTCGCAATGCTATAAAAATATGCTATAATTTGGTTCCTACAGTGGCAGGAGATATATACCTGTCAATAGAGGTACTATACCTTCCAATTAACATAAAAAAATACCTCTGCCACACAATACCTCCCATGGACTGGGAAAAAAATTGTATCTTCGGACCTGTTCATTGAGTACAGAGGCTACTAAATAACACAAGTGACAAGTTAGTGGAAGTAGATGGCTACCATGTTACAATTCACAAACATCCATATATTATTATAGATCTAAAGTAGTGAAAGAATTATTCTTTCTCGAATGGAGGATTTGCCACATCATCAGAAGACCAATGGCCGTCAGATACAGCTTTGAAACAAAATTTACCATTGGATATAGAGCCCAACAAAGAATCAAAAGATCAAAATAAAGAAGGGGTTGTCTGGAGGCTTCAAGAGGCTTCCAGGAGAAAAGGAGAGGGAAACAAAGCAATTTGGAGGTGGCTCTGAGTAATTGATGGCCCAAACAGAATAATGGGCTTAATTGGATCCATAATAAATTCCTTCCTGATAGCAGCTGGAAAGCAGAAATTACATCCTCTTTTCTTCATGTGACTGGAGCTTAAACAGACTGATGATTATCCATTATACCATGAAACCCAACTTTAACAGAAAAATCAAAATAAACTTTTCTACTAATAAAATATGGATTTTATTAAAATGAATCTTCCTCTTTCAAACCGAAAGACATTTATACATTTGATAAGTAAAACATTAATTCAATTTAAGATGAGAAAATATAATGAAATAAAATCCATAGTAGTTCTTTATCAAGTTCATATAAAAATTGAAATTCTGCACATATATCCAACAGACATTCCTCATAGAACTTTTACATACTTGTCAACGTGGGCATCAAAGTCACGAAACATGCGACAAAGTGGTTATTATATGTGACTGCCAATTTCTGTCATTGTGCTTTATACGATGGCCATGTTATATATTAGCTAAAAGGTGTTACATGTCCTAAGTGCGTGATTAACTCTAGCGCTCGAGACTCTTCATTAGAAGAAGAAAGCTAATATGTTCTTGTAACTTTTAGCTTCCAGTACAAGCTCCGACATGTTATTTCAACTGACCTAGAAGGGTTCAGAACACAAGGAACTCTTCAAAGTGTTTTCTACTAGATGGAAGAATGCATTTCTTCTACTATTTGTAACTTGTAAGTTCATGTTTTTAGATAATGGAAGCTTTTATTGAACTCATCCAATTACATCAAGATGATACAAAAGCACTGGTAAGGATTATGTTGTCCAAGGAGACTTAGGCCTTAGATTTGCATCTTTTGTAAACCTTAAAATGGGAAAGTAATTACAAGTTTGTAACTGATATACTATGAACCTATTATATTCTCTTCCTCATATCAGATTCATAATTTAACAACTAATCAAATTCTCACCTCCCCTATAGAAACTCAACCTAACAGAAAGCCAATCATGAATGCGACTTCGATAAGAGCAAACGAATAACAAGAAACAGATGACATGAAAAACATGGGAAACTCCACCAAGGCTTGAGCTCCTCTGGTTTCGACAACCTAGAAAAGTATGGATTTCTTCTACTCCTTTTCACGGTGCAGATTAGACTACCGAACAACAATCTAGTACTCGTTGCAGATTAATAACCCGAATGCTGGCAATCTCGACCTATCAACCGCTCGAATTCCACATCTATCCCTTCGAATCGCAGGTAAAGGCCCAATAAAAAAGACTGCGGGGAGGGGGCGAGCACGGGGGGTCTCACCGGAGGGAGGAGACGGCGGCGGCGCCGCAGGCCTGGCAGTGGAATGGCGCGGGGGTGTCGCGGAACATGGTCTGCTGCAGGGGCACCCCCTTGGGCGCGCCGGCGTAGATCGCGTTCGGCGGGGGCATCCCCGCCGCGTAGGGGTCCGGCGCGTAGTAGTAACCGCCCTGGGCCCCCGCCGCCGCCGGGTGGTACGGGATGCCGATCGCCGGCTCGTCGCCGGCCGGCGCGGGGAACGCCGCCTTGGCCGCCATGGTGGTGGTGGTGGTGGTCGTCGGCGACGGCGGTTGGGGTTGGGTTGGTTTGGTTTGGTTTGAATCTTGACTCGTCTCGCCGCGGCTGTCAGGTGGTGGGCTGGAAGCCTGGAAACGGAGAAGATATTTTATATGTGTACGTTTGTAAAAAGTCTGACACGCGTCTAGAGAAAAAAAATATTTTCGTTGGAAAATTTTATAGGATTTTATGTGTAATCGTTCGTAATACTCCATAAAACTCTTCTAGAAAATGTAGTTAGTCAAAAACGTAGCAAAGAAAATGTTGAAGATAGTAAAAATTACGAGACCTTGTTTATGACCGGCGCCTTCCACACAATTGGGCTTTTTTTTTTCCTAAAAATGCTCGAAATTACTTCAATCCGGGCGACCGGCACGGGGGAGCGCCCGATCCGGCTCCCCCGCGTGCCCCTCCCCCCTCCACGTGCGTGCGTGCAGGCCCTGGGCCCCACCATGTCCCCTGCTTCCACCTGCCATTAAAAAAAACCCACATATTTTGAAAATATCTTATTAAGGGAATTCGTTTTATTTTTTTCCACCAAAAATATTTTATCTAGTGTATTCACAATATTTCACTATATATAGATCTAATATTGCAGTGAACTGAAATACTCCATTGCAACAAAAAAACCCACATATTTTGGAAACCACCTATTAAGGGATTTCGTTTTATTTTTTGTTCCACCAAAAATGTTTCACCTAGTGTACTTATAATGTTTCACTATGTATGGATCAAATATTGCAGTGAACTGAAATATTCTTTTGCTATTTGCTAAAACATTGTTTTTATATAAGGTGAAACAGCACCCGATTTAAACGTGTGAAATATTTTCGATCTACTTAGTGGAACAATTCCGATATACCTGGTGGAACATCGTGCAACATTTAAAGAAAATCAATAATAAGATAAAAAAATTTCATCGGAATATATCGATGTGTGGTCTTGTTTTGAAGATTTAATTGCAACGAATTTAATGGTGTAATCGGATCATGATTTGGATAAATAATTTAAGAGAAAAATCTGTTTAAAATAGTTTTGCATGTAAAACGGGCGCTGACGTCAGCGTCCGATTTTTGAAGATTTGGATCGGGCGACCGATTCCTAGTCACCTCTAGAAATGCTACACATCACACATATAATTTTAGAAGAGAAATCATATGAATTTCTATCCTTCAATTCGCTTATGCCATGTCGAGACAGCCACCTTGGCACGGCCAAGAGTCGACCGGCCTGGCCTATTTCATGACAGTCATTCTAACCGACTTTAGATGAAATTCAATGCTTGTAATGTTCATCAGAAGATGATATAAGGCCATTCCCAACCCAATGACTAGGATGGTGTCCATAACATTAAATAAGCTGCTATCTAGAATGAAAAATGATGTGGCAAGTGAATAAATGAGGAAAGAGAAGGAAACCATGTCTTGCATGAGACATGGTTTCTACACAACATCCAAGACATTATGTGAGATAAGTAGTATTAAATTTAAGTATGGAATAGTGGTGTTTGCATTGGAAGAATAGTGTCTGGTACTAGTTTCTTGATGATGTGGAGTTTATGAAAACTATGTCTAGTGTCTTGTGTTGGGAATGGCCTAAGACATCAAATGAGTCCTCTCACTAAAAGAGTGCTAATCGTTGGGACCACGTGTCCAGGCTTGGCCCGGCCCATCCTATTTGCCTGGCCGACCTGCCTGCCCCCACCCCACCCACCCCCTTTTCCCACAACTATGTTATCTAGATACGGCGATACAGATATGGATACGCCATCTTCCCAATAATAAAGATATGGGGATACACGTATATATATAAATAAAAATAAAAAAAATGAATCGTAAACTAGGCAATTAGCAATTTAGCATAGCAGAGCATGCCAACACCAAGTCACCAACCATTAGATTCATCTCACCAAAATACAAATAATATAAGGCTAAACCAGTGCATATATAAGTGCAAGATTTCAAATAGTACACAAATCACAAATTAATAGTTCATCAACATGCATATTCACACATCACAATCAGTTCACAGAGACGGTAGATAACATCAACATCATCATAGAGCTAATTCAAATAGAGTTGTTTAGGACTTCAAATTCAACTCAATAACTAGATAGTTGGATAAAATCAATTGCTGCTTTCATCCATTGTAACTGAAGTGGCTGAAGCGCCATTATCATCTTGTATATCCAATGCACCAAGATCTTTTAGCACTCTCTCAAGATTTGGCTCATCAAGTGACAGTGTTGGGCCCTCTCTAGGCAGCACCCGACAGCGCTGCGCCCTCTGGAGGCGGTGGCGCTGTGCCCGGCGGATGGCGCCGCTGCTAGGCGATGGCAAACAGCGGAGGCACGGCGGTGGACGGAGGAGGCGCGACGCGGCGGCGGCGGCGAACGGCAGTGGCGGAGGATGGTGGCGGCGTTGTGCTACGACGCAAGGAAGAGAGCGAGCTGAGTTGGGGTCGGGGAGGCGGCGCCGTTGATGTTCTTTGGCTTTCTCAGTGTTCGATGGTTTTGATCGATGATTTTAATGTTAGAACGTATCGCGACCGTATCGGGAATTTTTTTTATTATCTGAAAATCGTGAAAACAACCGATACGTACGGGATACGTATCAGGGCATATCCGATACTTATCCGTATCCGATACAAATACGTGGCCTGGGAGGCGTATCTAGGTAACATAGCCCCACAACACCCCTCTCGTGTTAGAAGCTCCACTTTGTTTATTTTTATTTGCTAGAATGTCAGGAATAGTATACTCTAGTTTGTAGAGGAGTTTGGTTGGGAATCGGCAAGATTTCGAAGGAATGTCTTCGGGACTTCAGTAGCGATTCTTGTATCTTACAAGTTATACATTTAGGCTAACATATATTTGCTTTATATTTTTTAGTATTTATTTTCCGCAATTACATTCACTCTTTATTTATGTTACAGAGTATTTCTCTAATCAATGGATTGGTCACTCATCATGTGCAATAAACTAGAAGTCTGTGGTGTAGAGTTTGCAGGTTTCTCGCTTGGATTTAGTTCACCTAGCTGGATTTGAGAGTGCTCTCTTCTAACCAGCGGGAGTACTTTACGAGTATACGACCTAGTCCGGTAGATGTGGTGCCTTGGATGTATAGTTCAAGGAAAGGGTACTTAGAAAAATTGATGGATGTAATCGTACAGGTGGTGATAGCCCAAGGCGTCCTTAATAGTCGTCCACGTTTGCTCTAGTGTGTTGGTGTTAGACATCAAGAAGGGAAATTCCTTGATAGTGAGAACATGCGCCCTGTGCCTTATTAGTACAAGCCATGCTGAGATTTTCTCATGCTGAAATACATCTACTCCTTAGTCTCCTTTGAAACTCCTAAATTGGATAGGTTGGGTCCCTAAGTGTCATCTGTAGTTTAACTTCAGTCATATCTTTTATTAGATCTTACCCCCATCTCTAATTAGTGTAGATTTCCTTACACAAGCAACATAGAATGAAGAAAACATTTTGTGCCAGCAGTGTGTCCTTTGGAAAATATAAATACAATACCCTAGAATACTCCGAGATAAAGTACTATATTGATAATTCCATGCACGTGCGGAACTATTTTGTGAGAGCATAAGAAATTCAACAAGCACTTTTTCGCGTCGTTGCTAAGAACGCAATTGGATAAAACTTTCATTCTTTGTACATTGTCTTGCTGAGTGGAAGTTTATTACTTTTCTAAGCGGGTTTGCATTTCCTCATGTTTTTTTGTTGATCTGAAGACATGACATGTTTTTGGTCAATTTTGATCTCCCAAAAAATTGTCAAAGTTATCCTGAGTTGTTCATGAATAAGTGAGAAATATCATTATCATAAACACATCTCGTCATCATAGGCCAAATCATAGGAGAATATCCGGTTAGTTCTTCCTTCACCGCCTCTAACTCAGCCTCCACGGATCATTATGGCCGAGAGGAAAATTCAGGACTATTCCGATCCTGTTAGCAGTAAAGTCCCGCAAAGGCCGACCATCAATGTCAAGGCAGAGAATTTTAAGCCAAAGCCGATGTTTATTGATATAGGGCATATTTGGCAGGGCTCCAACTCCTAAATTTAACTCCAAGAGCTAGGTCTAGAGTGGAGTTGTGGAACCGCCAAAATCCAGCTCCACCTTCAAGTTTATTTTCTGAAAGCACTCCAGCTAGCTCCACTCCCATTTTGGATGGAGCTAGGATGGAGCTGAAACTGTTTTGGCTAGCTCTATCAAACATGCCCATAGTTGCTCATAGTTCATGATGTGACCATGCCTACTGTGCATATAACCATTATTCACATCATGGGTTAACTGAAGGCATTGAGAACAACTCGCCCAAATTCTGGAATCCAATTCGACCGCCTCTAACAACGTTGATTTCAAACAGCCACTAAATGTGCATACGAGCTCCATTTTGAGTCCATGAGTACTTGGTGAAAAGCTCTTGAAGTTATCTTTCCAACATATCTAGCCCCATCTCCAATTTCCAAATGAATCATCCGCAAATGAATAAACAAGGTGTGGCACCACCTGTCATGGGCCTTTGGGTTTGTAACTTCGTTTGGGGCCCCAGCTCAAGTCCTCCCATCTCTGTAAATAGCTATGTACCCCTTCAGTGTTTCTCGGGTTTTGTTTAGATTAAAGTTTAGCCATTGGTACTTTTTCGGGTAAAGTCATGATCGGTTAGATCGTCGTTTTCTTGTTACGGAACCCCAACTTATCGTGTGTGTATTCAATTCATATTTGTAATGTCAGATTGCATTTATATTGTTCTTGTTTGTTTCTTCGATTTGCTTGTAGGAATAGGGTCGATCTGCAGCAGCAAAATCAACAACCCACGGATAGATGTATCGATCGCTAAGGCACAACACAACAACGTCTCGTACGGTTGTAGTCGAATCATCAACGTTTCTCCCAAATCGAAGTATTATCATCAACTCACCGAAAGTCGGGCCTATCAGAGTCGTGAGCATATCGAGTGAAGCTCAGGGTTTTATCAAACCATTAGTAATATGGTTGCTCATAATCCATTCTATAGCAAACCTTTGAAGATGCAACGGACACCTCCAATAGTTCTTAAAGGTTTGCAACACCTTCGCCTATTCCCATTCTCTGGTTGAGAAGGCAAAGTGGTGTTCTATTCATTTGATCAAGAGGCTATCTTTATACGGATGAGATGCTCCAATATATTTCTTTCTATATACTTGTCCATCAGAAAGCCAACCGCACTGTGGAACAAAAGATTGGGATTTCAACAGTTGTATGATGAGTCAATTCCCGATGCATGGGAGAATTTCTAATAGTGCATCCAAGCCTGCCCGCATCACGACATGGAACACCGGCTTCTCATCCAGTGTTTCTACAATGTGGTAGTGCATCCACAACGTGGGAACTGTTGGTATTTCTTAACGTCACAGATAAATTCCGCAAGTGCACGGAGAATACCGATGTAGCACTTCACCGGGAGTATTCCAAGGTATTGAATTCATAGGGAACGTGTTTGTTTAGCTCCTCGTCAGGTTCATCCAAGGACACGAAGAAGTTGTAGGCAAAGGATAGAGAGGATTTTCCTAGTAAGAAGTTGTGTCTACGGAAAGCTTAGTTTAATCTTAACGCGGTACTTCAGGCACTGGCTAGTTCGCTGCTACCAGATGTCGCTCTACTCCGTACCCGGACAGGGAGGACTTAAAGTGATTCTGAGGGCTGTCACCACCTCTACACCCACCTCTAATGTACTGTGGGGTACGCAACAACCACTGAAAATTAACTACCTAAACACCATGTTTAAGCAATTAATAACTACTCTAGTGTTTATAACTCACTAAAGCAATAATTATATTTTAATGGACTATAGTGAACAATGATCCCATATGCTGTTAGGAACTAACCAAGAATAATTCTCACAAAGTAAATCGTAATTACTCGGAAAGATATTTCTATTGAACTAGAGTAATTAACAAGGTACAAAAATAAGGATAGGATTACCGACAACTCCGAAATTCCTCTGGCTTCTTCTACCTTACTCTCTCCACATTCTAGTATACAATAAAGTACAATAGAGTCTCTTATAATTCAGCTCAAGCTTGGAGTGTGTGTGTGTAAAGTGAAGGAGTTAGGTCGTTAAATAGGCATGTATGATGGTTATAGGTATGCGAAATGTCCAAAATTCCCCGCAACCGCCATCAAGAGAGCATCTGGAGCGTCCATGCCAAACCCCAGAACCAATGGTGGAGATCAGGGTTCGGGGCTTGGCCCAACTAGCCCAGGATTTGACCTAGGCCTCCTCCTCAGCCTCCTTTATACATTTCTCTGGTAGTTGGGCTCAATTTCTAGTGTTTCGATGGAGTTTAGGAGCCCAACTCTTATGTGGATATAATTCCCCTTCACTTTAGTCTAGATTTCCTCCTAACTTGGCGGTTTATTACCTGCATCCAAATATACACCAACACTCGTAGAATATGTTAGAATTAAGCCCTACCACTATGTTGGATGTTTTATTATCTAAGTTTTATGCAAGTATTGGCGGCATAAAATCGGCATTCAACAAGCGCCAACAGGAACCTTGACATAGATGCGGGAGGCGCCATCTTCTCACTCTATGTCAATGCTGCCCGAGTGTTGATCGAGAAGATGGCTGCCCACCAAGGTTGAGACAAGGAGCATAATAGTACTAGCCCTAGGCCACCACCGTTGCCATCTTGGTCGCCATGGTGGTCGTCGGTGGGCGATGGTAGGTTAGTTGGTTGGTATGTTTTGAATCTTGACTCATTTCGCAACGGCTGTCAGGTGGGCTAGAAGCCTAGAATTGAGTGACAAGATATTTATGTATATGTTGTCAATATTAGAAAGTATGACGCTCATCTAGAAAACATTTTTTAAAGTGCCATTACCTCCATCATAAAATAAAAAAAAAAAACTTCTAGGATTGGACACGGGTACTGAGGAAGTAAGGATATTAATTGAGTAAATGTTGAGGTTAGATGAGAAAAGAAAGTAGGTGGAGAATTTGAATGTCAGAACTTTGAATCTGTATGTTAAATTGCAACTTATTTTCATTCATTTGTATCCATTTTTACTGTTAACATGTCACGAACTCCCTATGTTAACAAATATAAACACTCTAAGGATTTAAAATTAATTTGTTTCGAAATATTAGGATTCTTATAGTACTAGTATTTTTTTTACTTAAAGTACTGCCAGGGCTTTGCCTCACAGTGTGATTTTCATTTAAAACAAAAATATTTACAAATTACAAGGAAGAAAGAACAGAAAAACATCAGGAATTACAAAAGTTGTAACCGATAAAAAAACTATATGTTTTAAAGGGTCCATTCTACACATATGCAGAAGAACTTCTTTCTTGAACAGGATTCTCCATGATCCAAAGGAAGGTTGCTCATTTCGAAAAATTTTCCCATTCCTTTGCTTCCAGATATGCTAGGCAGCAACAAAGAAAACTTCCATGAAACCTTTTTGCCTAAACTACAGGCGTGCCGATACAATCATTTGAAAAAAGTTGAGATTGGATCCCACAGAATGCCCAAACACTGCCAACTTCTCTGACTGAATGGACAAAAGAAGAAAAAAAGCTCTCTTGTTTCCCTAAGATTATTAACACGAAGTTCACAAGTGAAGTCATCGTTCTCCTTTGTACAGTGACGACGATCAAGCATATCTCTGGTGTTTAATCAATCACTGAAAAGAAGCCAGACAAAGACTTTTTATCTTCAAAACACATCGTGTTTTCCATATCCAAACAAAAGGTCTAGGTGTTTGCACAGTCATGAAAGTGAGCTTGTAAAACTTATTAGCAGTGTTTCTATCAGAATTTCATAGAAAACTCCAGTCATCTCCCTTGCCATCCTGTAAATTAAGAAAGGAAATCTCTTCCTCCAAATTGAGAAATTCTTCATAAGATTGACTTCTTAAAGCCAAAGGGAAACAATCTTCCAAAGGATGAGAGCACAGCTGCTGCATGGACTGCTTTTTATCCAAGGCCACACTAAACAGATTTGAGAAAGTCAAACACCTAACCTCTTCATTCCAAGGATCATCCCAGAAAAGAGCTGAAGAACCAGTTCTGACAGTACATCTTGAAATTCCTCTGAAAATGTCTGACAAAGAAACAATATCTCGCCACCAGAAAGAGCCTTTATTCCAAATCATATGAGGCACCTTAATGCCATAGTAAGAATTCTAGATTAATTGAACCCAAGGCAGATCTTCTCCTTTGTAAAACTTCACAAGATGCTTCAGTAAAAGAGCTGTTTTCTGAACTCTCAAATTAATAATTCCCAAACCTCCTTTCACCTTTGGTCTACACACCATTTCCCATGAAGCAAGGGATTTTCTAGATGAGCTTGGGTTGTTTCCCCTCCATAGACAATTTTTCCTTGCAGTATCAATAGCTTTGACTACAGAAACAAGCAACTGTAGGGAACACATGTAATAAGTTGGGATTGAAGATAAGACATAGTTAATTAAAATGAGCCTTCCACCCTGTGGCAAAAAAAGAGAACTAGCTATCAATCTTCTCTCAACTCTGTTGACCAAAGGAGCAAAGTCCACAACTCTTGGCCTAGTTGTTCCCATGGGCAAACCCAAGTGGGTGAAAGGCATTGTACCAATAGAGCACCCAAGTAAGCCAGCAAAGAGCTCATCATTCTCTTGGGGGAGATTGATTGGATATAAGCTCGACTTATGATAGTTCACCTTGAGTCCAATTGACTGAGCAAAAGAGTTAAGCAAAGCTTTGAAACAAAATACTTCCCTCTAAGATGCTTTAAGAAGAACCAAAGTATTATCAACATACTGAATCACAGGAAAACCCTTGCCATCTTGTTCATTAATTGGTTTGGACAGCAGACGCAGAGAAAAGGCTCTGTTGATAACTCTTTGCAACAGCTTATCACCAAGAACAAAAAACAAGGGGGAAAGGGGGTCCCCCTGCCTAACTCCTCTCCTACATTTGAAAGAATTTCCAAGAACACCATTGAGCAGAACAGAAGTATGAGCTGGAGAAAACACCATCTGAACCCATTGCAACCACTTGTTACTGAAACCCATGCTTTGCATGATAGAAAGGAGGGCAGAGTGCTCAATAGAATCAAAGGCCTTTTCAAAATCAAGCTTCAGCAGGATTATCTCCCTCTTGGATTGATGGCACTAATGAATATATTCAAAAGACCATGCTAAGCAATCCTGTATTGTTTTGCCTCTAATAAAACCATATTGGTTTTCATGAACAAGCTTGAGCATAATACCCTGGAGACGATTTGCCATCAATTTAATTAAAATTTTCAAATTGATCCCCACCAGAGAGATAGGCCTAAAGTCATTCACAGTTTCTGGAAGGATTTTCTTAGGCACTAAAGTAATGTAAGAGCTGTTAAGAGGCTGCAAATCAGTAGAAAAAGCATGGAAATGGGCTGCCAGCCTGTAGAAATCTTGAGAAATGATAGGCCAATATTTCTTTAGAAAGAACCCATTAAACCCATCTGAACCAGGGGCCTTGTCTAGGGGAATTATCTTAATTAAGCTGTCAACCTCTTGGGTAGAGAACTGATCTACCAGACAATCCAAATTAATTGGATCAGGGATTAAAGGCCATTGAGGGAGAAGAAGAGATCCCCATTCTGTTCTTAAAGCTTTGGAAGAAAAGACTTGCCTTTTGGTCATGCAAAGAAACCACTTGACCAGATTGATCATAAATCTTTTTGTGGCAATAGACTGGAAGAATTTAGTGTTCTCCTCTCCCAACAACATCCATATGTTTGTACATCTTTATTTTTCCAGTATAGCTTCTTGAATTCTAGAAGCTTTATAGTCTGCAACTTGATAATCTCTCTGAAATTCTATTAATATATACCCAAGGGCCTTTGTTCCTCTATCAAGTCCAAAAAGTTCAACACATTATTACAGTTAACTAGAAGAGTAGTTAACTTTGACAAATTCTTACTCCACTTCAACAGACTTTTCCTTAAAAATTTCAGCTTAAAACTGATGCACTTAGCTGGATTCTCAAAACCAGGATCCACAGACAAAACCCTGCTGACAAGATCAGAAAATCCCTCCATTTCAACCCCAAAGTTTTCAAATCTAAAGATTGGGTACTTTGGAATTCTTGTATCAATTTTAACAGCATAGGGAACATGGTCAGAAATATTTCAAGCAAGAGGAAGCACAGTATTTGTCTCACCAATCACTCTCCCATCACCAACTATATAACCCTCATTTAATGTGGAGCATCAACATATTTTTTTTTTCATTTTCCTTAGTCTCCGAAAAGTATCTAGAAATACTTTTTATATTTGTGGATGAAGGAACTATTGTATTGTATTGTTTTATTCAACATGGACAGATTTCCCATTTTCTCCCCAGATAAGCTATAAGTAAAGAAAAGATTGTTGGCTTCGGTTGACAAAAAAAAAAATTAAACAATGCAACGGAAAATGATTTTAGGGTAGGATTTTGTATATTCATTTTCTTAGTGGTAAAAAAACCAAGGCTGAAGAAAAGAGAAAATGATGAAAAATAGTCTAGAATCATTTAAAATTAAGTTTGGAATTTAAATTTTAATTAGTTACGGCAACAAGCTCCAAGCGATGAGAGCACATCTTTTTTCTTCCTCATGTGCTCTTAGGATAGATCTTTTGATTGCTTGAACGACAAGATTTCCCAGCGCAGTTAGTTAAAATTGGATTTGTTATAAAACTCTTAGATCCTATTTACATTTATGGAATTATATTTTGTAACAATAAATATTAAAAATAGGATTGGATTTCATATACAAACCATTTTCTTCTGTTTCTATAGGTACTATTAAAACTACAACTATTGCAATTAAGCTATACCATTATAATTTGATATCACCACGATCTAAGTGTTCAGATTTTACTCCTTTTTTTTCTAATTAATATGCTCATTTCGAGGCCTTCATATATAGTACGTGAATATGATGTCTTTTCGAGCTCTTGTAGACAGATTATATGGGCAGCCAGAGAGATCCATAGGTGTAGACTCACTTTTAAGTTGTACACGGGCCGAAATAGTCTAGGTTGGCCTGGGCCTTATAGGACTGGATCCAACACCCTACGCACTCTCCCTTTTTGCAAGAACTGACATGATACATGGGCTGTAAACCAAACTTTTTTAAAAAAACTAAACCGGTAGGAGAACTGCTAATTATCTTTCAATTAAGCAGGAGTAAAAACCTAGACGGGTTACAGAAAAAGAAAAAACAACCTCTCAGAGAAGAACTCGCCAAGCCCCACGGCCGGTACAACCACATAGCACACGGAGCACCACACCACTCTATCCAAACTACCAATGAGAAACAACGGCGGAACCTAACGGCGAACATCAATGTCGAGATGCTGAAAAAGTAGCACAAAGCTTTGGCTTTGACTTCACGAGACACGTGTCATCGTTGCGGAGCTTGCCGCCCAGCGACCCAGCAGCTTCGACTCCACGGCGATCCCGCCATCGGTGTCAAAGGCACGTGGAGTCGTTTTGCCGTGAAGACCATGATTCACGGCGATCCACGGCGATCCTGCCATCGTTTTGTCTGCCCATGTACGCCGACCTCCTCGCACGTCGCCACATCCGCCGCCTCTTCCGCGCTCCTCGTTGGGCGCTGCGCCTCCTTCCTGTCACCACCGGCTGAGGCGCCTGATCCAGCCGTGCGGGGACCGGATCCGGTCCTACCGCTCGAGCGGCGGTGAGGTGGAGGAGAGGAGAGGAAGAGTTTGGCAGCGGCGTGCTCGCCTGATCGCCGCCCGTGCCGCCCTGGGGCTGAGCAGTACGAGGGCCCTCTGTTCGGAGACCTCAGAGCTGAAGCTAGCTAACTATAACAATACTTTGAGATGGGTATCGTTAGAAGTTTAATTAGAACTAACAAAGCAAGTGAATAGGCAGGCGTGTATGATAACTGGTGTTAACCCATCACAAAATACTACTTCTGGGCTTCCGGCTATATATTTTCATAAGTGTTTATCAAGATATATAGTTAAATATTTTAATTTTATGACGGAGGTAGTAAGTAGATTAAGTTTCTACCAATTCTATTAGTCTTTCTTTTTTGCGGGGAAATTCTATTAGTCTTTGATATCAGCCTCAAGGCATCAAGGATTTGCAGGGGTATCTCAGGAGCAGCGAGGCATGCTGCCAAGGCTCCTGGCTGGCCTATGGCGAGAGCCGAGAGGGGGCCTTTTCTTCAGGTGTTGTGGGTTCACACGAGAGAGATATATATAGAAACATGCCGTCATGTGGATGTCATCTATTTGAACATTATATTACGGGTCTAGATTAAGGCGTAGCCAGGGGTGGAGCTAGTATATATTAGGGAGGTGCCTAGGAACTCAGTGATGAAAATTTTTTAGCTATATCTCATCTATTTTCACCATGTATGCACCCCCTCAATACAAACTTAGGCACCCGTATTAGCTTATACTCGATCTAAAGTAGAGTAAATTAAGCAAGTGGCACCATCCTCTGTTTCGCTATAGCTCCGCCCCTGGGCGTAACCTCATAATTCTCCTTAATGGTGATGGTGATTGATAAATCTATCGTCACCCATATCACGAGAATGTGGGTTACTGGACAGTGAGATACTCCCTATGTACTTACAAGTAAGTTGTTTAGGACAATATTTAAGTTAAATCTTGAGAATATAAATCATGAATATCTCTCAAGTTGTTGAGTTTGAAAATATAAAAATTAGAGCAAAGTGCACCGGTGGTCCTTAAATTTGTAGCGGTGTGTCATCTAGATCCTTAAACTCTCAAAATATATATCTAAGTCGCAGAACTTGTCATAGTTTGTCATTTAGGTCCCAAATCACCACAGCCCCTTCATGATTCTACGTGGCGCTGTTGTGACATGTCACACGAACATGACATGGCATAATTTTGACTGACAAATAGGACCCATTTAAAAATTTTGTTTTTCTTTTTTTCTTCCCTTGTATTTTCCTTTCTTCTCCTTCTCTGTGACCCGAGCAAAAGAAAGAAAAAAAAGAAAAATGAGAAGAAAATGGAAAAGAAAAGGAAAAGAAGAAAAAAAGACACGTCACGTCCATGTGGCAGGTCACATCAGTGTTACGTAGGATCCAAGAGAGGATGTGTCGATTTGGGACCTAGATGATACACTTTGACAAGTTATATGACCTGGATATGTATTTTGAGAGTTTGGGGACCTAGATGACACACCGCTACAAGTTTAAGGACCGCTCGTACACTTTACTCTAAAAATTATATGAATAGATTTGTTTTGAAAAATATTTTCATAAAAGTATACATATATCACTTTTCAATAAATATTTTTATATAAATAAGAAGTCAAAATTTTATTTTAAAGACCGTGTCGCTATACAAAACAACTTCTATGGAGTGAGTACGTGGACTTTTGACTGTTCCCTGATCCTAAGTTATAAAACAAGAAAATTTTATTTTAACACGAGGTATAAAATGATGACAGCTATGACATAAAGATATTTTTATGGCGATTATTTTATTTTATTTTTTTGAGACTTTAAAGTGTACAATTGGATTCTATTTTTGGAATTGCTCGACAATTGTGACAATTTTTTCGCAAAAAAAACTTTCACATTTCTAGCCATTGGATCTCCTCGAGATTCATGCAAACTTTCTCATTTCTAATAACCATTGGATCTCCTCAAGATTCGTGCAGAGCTGAAAAAAGTTCAGTCGCGCGCATGAGAGTGGAGTCGAACCCACAGCCTGTTGAACACATGCTTGCTTGATTTGTTAACCATCTCGCCTCACACATTTTTTATCTAGTTACATTAAGTAAGCTATAGTGTAGTCATAATATAATTGCACTTAATTATACTAAAGTTATTTTTGAAAGTTTTCATCCAAATACCGTCGAATGTTCTATATAGCTGCTCCCTTCTAATTGTTTTTTTTTTTTTTGAAAATTCTCATTGCAAAGTAGGGGTATTGAGCTAGTTTACCAAAGGTATAAAATGATCGTAGTAGATGGCCACCCAGGAGCATGTAAGGAGTACTCCTTTCACCCTATAAAATATCAATCTAGTATCTTTATTCAGATTCGTAATATTAGAATGTATTACATTTGATATTAGGTTGGTTTTTTATAGAATGGGGAATTACGATATTTCTTAAACTACGGTTGTGTTTAGATCTAAAGTTTGGATCCAAACTTCAGTCCTTTTCCATCACATCAACCTGTCATACACACACAATTTTTCAGTCACATCATTCTTAATTTCAACCAAAATTCAAACTTTACGTTGAACTATACACAGCCTACTGCTACGTGCCAAACAACTCTCTACATAGGCTGATCACAGATTCACAGGGCAATTGGGACTTTGGGAGGAAACCTTTTTTTTGGGGGCAACGCATGGTGAGTCGAAGGCTTAAACACCTCCGGTCAAAGCAGAGAGCACACACACATGCATTATAGGCCAGAACCTAGCTAGATAGAGTACGCAGAGAGAGAAAGTATGTGTGTCGTCTCAGAGAGAGAGAGAGAGAGAGAGAGAGAGAGAGAGCTGGCATGGCAATGGCACAAGTGCCAGGCCAGCTGCGCGGTGGGGCCTGTGGTCCATGCAGGGAGGGAGCTAGGTAGGTAGGTAGGTAGCCAGCGTGATTCGATTCCTACAACTAGTACAGGGCTCGCGAGAGACAGCCGGGACGACAGTGAAAGAAGCTTAATAAGCTGGACATGCAAACAGTGCAGGCCGGGCCTTCGTTCAGCTCATCAAGGCCCTGAATCATAAGGCCATGATGCCATATTGCCCCCCCATGTTTATTTGGATGCTTGCGTACCATATGCCATGCCATGCCATTTCACAAGCACAAGCAACTGCATGCTAACTGCTGTAAAATTATTGAGATCAATATAATTAAGCTTATTCCTGTCAAATTGAGTTCGTGCCAAATTCATATGGTTGACTTAGCGCTGCACTACTGACCATTCAGCCCGGGTACTACTTGGGGAGCTTTCGGTAGTAGCTTCTCACAGAATAAAAAAAATCCTCCAACAATTCGGTTTTTCTTTTAGATTCTAAGAAGCTGTAGTTGTAGAAATAAAAAAAAAACTACTACCCTCGTTTTAGGTTATAAGACTTTCTAGCATTAACATCTATACGAATATGGACAGTGCTAAAAAGTCTTATAACCTGAAACGGAGGTAGTAGAAGTTAGGAACTGGTTTTTCTAGTTTCTTCAGATTCTTGCTAACTAGATATATTACTGCTACCATCTGCTTATCATAAGCTAAAGCTCCCATCCCCGAATAGACCATATGCGTTGCATGCGCACATGTATACTCTGATAAAAGCATGTAGATACATTTGATGGCAGATGAAGCGGCAGCCCAATGTGCATGCACAGTATATATGCGTCAGGCTGTTCGATCTTTCACTGTAGGTAACGTACGTACGTGATCTATATATCGTGTCCGGCTCAGCATGCATGCAGGGCTGGGCCGGACGGCAACCAAACACAAGACCAACCTAGCTAGCTAGCTGCTACTCTATCATCTACTCCACATTTGTGGTTAATTAATTTGCTGCAATATAATGTGTGGGCCTTTGCTTGAAATCTCGATCGATTGATAGATCATAGATCTGCAAACATTAATTGTTTGTTAGGGCCTAGCTAGCGACCGACTTTCCCATGCAGAGCTTGCAACAACTCATCATACATTTCATGCACAAACAAAATGTACGTACGTCCATGCAAGCTACTCCCTCTCCATCTTAAAATATATTTTTAGAATAGTGTCAAGTTAAACATTTTTAATTTTGATGTTAATAGTACAAAAAATAAAAAAGATCAATCATTTAAAATTAATGTTACTAAATTTATCATTAAACAAACTATCATAATATGTAATTCTCTTTTATTTAAAATGTTTTATTTTTATAGATATTGTTGGTCAAAGTAGCATCTCGAAAACTGTGTCAAAATTTAAAAATATTTATATTTCGATACGGAGGGAGTAGCTAGCTGTCCAAGGTGTGTTGTTGGCTGGACACCTCTCTAATTAACATGCTAACATGTACACTCGTAGGGCACAGTTTGAGTCAATGATCAAGAGGGAAAAAGTGTGTGTGGCACTGTATTTGCAGAGGAGGATCTACAAAATAAATATATATAATTGGGATTACTGATGAAATTTGGAGGTGATAATTGATTTGGGACGATTCGAGGATGATTGATTTGAGATCTGTGGACGGGAATGGAGTGAAATCAAATATTACAAACAATGAAGAAAAGAAAAAAAAATAAATGAGCAACCGGATCTAGCCCGGCTCCATCTTTAATCCTAAAAGGCTTCATCTTTAGTCCCGGTTGGTAACATCAACCGGGACTAAAGATGGATTTTTACTTCCGGTTATTTTACCCGGAACTAAAGATAACGATTTTTAGTCCTGGATTCGTAATCAGGGTATTATTAACCGGGAGTACAAACCACTTCTCCACCAGTGAAATATACGATGGTGTCATGCCTGATCACAAGAGAAATTTCTTCATTCTGTATACCGTACTTGTAGGGTGATTGGTAGAGAGTCAGTCATTAGTTCGTTCATCTGACTCCGAATGCATACATGCATGCAGGATCCACCCATGCCATGTATATATATTTGTTTCAATTAACGAATAACAATTATTATTTATTACTCCCTCCAGTCACTATTATTTGTCATTTCCGACAATGAAATGATGCCGAGTGTAAGTTCGTTTCGCTGTCTGAAACGTCATTTATTTCCGTCCGAAGGGAGTACATGCATGTTTGATATAAATGCCGCGTGCTAAACTGCTAAGGTCTTTCACAGTGCGACAATATGGCGAGTTACCTCGTTGCTGTACACCGACGTGGAGGAGAAAAGGAGGTGGGTTCCGTGCGTTGTAAGGTTTTGCGCCTCCTAGCTAGAGTCTGGGTTCCTCACGCCCGAAAAAGAAAGTGCGGTGCGGTCCCCTCTCTGCTGCTCCTCCGAAATCCTCTCCTCTTCCCCCAACCCGCGATGCCAGTCCAAGATCCGGGCGGGCTTGGAGCTCGCCGGTGACACTGCCGAGTGCTGACGAGAAAGGGGGCACTACTACAAAATATCAAATAGGTGTCGTCACTATAGGTGTCGGTAGTGCTAAAACCGGCACCTATAGGCCTTTTCCTACTATCGTGGGTAAAAAAGGCACATTTAAGTAAATATAGTGTCCGGTTTAAATAAAAATCGGCACCTATTATATTTTGTGTCGGTTTTCTAAAAAAATGACACCTTCAATATATTATAGGTGTCGGTTAATTAAAAACCGACACCTATAATATATTATAGGTGCCATTTTTTTTAAAAAAAAACGACACCTATGTAAATCGAGCCGAGCCGGCGGCATCGGATGAGTCGACCGGTGCGCCCCACCACGACGAGACGAGCATCGGATAAGGTTCGATTGTCTCGCTCTCTCCCTTCTCTCTCGTCACACTCTCTTCTCTCTCTCCCCCGCGCTGCCGGCGACTGACTGGCGGAGGCGGCAGCGGCGACCGTGCCTCCCCTCCGCCAGATCCGGCGGGAGGGGAGGCGGCGGGGAGGAGGCGGCTGCGGCGGCAAGTGGCTGGCTCACGGGCGGCGCGGCGGCGACCTCCCTCCCCAGATCCGGCGGGAGGGGCAGCGGCGCGGCGGAGCCCTCCCTCCGCCAGATCCGGCGGGGGGTAGGCAGCGGCAACGACGGCAGTGGGCTCCCCAGCGGCGACGATGAGCACCCCCAACCGTCTCCTCCGCTTGCGGCTGCCTGATTCAAATGTTTGATTCAGTGATTCAATGATGTTTGATGTGAGATGAATATTGCCAAATTTTGTTATGAGAATGAATGTTGCCTGATTCAAATGTTTGATTCAGTGATTCTGATTTATTTTGTGAGATGAATGTTGCCAAAAAAATTTTGTTGTGGATGTGGGAGGACGGACTCTCAGCTCGATGCGTGGCTGATCGAGCCGATACATCGAGCCGGCTTTTTTTTTATTCATCGAACCTAAAAGGTGTCGTTTCTAAAGAACCGACACCTTTTTTATTTCAATCAGTGCCTCCCTTGTGCTGGTTGGGAAACCGGAACAGAATACCTTTTTCTGTATTAGCAGGAGAAGCCAGAAGATCAGAAAAAGCGAAGGGGGAAAGAGACATATAACCAGCGAACTCCATGCGGCGGCGGCGGAGAGCTCGCCAGCTGCACCTTGGGGGGAGCGCCGCCTCTCAATCCGCGCTGCCCAGAGCTCGCCGACCACGCCGCCCCTGATCTGACCTACCGAGCTCGCCGGCCACGCCGCCCCTGATCCGGACGCCATTGATATACCAATTCCATTGTATACCAGCAAAATTGTTAGGGACTGGCGCCATTTGTTAGACACAGTAAAATGACAAATGCTCCCCTAGTTACCATAAAACTAATGCTACTATAGCTCCATGGCACAATAAAAGGTTTCCCTTTTGTTTTAAATACACAAATGATTGTGCTATTGAAAAATTCCTCAGTTTCATGTGCACAATTTGAAATCCTTCCTTGCATATTGCATCGAGGAAAAACTCACTTCCATGGTCATTTATGGGAGAAAATGAGTTACACTCAATGCTATAAAATTAAATTTGCCGTTGTCATTGTTGAATTTAGCAGATAATGATTTAACTTATTCCATAAATAATTATGACACTGCAGATGTAAACTAGCATAATCGCATCATAAGATCTACACATGTAAACTAGACAGTAAAGCATGAACAGATCAAATATACGCAACATGCCGAAACGTACCGAGGGTTTTGGAAACTGGTTGCTCGCGGTACCGTGCATTGACGACGGCGTGCAGCACGCGAGCGAGAGAAAGACGAGCCGTTGTGGACGAACATGGAGCAACCTTATTGCCACCTTCTCCCGGTGCAAGACGTCGAAGACGATGGTTCGGTGCAAGACGTCGAAGACGATGGTTTCGGAGAACTGCTCTCCCGATCATTCCGGGGACAAGGGTGAGGAACTAATTTCGGGGACCATTCGACGTGTACGTCGTGTGCGCACGCCGCCATGCGATGCCAGGCGAGGCGAGCGAGCGTGTATTCCCCCCACCCCCCCCCCCCCCCAATCTCTCCACCTCACATGCCTTGAGTGGCTATGAGAGCATCCTCCCTTATAAGGAGGTCTCCCTCTCATAGAATACGTAAGGTGGTACTAAGCTCTTCATCCATATTATCCCATGAGGTGGGATTTTGTGATTTTTTAAAGAATTAATCTTCGAATGGGCTAAGGCCCATCTATTAATTTTAACAATCCCTCACCAAATCTCAAAATTCCACTGAAATTTGCCCTTTTTTTTTCAATGTATTGTTTATATATATACCAGCAGTTCGATAGAGAACAATTAAGGTTGAACATCCACCTAGAACTCCAAACTAAACTTACTCACAACTTGAACAATTAATGGACTACGCCTTGAATTGCAAGTCTTGTGCAAGCCAGTTTCACTCAGAGTATTATCTGGTACTAGACCATCAGTAGACTACTCTTCAGGTGGAATAAGTCATACTCCTTGATCTCTTAATAAGCTTCCTAGAAGATTCACCCAAAATAAATCTCTTATATTTATATCAACTTTTTTCCTGGGAAATCTAAAATGAATCATGTTTTGGTTCGTCTGCTAGGTGGATCCATGAGGTATATATAGCTTCGTTTGTGAATATCTATCATTTGATGGCCCAGCTATATGCCAGCTTAATTGGCAAACATTTTGTTTCTAGCTTTACACATGGACTGCATGCCAACTATGCATGCCAAGTGGCTCAGTCGTCGTTGTTCAGTATAATTAGTCAGGATTATTCTTTTGGTCCATCCATGCATAATATAAGGTATTTGTTCTATTTAAGCTGTTTGTTCTATGATGTTAATTGAATAAAAGGATTTAAGATTAGTAAAATTATAATATGGGTCCTTGATTTTGCTGTACTAGATCTTAGGTATGTGCATACATAGATAACGAAAACGAGAATCCTTCGCCTCGGGCGACCGGCGCGGGGAGGGGGGGGCCCCGTGACCCCCTAGGCCCCACCATGTGTCCTGCCCTCACCTGCCACATGTCTTAAAAAAATGTTTCACCTATTGTACTTACAATGTTTCACTATGTATAGATCTAATATTGCAGTGAATTGAAACATTCTTTTGCAACAAATCACCCACATATTTTAGAAACCCTCTATTAAGAGAATTCGTTTCATTTTTTATTCCACAAAAAATGTTTCACCTAGTGTATCACAATGTTTCACTATGTATAGATGTAATGTTGCAGTGAGTTGAAACATTCTTTTACAACAAATCACCCACATTTTAGAAATCCCCTATTCAGGGAATTCGTTTTATTTTTTGTTTCACCAAAAATGTTTCACCTAGTGTAATTATAATGCTTCACTATGTATGGATCAAATGTTGCAGTGAACTGAAGCATTCTTTCGCTTTTTGCTGAAACATTATTTTTATATAAGGTGAAACAACGCCCGATTTAAACAATTGAAACATTTTCGATCTACTTAGTGAAACAATTCCGGTATACTTGGTGGAACATCAAGCAACATTTTAAAAAAATTCAATAATAAGCTAAAAAATTTCATCGGAATATATCCATGTGTGGTCTTGTTTTAAAGATTTAATTGCAACGAATTTAATGGTGCAATCGGGTCATGATTTGGATAAATAATTTAAGAGAAAAAAATAGTTTAAAGTGGTTTTGCACACTTGCATCATGCTGATGTCAGCGCCGATTTTTCCCCCTCCCCATCGAGCGGCCCATCCTGAGTTGTGTCCTAATTAAAACTCTCTAGTTCTTTAAAATATTATACTCTGCATGTGACTATATATGGCAATATGTTTTGGGTATATTAATAGAGTTTCTGAACATTTATTTCAAACATACTGCTCAATTTGTACCATACTTAGCTATGGGTCCACAAAGACCCAAGCCAAGGACTACTATACACTCACCCAACCCAAGGAGCAAGTAGCCGATCCTCACAATTTGGAGTCTTGGAACGAAACAAAAATAAAAACCTTTAGTTAAATGTATGAGAATTTTTTAAAATTTACAGCATATGAAATATTAAACAATATAGTTTACAAGAATTAGGTAGACTTTTCTGTACAATTAGCCACATTATTTATTTTTGAAGTACTTGTTAACACCCAACAGACACCAAGAATGAAAATAGAAAAATATAGCCAAATTTGGAAAGGTCACGGTTTCCTTCACGGGGCCGGTCTAACTGCCAGCATAGTGCTGGTCATACCGGCAGCATATAGTCGGTTAGACCGGCTGAGTCCGACTCCGAGTCCAATTTTATCGGCTCTTAGGTTTCTTTACTTGGGAAGGTATTATTCGAGTTCTAATTGGTCTCTCCCCCGAGTAAGACATGGAGAGGATCATGTAGATGGCAAGACCGATCTCTTTATAAGGGCTATGTCCAACTCAATTCAAACCTACCCTATCGAATCATTCTTTTACATTACTTTCAGTCATGTCTTTTACTTTATCCTAGTTTCATCTATTTTTCTCGATTTTCATCATAAATCGTTTGCCTTCGCTACAAGAGTACGATAACCTTTGTAGGTTTGTCCCGTAAACCTTCCGATTCACCCATGAGACGGGTGATTAACTCCATATTGATCTAAATCAACCTAGAGACTGGTTTAGATATCTAAATCGGCTCCGGTAGCCTGTTTAATCTTCAAAACCCATCTTGCTTTAGAGTTTTCTATCAAGATGGTTGACGACTCCATTAATACCTCAAATATTTAGATGAGTCCGTGTTGATCAGAAAAAGCACCAACGGTACTATTGTATAATTATTTTTAGAGTGAATTGTACATTGGACCACCTATTTTGACCTAAGTTGCATATCTTTCTGTTCAAGCAAGTACACATACATTATCTTTTTCTTTGATTAATCTACAATATACATATAAATTATCATTTTCAATGAAATTCGATGCATATAGGAAATAAATGATCAAAACAGTATGATAACATGACATCATACTTCATCCACACACCACATTGCAGATTAATTTACTGAAAAAAGTGGATAAACTTTTGGATAAAAGTGGCACGCTTTTCAAACTGCTAAACGGTGTATTTCGTGCGAAAACTTTCTATATGAAAGTTGTTCTAAAATATCAGATTAATCAATTTTTCAAGTTTGTAATAATTAAAACTCAATTAATCACACGTTATTACCACCTCATTTTGAGTGAAACATTTAATCTTTATCTTCATCTTTATGGTCAGGAGATTTAAACACCACCTAAATGTACCATGGTCCCTCTAATTAATACTCTGAAAAGTATAACTCAAATTTGTGCATTCCTATGTGATATACATTCCCTAGGTCCATACTCCATCCACGGCACACTGCTGTGTGTACTGTCCACTGCCTACCTACCCTGTACCAGTACATGGACCATAGCTAGGACAGTATCACAGACGGTACAACTGTTTTTTCATGGTGTCCGTATGCCCTTGTCCGTTTACATACATGCTTGTATTCATCAGGGAGAAAAAAAAAAGATAGAAATACGGCTAAAAGAATTGAAACAAGAAATCCATAAGACGAGAGGAATTTGAAAGAGAGAATCTCTGCCAGGGCCCACACATGGACAACCCTCCAAAGCCCCTGGTCTGACATGTACAAATCCCTGGACGGCCTTGGGGGGCCAGAGAGAGAGAGAGAGTGCATATGACTGATCTGTTGAGCTGGAGTTGCTTCCAACTTTGAGAATTGAGATTGAACCAGTGTGTGTGAGAGAGAGAGGAAGTACTTGTAAGTACAGATTTTAATGCGGACTCTTGAAAATATACTGGCTTTAACTTGATCTCACTGGTAAATAGAAGGATCCACACACTAACACTAACTATCTATAAGGTGGAGTTTTCACACTTGGTTAAAGGCCCCATCGGATGGCCTAATAAGCCAAAGAAAAAGCCAAAATTTGAATTTTCAAGCTTAATTTTGAGATTGATTTTGAGATATTTTCAACGTAGTTTCTTTTTCAACTTTGGCTTTTAAGTCACAAAGAACACATTTATAAAAGTTTTACCCACAAATTCATTTTTATTTCCTAATAAGCCGTGGAAATAAGCCAACCGATGGGGACCTAATTATGTAAAAAAAAAAGCTAATATTATGATAGCAACAACCACTAGTCCACCACCGTAATAATAAAAATGCTATCCATTAATCGGAGTCGTCCTCCTTCCCTCCCATTCTCTCACACACATGATACGTTATACGCTCCGTGCAAGTGAGTAACTACCAGATCCAATATTATATCCTTAATTATCTTTCTAGTCTATCTCTAATTATATGAACTTGACCTATTAAAAAGTACGGATATATAATTAGTGGTTTTAAAATAGCACCGTCACTACTAAGAAGTCACCAATAACCTACGGTTTCATCCAAGAGAATGATCCTATTTTTATAATGTACTATTTCTAGAATGAATAGTCAATTAGATAGTTGACAGTGTAATGTAGCACACTAGGTTATAAGTCATACGGTTTATTAGTGATTAAAAATATTATAAAAGTAAAACTTTTATATCTATGTTGTTAGTGATTTAAAAACTAATGCTATAAAATAAACTTACATGAAAAAAACATGAAAATCAAGTTATAGAATTTATATTTCGGCAGCTGCTTGTAAGTTGTAGAGCAAAATTTTTTTTTCCTTCGTAGGATTTCAATCCTTTATATTTTCTTCATTTTTCCTTTGCTACAAAGAAGCTATAATTACCATTACAAGGTACTAAGAGCATGATGAAATATCTTCGGTGCACGTAGAGATGTGAGTGGGCCGATCCGCAAATCTACATATATAGAGGTCAAATAAATGGGTAATCCACGAATTTCCGCGTCATGGGTAATCCATGGGTTTCCACGTCATGGTTCAGCTTTACCGTACATAAGGATACAAGTGGGTCGATCCGTGAACTCACTTGTAGATCAAATTATTAAAAAACACGAATACTAGGGAATGGCCTAACATCAAATAATTAGAAGGGATGAGGCTTTGAACTCAGGTCGCTAGCCCACCACCTTTCGAAACTAGCCGAAAATCCCCTAGACGTTTCTCGTAGATCAAATTATTAGGTAACCAGATGACAAATCCATTAGTTACCCACTACTTTTATCCATATATAAGTTCGCGGATCGACCTACCTGCATCCCTAACTGCGCGCATGCATATCCCCCGATCTCAGCTCGATCGATCGATCGATCGAACTGGCTCTTAGACAGCATCCAATGTACGCGCAGTTTCGCCGTACCACAGCTAGCTAGGTACTGTAGTAGGTACCACGCGCGGGCCGGGGCTCGCGCGATCGAACACCACGTCGTCGCCATCGATCGCTGTCCACCCAGCTAGGTAGCTCAGCTCGACCGCTGCCCACGGAGGAAGAATCGAACGCGGCCGGCCGGCCGGGGGGCGCCTTGGCTGGATCACGCGAGAACAAGAGAGCGTCGTCGCGTGCATGCAACTGCGCGACGTACGTACGGGGGCCGGGGAAACGACGGACGGAGTTCGTTAGTTGAAATTCCCCTTGATGGTCATCAATCACATCGACATCGTCCAGGTTGGGATCATGGCGTTGCGTGCGTATACGTACTTGCCTCCCCAGACCACACAATTCCTTAACTGTAAAGTACTGATCACACCCTCCCGCTGCCAACCTCTGCATGCCATTGCTAGCTAGATGCAAGGTTGGAATTAATTGACCTTACACACGTTAGAGCATCTGCGATGACCTCTTCAAACGATCCTTGTTAAGCCAAATTTTGGCAATTTAGAAGAGAAAAAAAATCGTACTCCAACAACCTATCTAATTGGATTGGATAGCTAAACCATCCGGCTGGCCAAATTGCTCACCTCATCTATCTATCTATCTATCTATTTATTATATACTAAAAGTCTATTAAACTTCCTATAAACGCTATCAAGACGCCACGTGGCACTTCTACAAACGCTCCTAGACCGCCACGTGGCAATGTCTAATCACACCGTCGATTTTCACTTAATCGGTGGACCCAATAATTTGGACCATTAGATTAGATTAGATGTATTATATATTTAAAAAGAAACAAATACCTTACTGTTCACCAGAAAAAAGAAAACAAAGCACATGTACTCCATATATCCATATATAGGTACGTACGTAGTATGTAAAGACTAAAAAGATGCCCTGCAATACGAATTGCTATAGGCTCTTATTTAGTATACCTCTCAGCCATTACAGAGTGTTGTGTAGGTGTGGCCATAAGCTGACTGTAGCTGCTCGAGTACAATATTTTTGCTTGATAATGTAGTACAGCATTTTGCCCTAGTTTATTTCAATTAACTTCCTCCTTTTCCTTAGCTGAAGATGTTTTGCTTCTTCCATGATACTCGATATCCGTTTTTAGCTTCCAACTCCTAAAATCTTCAGTAGAGCATGCTCAGCCTCCAGTGTCTTCTTGCAGACTTACTTGACTGATAAGTGCATGACCCTCAACAGATAAATAGTACGAAGTAGAATATTTCATGCACAAGCATGACTTTGATATGCTGCACCACTTCATCAAGATATAGGCTGCTATAGCTGATGTGTATCAAACCTATCTCTAATTGCCTGCAACTCTCTCAATGCATCCCCAATTTGCATCCGATCAGTTGGTATCTCTTTTGAGCACAATATTCCGACCTTCAGAATTGAAACAATGCACTCAGTTCTTATCTCTTCGATGTCATGGTACTTTTGAGCTGTTCCTTCGCTATTCCATGTCGCATCTAGTAGGCTTTGGTCAATGACACTAGTTGTTTGGTCTGGCAGTGCTGTTTCTACATACTCATGAAGAGTAAGAACTTCGCCGAATTCACTGTTTGTTGGCCTTTTTCCAGTGAACATCTCCAGCAAAAGTATGCCATAGCTGTAGACGTCTCCATGGATTGAGACTTCATTGCCCAATCCATACTCTGGAATAAACAAACATAAAGAACTTAATAAGCTTATTTAGGTGGAATGAAGTAAAGAAACAAATGCAACAAGATGATGATAGAATTGTGCACACCTGGGGCAACATAGCCAATTGTTCCTCTTATTGCATTCCAACCAGTTGATTTATCTGAACTATTGCTGTGTTCTTGATGATATCCTAATGTAAATACTATCCCCAAAATCCATGGTTTACCAACAAGACAAACCCCGCCATTAAGACAAACAAACCTGCAACTAGGAAAAACACAAGGGCCAAGATTACATACCAAGCCGGCCTCTAGGTTTTCTGTAGTAACAACCAAGCCTAATAAACCCACACATAGTCAATACACATCAAGGAGTCAATTTAGTGAAGAAACTCAGAATAAACATGGTCTTGGCACGAAACCAAAACAGGCTCAACATCATGCTATAGCCATAACAGAACAACATCCTATTGATGTTGTCAGAAAGCCACTCCCTGATCATGTGAGTGTAAGTTCATATTTAATATTTTAATCACTACTTTGTTGTGATTCTTCGAAAGGCTTTAATAGTCGTGTGATTTGGTTTTAGAAGTTGGAAAGGCAAGCAACAATATTACAAGGCTGCAAGGTAGGTATAGGGAAGAGAAACAACACCAACATAGCTGATTTGCGACTAGAGGCAACGAAGCGCAAGCTAAATGATACCTACCAGGAAGCTGAAAACAGTTAGTTAATTAACTCTCTAGTCACATTTTGATATTATCATTATTGCTGGCTGCAGTGGCGTTAAACAATCTAATTGTGCCTAACCTTTCAATATATATTCATCTAAAGAAAAGAAGCAGTGTTGCAAAATGTGGATATGCATGACATCGTACCAAACTTCCAGCAAAAAAAGGCCACTACTACATCAACGAAGCATAGGAGGAATAGACCAAACGACAGGTTTTGTGTACCTAGATCGTGCATATGATCCATAGATTTGGATCATTTATTTTTCCTATCAAGAATAAAGTAGTATAAAAGTTAGTAGATGGGAGATTAAATTAGTATAAAAGTAGATGGTGGAGGAATAAACTAGTATAAAAGTTGGTAGGTGGAGAATATAGTACTGTCTTGGAATCCTAAAACCCCTTATATTTTGGGACAAATTTGATGGGATAAGTCCCTTATGTTATGTGACAGATGGAGTATTAATTATCATATCTGCTAGTCACAATTGCTTGTTACAAAAGCTCAAGCATTGGACCATTTCATCATGAATCAACTTTCTGCTTCTCACCAAATACTAGCATTGAACTTATGTTCCTGAAAAACACATTGAGCAAATAATCAACTAAGTTAACAAGGTTTGTGTCATTTACACTTTCTGACCCTATTGTGGTACTTCCTCAAGCTTAAATTTTTTCCATCCCACCTCTGTTGCCACTAGCGCCACTACCCTTTGCAATGTCACCGGCCGACCATCCCCTGATCGGCAACAATCCCTCTAGCTAGAATATTTCGATGCCACCTCATGCGCTGCTTCCACCAGGCAATTGTTCCAACACGCTTAGTACTCCCTCTCTCAAGCCTGAGTATTTTGAGGAAGGCTACTGATGAACCATCCATTGACTCGGGATCCAATGTCATCGCTCGAATGCTTAGGAGCGTACTCCCTCCGTCCCAAAAAAAGACAAACCCTGGTTTCCGTGTCCAATGTTTGACCGTCCGTCTTATTTAAAAAAATATGAAAAAAATTAAAAAGACAAGTTACGCATAAAATATTAATCATGTTTTGTCATCTAACAACAATGAAAATACGAATTATAAAAAAATTTCATATAAGACGGACAGTTAAAGTTGGACACGGAAACCTAGGGTTTGTCTTTTTTTTTGAGACGGAGGGAGTATATGCTATGCCCCATCCCCATCATGCTGCCCTCCCTTGTGAGACACAGTGCCCTCTTGTCTCCCCGTGACACATATTCGTCGCCGCTAAAGCATGAACTGAGCTAAGCTAAGCTATAGCCCCTCATGCATCTGAGCGACCTTCACCAACCTCATACCCATCCATCCATGCATTGTGCATGTCCGGCCATGGCGAGAGAGATCAGTGTAGTCAGTCTCATGAGTCAGTCGTAGCTGATCACTAGCTCGAGTGAGTCGCGTCTTCGCACGCCAAGCTGCCAACCCATGATGCACCCCTAGCTACAATCGCCCTGGCCTGTCCATGCATGCATGTACTCTCCTATAGTATATTGGAGGTACATGGAAACTGCTGTTAGATGGACAAAATTTTAGGGCTTTTTTAAATAACATGAATGGAAAAATGGAGTAATAGAAAAAAGGGAATGTAAGTGTAAAACAGGGGATTGGAAAATACAGGGAAAACAAATGAATGACCGTTTGATTGGATTATAGGAAAAACGTAGATATCAGAGATACACTCAAAGGACTTTTTCAAGAGGTTGGACCTCTTGCTAACTTTCCTCCAAAATCCCTATAGGATTTAGGATTTCTCATTCCATACGAATTTTAAAGAATATGATATGATTCAATCCTATCATCCTATGTAAATCCTTCAAATTTCCTATACTTTTCCTACAAATCAAAGGGGCTGCTAATAGACATGCAAATCAAGGAGATTTAGGTTCAATTAATTGTTTGTTTTCTTCTATCCAGCAAATATTTTATCTCTAGAGTTGAATAATATACAAATGGTTTTGGTCAACTGTAGCTTAGGGGCCGGGGGTGAAAGCCCACATTGTCGCCTGTTGGGATATATAGTCACTCCGCGCCACGCCTAACCGTACAGAAACCTTATACTTCCTCCGTTTCACAATGTAAGTTATTCAAGCATTTCCCACATTCATATTGATATTAATGAATCTAGATAGATATATATGTCTAGATTCATTAGCATCAATATGAATGTGGGAAATGCTAGAATGACTTACATTGTGAAACGGAGGGAGTAGCTAAGATAATAATTTCTATTCTGGATAAGATAATAATTTCTATTCTGGATATAGACCTACTCTAAAATTAAGTGATTTTTAAATTAGCAGTTATATATGTTTATGCATGTGTCACGCTTTGAGGATGGTCTATGTCACTACCGAATTATAGACCTACCTATAATTCGGTAGTTCAATCATCACCGTTGGCTCATTATCACTGTCAAATCGTGATAAGAACTGTCAGTGATACTCAACATACCAGACAATATATATACCTCCAAATCCTATATCATGTACAGTAAAACAATTTAATCGAATTCACACTAAGTCATTCCAAAAAAAAATACAAATAAGTGACTATATATTAAATTTGTTGCTGGAAGGCATGCTGACTATAGATCGCGATTAAGGAGGAGGAGTATATGGAAGACGCTGTAGAGAGGAAGGAGAAGCAAGGAGAGGGTTTTGTGGGGGTATGGGAATTGGCGTCAAAGATGTGTGTCAAAGATAGGGATGGCCAAGGCGCGGGGCATGGGCGGGTTGGACAAGGATGTCCCCGCCCCTGCTCCCCGCGTTCTCCCCCCCCCCCCCCCCCCCCAACTACCAAAGAACACGTGAAAAGTGTCGGTTTTCCAACCGGCACTATGGAGGCAGCACCGATGAGTGCTCCGGCACCAATCCCATTTTAAAAACTAGCACCTTTGAGACCACTCGCGAGCCAAAAAAAGCTGACATCGAGTCATCCATCCCGCATCACAGAACTCCAAATCAATCACAATCCCCAATCCCCAATCCCCAATCAACCAACATCACAGAACAAGAAACACTGAAGAACATCACAAAAATCATTCACTAACATTGAAGATCATCACAGAAATCAATCACTAATAGGGAGGGCTCCGCCACTGCCTCTTGTCCCGCCGCCGGGCCGCCACCACCTCCCCTCCCGCCGCCTGCCCTCCTTCCAGATCCGACGGAGGTAGGGCGGCACCGCCTCTTGTCCGCCGCCGCGTCGCCCCCTCCCTTTCCGCTGCCGCATGCACCGCTAGGCCGCCCCTCGGCGGCCGCTGCTGGGCCGCCCCTCCCCGGATCTGGCGGAGGGGAGGGCGCGGCCGCGCCGCGCCTCCGTCGGCCACAAGGCAGCGAGAGAGATCAAGAGGGGAGGGGTGTTGCCGCCAGGCCGCCAGCGCCTCTCGTCCCGCCCCCGCATCCCCCCTCCTTCCACTGCCCGCATGCTGCCCCCGCCGATGACGCCGCTGGCCACCCCTCCCCGGATCTGGCGGAGGGGAGGGCGGGGGCTGCCCCGCCGCCTTTGCGGCTGCGAGCAGCGAGAGAGAGTCGAGAAACGAGGGAGAGAGAGACGCAAGAGAAGAAAGTCTGTGCATGCCTTATCTCGTCGACTCATTCGGCTCGGCTCAATCAACCTATAATATATTACAGGTGCCGGTTTTTAATATAAAGGTTTCGATTTTTTTGAAAAGACCGACACCTATAATTGCTTAAAGGTGCCGGATTTTTGCGATTCAACCAGCGGAAGTGGGGAAAGGTCTATAGGTGCCGATTTTAGCACTTCGGCACCTATAGTGCTGACACCTATTTGATATTTTGTAGTAGTGCCCAGCCCCGGCCTTAGCCCCGTAGAGTCATCCAAATGGAAAACGGGGACCCGGCGGGTGAGCGGGGCCTCGCATCGGGCGGCAACATGGAGAACATGGTGACATCATTGGATGGCAACAAGCACTTGTTTACATGGCTGGTTGTCGACGAAGGGATGGAGGCACACCCGGCAACCCTTCCTTGGCTGGGAACGAAGCAAGTGACGGGAAAAAGGAGAGGACATGCGGAGATATCCAGCAAGGGAACAAGAAGTCGATGACCTGGCATGGAGGGATGGAGGCCGGAGGAGAGGACAGTAGACGACGAGGAGGGAGAGCGCTTCTCGCTCCAGCGGTGTGACCGCTTCTCGCTCCACCACTTTTGGCTCATGAATCTGATGATGACTTGCGGCGCATGTGTTGGGGAGAAATTTTGGGATAGGATAAGGGGAGAGTTCCTTCCTAAGCCTGATGGGCCTTATTTTCATAATGGGTTATCACTATTGTGAATAGTCCCACATTGCTCGTGGAAGGGCAAAGGACCTAAGATATAAGTAGGGGAGCCCCTCACCTCATAGTCTAGCTTTTTGGGGTGGGAAAGGCCCTTTACGATTCTACAATTGGTATCAGAGCCTGGCTAGTTCAACATTTCTGGCCCGAGGGGCAAAGTGTGTAAAGGCCTGATGAACCGTGGGTGCCTGCGGGGCCCGTATAACCTGAGGAACCATGGGGAAACGGTGAAGGGGCGGTGAACGGCTAAGGGACACCAATGTGCGAAGGGGGAGATTGTTGAGTAGTCCCACATTAGTTGAGGAAGGGCAAAGGACATAAGATATAAGTGGGAGGCCCCTCACCTCATAGGCTAGCTTTTGGGGTGGGAAAGGCCCTTTATGATCCTACAACTATATTTTCACTCTATAATGTAATCCTAAGGCCCCGCGGGTGGAGAGTTTCCCTGCCCCCGGCTCCGCATGAAGTCGGGGCCCTGCCCCCGTATCACCTGCGAGTAGCATTTCGCCCCTGCCCCTGGCCCCGTAGGGGCGGGTATCCCCTCCCCCCCCCCTCCCAAGGGGGAAATTGCCACCCCTAGTCAAAGAGGAGAGCTAACGACTGTTGACGGTCATTATAGACCAATTTCGACTGTCAATACATCCGGAAATAAAAGAGAATTAGCAATACTTGTATGCATATTTGTTTAAGAATAATCTATTTCCACTTGTACTTGGCAACGTATTTGTATACATGCGATCTTCATATAAATGGAGGAGAAACGATGGAAAATAATCATTCAATCAATCAAAGCTCGACATGTGGCAGTCTTATGGATGGATGGGCCCACAAACCCATTAGAACACCTATAATTTGGCCCAACCATCATGGCACTGAGCCAAGGATCCATCAAGCGAAGTCCAGGAGAAAGGATGTGCCAGCCCAAGGTTCGGCCGAAACCGCCACTGGCGCCGTTCATCCTGGGCTTCCACGTGGACATCCTAAATTGCTTCCCAATGATGGTTGCAGGGTGTTTAGGACATTTTCAAGTGTCATAACCATCATTGAGCCTATAAAAGGATCACTACATCTCCATTTCAACACACACCAAGAAGGATTAGAATAGTTTTCTTAGTTCTTCAAGTCTTCCAGAGATTTCAGGTATCGCTCTACTAGCCCCTCTCTCTCTTGTAAGACTTAATTCAATAATCAAATATTCTTCTTTATATAGTTTTGTTCCTTTACTTCATTTATATAATTATTCAAGTACCGACTTTAGTTCATACTTGTCTCGTAATAATTACGTAGCTAGCTTACTCGAGATATGCAATGGTATTGGTTTGGTAATCAATTATTTGGTAATCAATGGTAATGGTATTGGTTTGGTAATCAATTATTGGTTTGGAGATATAGAGTAGTACGTAGTAAATGTAAGCACAATGCTTAGATTATTAGATACCAGTAAATGGTGCAATATGTACGGATCTGTAGAGGTAGGCCGCTGATGGTGACAGCTCAGTGCAAGTATTCCTCCACGTGCGTATATAGGGCTAAGAGATTTTCTTGGTGTGGGTATTCTTCCGTATCTATTACCAATTGGATGGCCATGACGGATAAGGAACTCGGCAATTAGGCGTGGTTTCTCGATATTACAGGAGGGCATAGTTAGGGGTATTGGCTGCATAATTGTATAATACCAAGTGTTAATTAAAATGACTATATACTATAAGTACAAGAATGATGCTTTTCTATTTCTTTCTCTAATTAGCTTAGACTATTGTTTTAGTGAGACTATTTTGGTTAATTCTTTCTGTGTGTCAATCAACCCTTGTCCTTAAATTGATTAACCCCTGTATTAGATTTTGATCTGCATAAGTGATATAAATTATTATTATAGTACTCTCTTCTCATATCTTCCCTTAGGATTAAATAAAATACGATACCTTGGAAATACTTCCGGATGAAATGCTACAGCAGTATATTCGTGCGTTTGCAGATTATGTCTGTAACTATAAAGAATACTTAGTAATATTTCAGGCATAATTGTTGGGAATTATATTTCTAGTAATTTTTTTTAAGAAGTATTAAGAACGACAAACAAGAAACTCCTTCTCCACTTGTGATTTTTGTTGTGTGCTGAACAGGAGGGAAATGATACTTACTAATAAGAAATCAACTTATTTTAAGATGGAAGGTGTATATTAATACCATGATCATATCCACAAAGAATTGTGAACTATAAAAAAAAGGAAGGATCTTTCGATCTTAGCAATTAGATTAACCTGTTAGGTATAGGCCTATAATCCAAAATAAAAACAGACAAACATGCCCTTAGTATCTCATAAGATCTTTGTGTTTAACAAACCCTTTTTTTAAAGAAAGACACAGACAAGCTGGTTTTCTTAAACAATAAGCTGTTGCTTATGTGTTCTACCCACGTGCTCTTAGTTATATGGTGAGCATGGACACTCTTGATTGTCTTAGGAGGAGTATTAAGGCTGTGTCCGGGAGGTGGATTTTGGAACTCCATCTCCCCACACTGAAAATGTGGTGGTTTATTAATGTATAATTAATTAAGTATCAGCTAAAAATAACTTAAAATAGATTAATATGATTTTTGAGACAAATTTGGTATAAAACTTTTTTTAAAATGTACCATTTTGTAATTTGAAAAGTGTGTACGTGGAAAATGAGAAAGATTAGTTGGGAAAGAGAAGAAAAGAACTTAGAGCAATTCCAACAGTCTCCTTATCCCAAACTCCAAGTTAAATTTTAGCAAGTTTGAAGAAAAAAAAAACACTCCAATAGCTTCTCTATTTGACTAGCCAAGCCATCTAGCTAGCCAAAATGGCTCCGTGGCTGGCCAAACTTGGCCAGTCTGCCTGCCTAGCCAAACCCGGTTGCTAGCTGTGGGACCCACGTTGCTCCCCACCTCAATATCTCTTTCCCCTCTCTTTCACCGCACAGATCGATCGTCGCCGCCATCATCGTCCTACCATGCCATCGCCGTCCCGCGATGTCGCTGGCTCGCACCTGCACGGTCGTCGCCGTCCGATTTCCTCCGTCATCGAGGGAGCTCCACAATGACGAGGCAAGAGCGAGGGAGGGTGTGTTGGCGACGGCGACAAGGGAGGAGCGATGATGGGGAAGAAGTGGCCAGATCCATCATCGCTGTCGATGGCCTCCTCCTCCGGCACCACTGTCGTCGTCGAGGTCGCCGTCACCATCCCCTCCGCATCCGTCGTCTCCTACCCCGCGGACGGCGGCGTGGATTCGCCGGGAGGGGGGCGGCGACGTGTGACTCCACCGCCTCCTTCCTCGCCGGATTCGGCCGGCGGCGTGCAATCGCCGGGGGGGGGGGGGTGGGGGCCACGTGTGGACTCCGCCGCCTCCTCCCTTGTGCGGATGGCAGCGTGGATTCGCCGGGACGACGATGTGTGGACTCTGCTGCCTCCTCCCCCGCCGGATTCGGCCGGCGGCGTGGATTCGCGGGGAGGGGGGGACCTCCGCCGTCGTCTGGCTGCCAACCTCCGCGCATCCGCCGTCGGACCACCGGCCGCTAAGGTTGCCATCGCCATCCGCCGCACCGTGCTCGTCGAGCCATCAACCGCTGTTGCCATCTAGAAAAATGGTGAGAAAAGAGAAAGGGGAAAAAGGAGGGGGAAGGAATAGCATAGGCTGACATGTGGGTCCCATTTGTCATAGATTTATAATGGAGATGGTAGATGGAGAGGCTGTTGGAGCAAACAACAAGTTTAACTAGCCAAATCAGATAGAGAGTTGGCTATATGGGTATTTAGAGAGTGGGATTTGGAGAAGCTGTTGGAGATGCTCTTAGCCTAATTAGCAATGCTACTAATGCTATTTAACACACCCTCCCCTCTCTATCTCCCTTCGTCGCTCTCTCTCGTATGGAGTGTTTTGGTGTTGCATGCTGTCCCTGCTGTGCATAGGCTTTGTTAGCTAGCAAGGCAGCTGCAGTTGTAGGTGGTGCAGCTCAGCTGGGGGCTGGGCATACAGCCCCAAAACACTGTCCTTGGCCCCCCCTCCTGCACAGATTCCCCCTTCTGCCAAACCCAGCAAAAGGTTCCCTTGTCTAGCTCCTCTCATCACACACACTCTCTCTCCCTCTCCAATGCACAAGTAGGAGATGAGTACCACATGCATCATGACCACTTTATTCCTCCTTTCCCAGAGACACAGATGAGAACAACGCTGTCTCACCTTTCCTGCTCTCTCACCTCCTTTACCACCTCCCCCTTTGTCTTTTTCTTATTGAAAAATAACCGGTACTATATAGGGCGATATATTAGTATATCAAGAAAATTATAAGATTACAATCAGTATTAGAAAAAACAATACAGATTAATTAAATTTTAACTATTAAAAACTTGAAAAACTTGGACTTATCTGATATTTTAAGGTAACCTTTATATATAAAAAAGTTTTCATACGAAATATGCTATTTAACAGTTTAAAAGAATACTAATGAAAATTAAGATAAAAGAAAAGAACGGAGTCTAAGGCCCTCTTTGTTTAGGCTTAGACTTATTGGCTTAGGCTTTTAAGTCAGCTTATTGGCTTATATGATTTATAAGCCAGTGAATTTAATGTCCTAAGTTTAATGGTGGAGTCATACATCTATCTCATATAAGCCAAAAAAAACTTCTCCGACCTAGCTTTTGGCTTAGGCCCTCTTTGTTTAGGCTTAGACTTATTGGCCTAGACTTTTAAGTCACCTTATTGGCTTATATGATTTATAAGCCGGTGGATTTAATGTCCTAAGTTTAGTGGTTGAGTCATACATCTACCTCACATAAGCCAAAAAAGCTTCTCCAATCTAGCCTTTGGCTTAATAGTGTTAGAGTGGCTTATGGCTTCAAAAAAGCCAAACGGAAAAGCTGCTTATTTGTTTAGGCTTAGACTTTTCAACTTATAAGTTAGCTTATAAGCCTAAACAAAGAGGGCCTTAATAGTGTAAGAGTGGCTTATGGCTTCAAAAAAGCCAAACGAAAAAGTTGCTTGTTTGTTTAGGCTTAGACTTTTTGACTTATAAATTGGCTTATAAGCCTAAACAAAGAGGGCCTAAGCGTGAGGGTCAGGGGAGACCTCCCCTTCGTCCTTTCTTGAGTTGCTTCCTCCCTTGTCATCGCAGCTCTTGCAAGGAGGTGAGCAAGCAAGCAACCCCCTGTTGTTTGTGAATTCTGGTCACAAATCTTTTAGTTGCATGTCTTGCGCATCTTCTCTCTTTGCTGTAGCTAGCTTCCAATGTGCGTGTGTGTGTGGTACGAACGGGTACGTCCCCTCTCTGCTCTGGGTGTTTCTCACATCGATGTGTCACTTTTGTAGGATATGTGTGTGCCACTGTGTGGTTCCCCTCTGCTTTTGTTTCCCTTGGCACAAAGAAACAAATGGGATAAAATTAGCGGACAAGAGGCATTTTGTAAGCTTATATCAAAATCAGAAGATATATCCATGTCCTATCCACGAGAAAAAAAACTTAATAATTTCAACATACCTCTAAACAAGATTAGATATTTGGTCTTACATGGTATACAGATATACAGCAATCGACCGTATACTCACATGCGCATGCACTTCTACTCGGGATCGATATCGGTCCCGAGGAAAATGCGAGCCTAACAATATATTAGTTTCTAATATGCTTTCGCAATATTCTTCCAATTCAAAGCTATATAAATATATATATTTATATCTCATTATGTGTTTGTCCAAAAGGTGAAAAGAGAATGCCAGGATGCAATTAATAACTTGGGGATGGGGAAGACACGGGACCGGCTGAGTAGTATATACTCCGAACGATGGCGGATGGATCTCCTCTCTATCTCCTGCCTACGAGCTGCTTTGTTTGCTTGCAGGATTTTTAGCTGTACTTTGCTAGGGGGATGCCACAGGCTTCTAAAAAGTATGCCCATTTTGTTCCCATGCGTTTGTTGCATTCCTTGGCTGCATTTTTTTTTTTTTTTGGTATGGTTTCAGGCTTGTCCGCGAGTGATTTCAGCTACTATGCTGAGTTTGCTGCCTTGCTATACGTGGGCTTTGTCCGTTTGCTCCAGGTCTTAAAAACAGTGAAAAATCCACGGCTCTGTTGGTTATTAACCTCTGCTTCTGTGGCGTATTAATCCTCTAGCTAGCTACCTCAAGCTTTGACCATTCTTACCCTCGAGTGTGCATGGCCTGGCCTGGCTGGCAGGCCAGTCATCCTTGAAGGTTGAAAGTTCTTCTCCTCTTTTTTTTTTTTTTTCAGAAACTTAATTTGAAAGTTGAAAGTTGAAACTTCCCCCTCTGATCACAATACAAACCTTCGTTTTAACGGTATTCATGCACTGATGCGATTTCTATGTTTCAATGCTTGTAAATTTAATCAGATGCTTGGAAAGAAAATCTAATTAATTCAAAATTAAAAAATGACAATTAAAGTAAGAATTTTTTGACCTAATATTATTGTTCGCTAAATAACCCAAAAATCCTTATATTTCAGAACGAAGTGGGTATATTTTAGGACTTTTGATGTAGTCTTTGAGATTGTAGGAGTGATGTTAAGAATTTATTTTTAAATACAAATCTACGATACATTCTTCCACAGCGTGCTTTTATAAAGACTTCCTCGATCAGACCTTAACCTCTACGATTTTAACGAATCCAATACTAGAACTAGCATTAATGAAGATATTTATATTTAAAATCAGGCCTTAACCTCTGCGATTTTAATAAATCTATTTCTAGCTAGCATTAAAAAATATTTGTATTTGAAGTTTTTCGAATTTTACATGAACCATACATGTTCAAAATGGCATGTTGTTGTTACTGAAGGAGTATGTTTTTAGCCAATGTCCTATGTGAAAAGAATTTGGTTATATTGGTTTTTGAATTGGCTTTCCCCTTTAGAAAACTTCCGAGGAAGCAAACTAATTAAACATCTTCTGAAAATTGCGAAATGATGTCCATTCGACTGTTTTTAAGAAATCATGGTATAATTCTGGCCTATAACACCAACTATGATGTACAATTATATCGGCATTTGCTAAATGTAAATTAAGAAAAGGAGCAAAAGACCAACGTAACAATTTGGAGCAACATTGTTTGGACTCGATGATGATGATAAAAGTTCTTTATACTTCTTTCGTTAATGAGGCACGGCTAAGATATTTCACCATCGGAGATCAAAAGTTTCTCCAAAGCAAATTCTTCAAACAGAAAAAAGCCGCTTAATACGGTGCGGTGGAGGCCTCGTGCTGCCAGTGCGGTGGTTTTTGAGTGGATGGGCGACGAACTTCAAGAAAGGTTGCAGGGGTTCCAGGCGAAAGCCGTGCCTAGTAGTTCACCGGACCGGCAATGGCTACGCCTTCGGGTGTTGTAACCTCCTCTAGGGCACTGTCGAGGAATCATCTCTTCCTTGGCGAGTTTCTCGGGGTGAAAACCACATCTTCCTTAGATGGGCGATGGCGGCGTCTTTGATGTCGTGATCTCTGTGGAGGCATCGTTTCAGAGTCTCGTCTTTGTTGTTTTGTCGTAGGCCTAGTGATACGGCCCAGCCAAGGCCATTCACATGTAATATGATTGATGCGCATCAATGCAAGATTAACGCTATGCTTAACTACAAATCTTATTATTTTCATCGAGCAAGGCTGCTACTTGGCTTGTATGATTGTAGGTTAAAGCATATCGATGTGCTTAAAGATAGAGACTTGACTCGGATTGCCACCACTACACCATAGATAAGTTCACCAAGGAGGATAAAATGGAGCAGCAAGATCGGACCAGTGCAAAAGCAAGATCAGCTCAGAATGAACCAGTCCAGTGCAAAACGGACAAGTGAAAGAAACACTCATAACTTTTCATTCTCAAAAGCTATGAAGGTGAATGAGCACATTCCAGAAAGCTTATTGAGTCTAGTTTCACACCCAATAAAACGTTCGTCATTTGGATTTCCCACTAAAGAGTTATGGTCATATTAGTGGACACTGCTCCGAAGGCTAACAGAGTCTGCAAGACGTTCAACTTCCCATGCAAAACTGTATCAATCTACAATATTTCGTAGTGCATTATGCACATGGTGTGAAAGCTTATCAAGTTACCTTTCCAATGCAACTGACCGCATGCCATTTGGACTTTCCAATAAGGAGTAATGGGCAAAACATGGAAGACTGCTCAGAAACCAAACAGATCTCGGGAATTCACTTATTGTGACTTTTGAGCTAACCTATGTCCAGTAAACTCCCAAGACTTTTCATTCACATCTAGGAGGGTTGTTCCTAGTATAAATATCCCTTATGTTTTATCATTTGGGAGCTTTTTGATAATCGAAATACAAACCCCTTTGTTCAGCTGTGTGCTAACGAACACTAAGAGACCGAGATCTCTACCCATTTGCTCTTGGCGATTTCCTCGTGGGATTACATAGGCGGCCGCTTCATCGGCACCCAATCCGTGCTCCTGCTACTTCATGTGCAGGCTGTGTAGGTTGGTTCTTTGAGAGTGTGATTAGGCGAATCCTTGGTTCAGGCTGCCGCATAGAGACGGTGGTTGACTCCTTGTGCGTGTCGTCAGGTTGCACTAGTTATCCTGCTGCTCGCAGCTAGTTATCTTGGCTGATTTTCAGCTAGTTATCTTGTTCAAGATCCTACGTCGTGAAGATCGGGACAACATCCGTATCATCATGGCGATCGGCCACGTATAGCGGAGGTCTTTTGGTGCTAGGTTCCTCTCTCGGTGGGTTGTGTTTGTGTGGTTAGCACATGGTTCTTAGTCATGCCCTTTGGTGCACTTCTGACCTCGACAGTGTCTGTCGATTTTTGTTGTAATTTTTTTCCTTCTTAATATATTCGGATGGTCTCCTTCGGTCTTTCCCGGCGAAAAAAAAAGCCGTTTGAGTCGATGCCGTTGATGGATGTAATTAACTGGTGTAGGCCATTGAGAGTTTTCACCTAAGTTGCTTGTTCTCCAAAATGACCAAAACCATGCCACAAATTCTGTTGGATTGAACTAGAAAAGGCTAGATTTTCTAAAGTCTATAACTCAGTACACATATTCGACTATTAAAATTAAGATTATTGTAGGTTATATCGATCAAACAGAGACGTCAGTTGCGGAGACAGGGACGGCCAGTGGCATGGCCTCCTCCAACAATACTTCTATACCTATTATAAAAATACGTAAGGTTTCCCTTTTTTTCGTCAGTCACTTTTTTTTATTTTCATCTTTTTTTTTCCTTTTTACCGTTCCTCCATTTTTTTCTTCGCTTATTTTTTCCTTTTCTTTTTCACCCGTTGTTTTTTTTCTCTTTTTCCGTTCTGTTTTTTTTTTCTTTTTCGCCATTTGTTCTCATGATCTCCACCGCCATGTCGATCGGTATCCGCATTCTCACCTTCAATTGATAGTAAAAATCGATTCCCCACTACTCCCTCATTATTTTCCCCATAATTTTTCCTTTCAATTCCACTTTAATTTACCGGACTCCCTCATTATTTTCCCCATAATTTTTCTTTTCAATTCCGCTTTAATTTACCGGATCTAATCTCTATTTAAGAGTTTTATGGATTTGCTCAGATTTTGATAAAAACAGAAGAGTAGAACAAGTGCATCACAAACCCTTAACCAATTTTGGGAGATCAATAAAGATTCGATGCGATTTGATGGGAGATCGAGAAAGGTTTTATACGATTTGATGGGGAGATCAGTTCTAGCATCACACTCTTTCGAGCTTTGACGACGGTAGTCGGCTATGCGAGTTGCTATAATGTATAGCGATCGAAAATGTTTTTATCTATTGTTAAAGACGACAGTCGGCTATGCGAGCCAGGCCTTTAGCTTTACTTGTGGGCTAGGTCAAAGAGACGCACGCCAAGCAGAGAGGGGTAGCGGGCTGGGCTGGGACAAAAATGGAACGAAGAAATAATCTTTTGGCCCCAAAAGAGTATAATGTATACGATTCAAAAATGTTTTTATTCGTTGCAACGCACGGGTATTTTTTCTAGTTTACATATAATCATGTAACTAATTAGGTAATTAACCAAAGTAATAGCGTATTAGGTTATCTCCAAGACTCTTGGGTGGTCTCTCTTATGTTAGAAAACCTTGCTCGGCAGCTGAGAAACGTGCTTAATTAAATAATCAACTTTTAAGGTATAGCCAACTTGAAAATACATGAAGCGGCCGACACGGATCTAAGGACTAGACCTCATCAGACCATGACCACCATACGCAGAACCCCTATCGCATTTGCCAAACCGTCGCGATCTCCACAAATCAAGCCAAAAACATTCTGCACTGTACACGACCAATTTGTATCTGCCTAGCTAGCCACTCTGGCACGCTGCAGATACAACTAGCTTTTGCTCGTTTACTTAGTTTCAACAATGTAATAAGAGCAAGTTCAATAGTACAGCTCACTACTAGCTTTAATTTATCTATAGCCAATCTAATAGCCAATTCATACAATAGTTGTTTACTATACTATTAATATATGGTTCCACCTGCTATATACACATTGCGTCTTGGAGTCCGTGTTACAGCTAGCTACGAATCTGTAGCCCGCTGCTCTTCTCTCTAATCGTTTATCTCATTAAAATATGTTTATAGCTGGTTAATAGCCTGCTATTGTATCTGCTCTAAGTCCATTGTAATCGATCATCCACTGCCATTGACAACAAGGGATCCTAGGAAAACGAAGATTCCTTGTTTGCAAACTTAAAAAGAAGAATGGACAACTACGTAGCATCCCGGTCTAATTAGAATTTAGCATGTGTGACTTATGATAACTATGTGCGTATGTTTACTATCACCTTGCTAGTTTAGTAAGAGTGGGACCGACATATAAGAATTCATCCCTCCAACCATATGACTCCCGGGTTGATCCTTTTATACGAAGCGATGATGAGAGTGTAAGTGGGGTGGTATGTGTAAGTGGGTCTACCTGTCAAATAGACTGGTACGCGGTTCTGAAGGGAAGGCTATTACAAACTATTCAGCATAATTGTACTAACATAGGCCAAGAGAAAAATGGTCATAGACCTAAAGGACCCAGAGCAGGGGAAAGGGAATTTAAACCAGCGTGGTAGCTTCTTCTAGAATCGGCTGTCTCATTAAAATGCAATGTCCAATTTGCAGTATCCAATTTGCAAGTGGTCCTTGTTGTTTTAGCAACTAAACTGAAGCCCCTGCTGCCTCCAACCCCAGAGCAATGCATGGGTGGCAACTGGCAACTATCTCTACCAAGAGACAAAAAAGAAGTATGATTAAGTGTGGGTAACTAGAGACATAAACCACAGGAATAGGATAAACAACACCAAGACAAACATTCCAGTCCCAGTAGTGCTTATAGCTAGGCTAGAATGGTGCTAAGCACAAACTGCATCACGTGAACCTAACTAGGAAAATACTATATGCTCATACTAGATAGTACGAGTAGTAAGAAAGCAAGAGGAATTTAATTCTCTCTTGGAAGAACAAGAATCCAACTACCAAATCTCTCTCTCCCTTATCCCCTTTAACCTCTTCACAAGGATTTCTTCTTCTTTCTTTCTTTCTTTCTTTTTTTTCTCTTTTGTTCTTGTGGGAACATGCATGACAGGTGCAGGCGTCAGAATACGGATGGGCACAATGGGGAAGGAGGAAGCTAAACAACAAAACCAGCGTCAGGCCAGCCAGCATAGACCACGGTTTGTATATACACATATATATATGTATATATATAATTCATATATACACACACATGCACTTGCTTCCAAGGCACACACCAGAAGAATATCACACAAGCAGAAGAAAACAGGGCAGCAGCCAGCAGCACATCACATAGAAGTAGTAGTAGATCACACACCATGATGCATCATCAATATATGCTCTCTACCAAAATCAAAGCCACAAGCCACAGCTCCAGCCAGCCAGCAGCATGCAGTTGGCACTTCACTTGGCACCCACATCACACCCTGCCAACTTCCGAAGCAAGCTCTATACTCAACAGCTGCTAATCCAGACAAACAACCTGCAGATGGTTTTAATGCACTAACTAGTAACTAGTTGTTGCATGACCCCAGCTCCAGCTAGCTCAAGAATGGAAATCAGGGTTACAAATGTTCATCCTTGAAAAGGTAAAGGGAAATGTGAAGGGGAAAAAAAGGGGTTAGTCTCACAAACTTGAGAAGAAAAAGAAAAAAGAAAAGAAAAGAAAAGAAGAGGAGAGGAGACAACCAAGAAACAATGGAAGGAAAACAAGAATTCTAGAGATGGGTCTCCTCCCATACATTGGAGTACAATGTAGGTAATAATGGCGAAACTTGGGGACCTTCTCGCCAAAAACTCTTCTCTCTCTCTCAATATTTTTTTTTCCCTTTGGAAGTTCTCTCTAACAGAGCATGCACAATTGCGAGAAGGCCCCCCTACAATTAGTGAATTGCGGAACTCGGCGGCGGCGCGGGGACGGCGGCGGCGGCGGCGGCGGCTCAGACGTAGCCGTTGCGGCTGAGGTGGAGGAGGCCGGAGCTGCCGCACTTGGGGCACACGTCGGCGGTCTTCGGCACCATGAAGTACATGAAGCAAGCCCGGCAGCCGGCGGCGACGAGGACGTGGGCGCCGTTGTCGCCGACGGCGTAGCCGCTGCCGGCGCCGGAGGCCGACTCGTCGGTGGGGGGAGAAACGACGAGAGCGTGGACGAGACGGCGGAGCCCCGGCTGCTGCTGGCGCTGTGCTGCTGCTGCTGCTGGTACTGCTGCTGCTGCTCTCCTCGTCGTCGCCGTCGCCGCCGTCGAGCCGTAGCCGTAGCTGCCGTACCGTAGCCGTAGCCGTAGCCGTGCGCTGCTGTCGTGCGAGCGCCACGCGCCGCCGCGCCCACGGACGACACGGAGGTGTACCCCGCACGACGTGTGGTCGACGCCGCGGCGGCGCCCCCGCCGCCGCCGCCGCGGCCCGCGCGCGCGAGGCAGCGGCGGGAGGAGGACGACGCGGACCGCGACGCCGGCGACGGCGAGTACGCCGACGACGAGCGCGGATCGACGGTCGTCCGGGTGCCGTCCTCCCAGTTGATGTAGTAAACTTGCCCCGTCTGCATCAGCAAAGCCAAATCACAAACCACATTTCACACAAATTCTCACACATGATTCACAAATGATTCACATGAACTACTCATCAAAATTCATGTAAATAATAATAACAATAATAATAATAATAATGGAAATGCACTTGAACTAGACAACTAGTGGTACAGATTAAGTTAATCTTGCAAATGGCGAAATACTGTTTCAAGAATGTGGTGAGTAATGTGCATGATGCATGGAGAAGTTTGGGTGGGGAAAATCTACAAGTACATTTTGGTGACAGTCTGCAAGAACAATTAATGCGGTGGCATTCAGTTGCTTCCGTGAAACAAGGTTGAGTACAGCAGAACAGGGGAAAGAAAAAAAAATCTGGATCAAATGGTGTAATGAATGCTGCTCTCTTTGTCTTCTTGTTTGTTTGCAAATCACAGGGCAAGGTTGGCAATGAAGAACACCACCACCACATTCTCATTTCATCCTTTGTAAAAAAAAAAAAAACTGTAATCTGCATCAAAGATGTTCTACTTAAGAAGCACATAAATGTATTGCAATAGTATCTTCAGAAAAGGCTACTGAAATAACCATAAGAAGAGCATTTTTGTCTACTCTGTTGGTGGAGACAAGGTGGAGATGAACACTCCATTTTGGTGATTAATACGCATTAATCTTCATTGGTAGGCATTCATTCGTCTGTTCAAAGTACTAGCAGGGATGAAAAAGAAAGGGAGACACTTTGTCACAATGGAACTGAAGATTTCCCAGAGGTGAGACTCATCTGGTGTTTAACAAAGCTCTGCGATTAGATTAGAGCCCAGGACCAAAAAAACAGAGCATTGTGGTCCAGAAGAAATCTATAGCGAAATCTAGAGTTTCAGATAGAGACAGAGCAAAAAGGAATGGATCTACAGGGATGTGTCAGAAATTTAGAATGCAACACAGATCTGAATGCGCGCTTAGATCAGAGACCAGAGAAGGTGTGGAGATTTGAAGAGACTTGCTATCATCAACAAAAAAAAAAAGAAAAAATTAGTACCATCTTTTCCGAGGTTTCTTTTCTGAACTTTTTCCATCCCTGTGTTAAAAAGAACGGCCTGAATCTCTCTGAAGATGATCGAATCCCCAACCAAACGAAGATAAGAACCGAATAAAAAAAAACAGAGATAAATAAAAAATATATATTTGCATAGACGAAGAGAGGAATCGCAGATGAAGCAAGGATCCAAGAACAAGAAGAGAGAAGGGAGACGAGGAGCAGAAAGAGAAGTGGAAGAAGAAGAAAAAAAAAAATCAGCGCGGACGGGTCGTCTCGTCTCGTCTCTCTCTCCAGTTCGAGCGCCCGCTTTCGCCATTAATGATCAAATGATTGATCCCAATCGAGCCCAAACCAAACCACACCCACCTACCTCGGAAACTGCTATCCATTTATGTCTCCAAATGATTGGACAAAGGGCGGCGCGCCGCCGTGTCCCGCCGCCGCCGCCGCAAGAACCGATCGGAGAAGAAAAGGAAACGCAGCGTATGCATATGGATGTATGGATGCATGTGTGGAAGAAGAGATGGGCGAGTAGTAGTAGACGTACCCGGATGTCGAGGCACTGCTCCCAGTGGTAGGGCAGGGCGACCTCGGAGTTGAGCTCGACGGTGACCCCCTCGCTGTCGTCGCTCCCCTCCGCCGCCGCCGCGCGCCTCCCCCTGCGCCGCCCTCCTCCTCCTCCTCCCCCGCCGTTGAGGGAGCAGTTGCGCAGCGACGAGGCGATCATCTCGATGTTCGGGGCAGTCATCAAGTCCACCACCACCACCACCACCACCACCCCACCCCCCACCCCTCCCCCTCTCCAACAAGAACCAAACGGACGGCGAGGAAGAAGAAGAAGGAGAAGGAGAAGAAGAAGAGGAAGGAGGAGAAGGAGGAGGAGAAAGGAATTTGCTTTTGCTGTTGCTGCCGCAGCGGCTGGCGATGCCGCGGTGGTGGTGGTGGTGCGCGTGGGGTAGCGTAGGCAGCGTATGACGCGTGAGGCTACAGTGGTGGAGGTGGAGGTGGTGGTGGTGCCTGGTTGGAGCCACTGTTATATATACTGCCATTGTTGCTCCTGCTGCTGCCAATCTTGGGTGTTTTTGGGGTGGTTTTTTGGTTTTGGTTTTGGTTTCTAGGGTTCTTTGGTTTGGTTTAGGAGGGGGTGGAGGGAATTGGAGGAACGGTCTCAGCGAGTGCCAATTGTGTGCCAACATAGTATGCGCTGGGATTAACGGGCGGGGGCGCCGATGCCTGCCCGGGGTATCGGGCGGTTTCTGGTTCACTTCCTACGGCTGGTATGCCTGCTCGAGGTATCGGGTGGTTTCTGGCGCACTTCCTACGGCTGGTATGGTGCTGGCGGGTCGGGGCTGGAGCACCGTGATATGCGCCGATGGTTTTTCCGGCGCCTATGTAAATCTGGGGGCCGAGAGAGAGGTTTTGTTTTCGTGCGCTGGATTCACTGGCGTGTAAGTATGCGTATTAGGCTATGAGTAATTGACGGCTTGTCCGCTTCCTTCTTAGTGAAGTAATGATATTGTAATAATGAGATACGCTTCCAAAACAACGAGAGGTCGTGAGCGATCGAGGTGAAAGTTTTAATTAACCATGCCTAGCTTCCTGGTATTCATGAATGGTATTCTGCGCTACGATAGTCCAAGGCCGCTGGAACCTGTTTCACATGTGTATACCGAGTCTATAAGTAATTGTGTGTTCTGCTTAACAATGACATGATAAAAACCGATAATATGGTACACCTTTAAAGAAAGAAAATTGTGTGTTCCGTATCAACGTTACATTGAGGATGCTATAGAAGACAATAATATTTTTTTTTAATGAATGAACCAGCCTTGATCTTCTTTTTGTTTAAGAAAAAAGAAGAAGGAAAACTGTGATAATGTGGTATACGACCAAAGGAAGAAAAGTATAAGTAACATGAAGGGGTTGAAAGGTGCAAATGATGAAAGCTTTCTGCTGCAGCCAAGGGGGAGAGAGAGAGAGGGGGGATCGATGAATGATGCTAGGGGGAAAGCTAACATCAACCTACTACCATGGCCACTCTCTCTCTCTCTCTCTCTACATATCGCTCTCTCTCGTATGGTGTGTTTTGGTGTTGCATGTTGTCCCTGCTGGCTGGTGCAGCTAGCCGAGCTCAAACCAAACCGCTGGCCCGGCCCGGCTCTTGGGCCACCATCTCCTGCGCAGATTCCTCTTCTGCCAAACCGAGGAAAGGTTCCCCCCTTGTCCCTCCCTCCTCCTCTCTCTTTCTCTCTCTCCTTCCTTGAATCAACCTGACCATTTCAAAAACTCCATCACAACTAGCTGAATTTGTCTCCTGGAAAATGGCATTAGCTAAGCAGCAAAATGTGGCAATAAAATTATAGAACACATGCAGTGTTATGTACAGTGTAACTGTGAGTAGTAAGAAAGCAAGAGGAATTTAATTCTCTCTTGGAAGAACAAGAATCCAACTACCAAATCTCTCTCTCCCTTATCCCCTTTAACCTCTTCACAAGGATTTCTTCTTCTTTCTTTCTTTCTTTCTTTTTTTTCTCTTTTGTTCTTGTGGGAACATGCATGACAGGTGCAGGCGTCAGAATACGGATGGGCACAATGGGGAAGGAGGAAGCTAAACAACAAAACCAGCGTCAGGCCAGCCAGCATAGACCACGGTTTGTATATACACATATATATATGTATATATATAATTCATATATACACACACATGCACTTGCTTCCAAGGCACACACCAGAAGAATATCACACAAGCAGAAGAAAACAGGGCAGCAGCCAGCAGCACATCACATAGAAGTAGTAGTAGATCACACACCATGATGCATCATCAATATATGCTCTCTACCAAAATCAAAGCCACAAGCCACAGCTCCAGCCAGCCAGCAGCATGCAGTTGGCACTTCACTTGGCACCCACATCACACCCTGCCAACTTCCAAAGCAAGCTCTATACTCAACAGCTGCTAATCCAGACAAACAACCTGCAGATGGTTTTAATGCACTAACTAGTAACTAGTTGTTGCATGACCCCAGCTCCAGCTAGCTCAAGAATGGAAATCAGGGTTACAAATGTTCATCCTTGAAAAGGTAAAGGGAAATGTGAAGGGGAAAAAAAGGGGTTAGTCTCACAAACTTGAGAAGAAAAAGAAAAAAGAAAAGAAAAGAAAAGAAGAGGAGAGGAGACAACCAAGAAACAATGGAAGGAAAACAAGAATTCTAGAGATGGGTCTCCTCCCATACATTGGAGTACAATGTAGGTAATAATGGCGAAACTTGGGGACCTTCTCGCCAAAAACTCTTCTCTCTCTCTCAATATTTTTTTTTCCCTTTGGAAGTTCTCTCTAACAGAGCATGCACAATTGCGAGAAGGCCCCCCTACAATTAGTGAATTGCGGAACTCGGCGGCGGCGCGGGGACGGCGGCGGCGGCGGCGGCGGCTCAGACGTAGCCGTTGCGGCTGAGGTGGAGGAGGCCGGAGCTGCCGCACTTGGGGCACACGTCGGCGGTCTTCGGCACCATGAAGTACATGAAGCAAGCCCGGCAGCCGGCGGCGACGAGGACGTGGGCGCCGTTGTCGCCGACGGCGTAGCCGCTGCCGGCGCCGGAGGCCGACTCGTCGGTGGGGGGAGATTGCAACATCAGACGAGATGGATGGATCGAGCTGGGACGCATGCGACTGTGCGAGTTAATATTTTTTTATTCTAGCTATATTGATCATCATATATATAAGTTTTTTCATGAAAACCAATAAGTTGGGAACATTTGAGATGTTGTAGCTAAAGATCTTTAGCAAAATTTGTCAAGTGTCCTGAATATGTAACACGTCTAGTCGTCACCTTCGTGTGGTTTGACGGGCACATATCATGCTGAAGTTGAATGCATGCTAAAGTTCCAGTATTGTCTCACATGTTCACTACTCGATTCACATATTTTATTTAATGTAAGTTGTGATGGAAAAAATGAACTCTTAACAACCTATGCATGCATGCATGCAACTGTTGGGTGAGTATGAATTACCCCTGGATCTGAAATCAGACATTTTTCATACTCAACTATTAATACCGGATGAAGAACCCCCTAACTTAATCCGAGTGGTTATGGTCTTACTTGGTAGTCAAGTCAGTATTTTATTTTAAAAAAAATCTGCGAAACCCACATGTCAGATTCTCTCCCTCTCACCCCTCTCTCTACCAGATGGATCCTACCGATTTCTTAAAAAATGTTGCCTAGGCTGCCACGTAGAATCAAAACCACTCCAAATTAAGTTAGTAGAGTTCTTCATTTGATATTAATAGTTGAGGGTAAAAAATATCTGGTTTACGGGTCATTTAGACTTTCTTCTAAATACAGTATTGTTGCACGTCACACAAAAGGGCAAGGGTTATATAACGATCAATTTAAATTTTTTAATTTTTTAGTCATATATGATGAATATGTGAAGGGATCGATGATGTCACGTTACGTATTACTCCTATGTTCGTTTATTTTTTAGAGAGAAAAGGAGCATGTAGAATCTCTTAGCATGTAGCTTCTCTCTGTCCTCTCCTCTCCTCTCCGGCATGCATGCACGCGCTTGCTTTGCTTCGTTTCGCTTGCTTTGGTTGCTTGCTCGCTTGTCCATGCATGCACGCACGCGTGGTGTACCTCGAAAATCTTTTGGATGGCTGCGCCTAGCTCGTGTTCGTGCATCTATCTATCTATCTGTGTATCTTGCATCATCATCACGTACTGGATCGATCGATGTATGTATCTATTTCTTCCTCCTCCCTCCTGTTTTTGATCTAGCCTATAGCTTAATTTGTTCTCGTTCTCGTTGTTGCGGTGTACGCTCTGCTAGATTCCAATATATGCAGATGCGTGTGGTAGTACGTGGGTAACATGGGGACATGGCCGTTGTTGCTTGCTCGCCTTGCTGATCTCTGGTGGTTTCTCTCACGCCCAATGACGACGACGACCATGATGATGATTGATGGAACTCCGGAAAGGGGGAGATTGTTTTGTAGGGCCGTAGCTGTCTCTGGAACAGATATGCTGCATCGATCTCGGACCAACCCTGCTACTAGTAGTGGTAGTGGTGGTAGCGGAGATCGGTCGATTTTTTGGGCCCTGTTGATTCAAGTGGACGGGCAAATGCGACCCACACACACATCATGAGGTGTGTATGGGATCGACGTTTTCCTCCTCCCACGTACGTACGTACTACCTCCGTATATTTCGATAGAATCGACTAAGGCAGTGTTTGTTTCTATCCAAGGAAGATAAAGTTAGTGCACAGAAAACACGAAAAGTCATTAACTCATAATTTATTAATAAGTTTTCATTATTACAAAAAATGTGTGCAACTACTTTTATATATCACTCTACTACATATCCGGTTTTTCCATACGGTCAAATCCCAATTTTCGCAGATGGCAGGGCGATCCGCACGCACCAAATGGCCTGCGAAAATCGCTATTTTTGTATACGGGTGGTGTACTCACACGCGAAAGTCCGATTTTTCGCGTGCGGGTGCTTATGTCGTCCGCACGCAAAAATAAAAATCTGAAAAAAAAATCAAAAACCAAAAATGGCAAAACCCTAACCCTAGAAGCCACCGCCGCCCTCCTCCTCGTCGTCGTGGGGGCGTAGGGGCCTAGCGGCGGCTGGGTCCGCCCGCTCCCGTCGCCGGAGCCAGATCCAGATCCACCGCCATTGTGCCTCCCCACTGCCGCCGTGCGGGGTAGGGTGGCCGCTGCCCCTCCCCACCGTCGTATCCGCCGCCGCCGCGCCTCACCACCGCCAGATCCGTCGTTGCCGCGCCTCACTGTTGGTATTTATTATGACCACGGAATAATCTATAAGCGCACAAATACCGTTGTAGCCTTCACCCACGAGTATTCCAGTGTATCGTATCCACAGTGAACGTGTGTGTATAATCTAAGAACGAAATTCTTCGAAGGACAACAACTAAATGGTAGGCTTGGGATAGAGTGGACTCATGTGGGTTAGTTATCTTAATTAAGTTAACGTAAAACTCTATCACATGGGCAAGATAACTTGTCAAAAAACCAAATCAGTGCTAGGTCCATTGGTGAAAGACTGTCTTAGCACAATTTTCCATTTGAAAAAAATAATAGTAAAAGGACCTCGACAATCCTTTGCTAGCCAATAATTCACATACCTATTCATGTAAACAAATCACTACTACGAAAAGGATTTTGCGTGTGGTGGAAAAGGGTTTTCGCGTGCGAGTGGGCGAACTGCATGCATCCAGGAGTCTGCGAAAATCGCTATTTTTGCGTGCGGGTGGCGCACCCACATGTGAAAATCTGATTTTCGCACGCGGGTGCTTATGTCGCCTGCACGCAAAAATAAAAAACCAAAAAAAATAAAATAAAAAAACTGAACCCTAACCTTGTCGCCATCGCCATCGTCCTCGTCAGATCCGCCGTCGCCACGCCTCCTCCGAACCCTAACCTCAAAGCCACCGCAGCCGTTGTCCTCGTCAGATCAGCCGCCGTCACGCCTCCTCCCAACCGCCCGCCGGCCGCCGCCACCACCAAATATTTTTATATATAGTATTTTCTATATATCTAAAGTTTAGAGACCCAAAGTTTATAAGACAAAATACCCGATTCAACTTTAAATTTGAATTCAATTTTTTTTATATATATAGTATTTCAATACATAAATTTTTCTAACTGTTTTTTTATTTTTAAGAAAATTTATGGTGTATTAGGAAGAGAAGAAGGGGAAAAGAAAGGGGAGAGGAGCCGTATAGGGGGGATGGGGTCGATCGCCCATTAGCTTTACCCTATCGAACACAGTTTTTCGTTGCTTTCTAAACAAAGAAATTAATTTCTGCTACTTTTTCAATATTTACTCCATACATTGCCAATACTCCAAGTATAAATATCATCATAAGTTACTTAAAGTTTGACATTCCATCCCATTTGAAACTTTTTGGATTAAACCATGCATTTCTGCTATTCCTTCCTTCTATATTGTGTATTTTATAATTTATATATATGCCCCGTAACCGTGATTTTGAAAATATGACTCAGAGCATCTCACGATTTAAACAGCAGGCTGTATCAGCCCATGACGGATCAACTCGTCGACGTAAATTGAGCAAAGTATTGCGCATGATCCTTAGCATCATTATTTATCAAATTTTACATAGCTCTTCTCATTTTGCGACAGGGCAGTCACCCTTACTCCCTTAGCATTGGGTCAGGATGTAGATACACAGTAAAAACCTTCTAAAACAGTCAGGCGATTTAGATCAAACCAAATGGGAGAAAAAGCTGCTACTTGGGACTTGGGAGTGTTACAGATGTGAAGTCCAGGTTATGTACTATACACACTGCTTATAGGAAACAGCCAACTGGCAACTGCTTCCATTCCAGTGTCACTCTTCCTTCAGTATCGGCGGCCACCGCCAGTGGACAAGAGCACTTTGGTGGGTTTCTTGCCTTTCTTCCCGACTCCATTTGGTTTGTGCGTGTCCAGGCTATTGTCTGACGCTCTAGTGGAGGAAATGATGCTGGCAAAGGATAATGCGGGTGTTGCGGCTGGCCCTGCATAGAAAACAGTTTAGTTATGCCAGGATTTCACTAGAAGAAAAATGGGCACTGCCGCACACTGGTAAGTGCCAGCGTCCAAAGGTGCATCGTGTGTCACCATACCTTGTTCCCCCGTGCTTTCACTTTTGCCAGTCAAATCCCCAGATTCAACTCTTAGAGGAGGCGAGTCTTGGGCAGACGCAAAGCCGAGCCGTGCAACATCGGAGAAAAGCTTTCTTTCGCTGGCTGGTGGACTCGTGGAGGGTCCAGCATTGTTTCCAAGAGCTTAAATGGAAAATATATACATACATATGAAGTGAGGCAGGGCAACCAACCATACAGGATGAAACATGCAGAGAACTAAAAGCACAATTGCAAACATGTGAATGCTTCAGAATGTGGATTAGGAGCACTAAGAAGTATGTGTTTTGCCCCAATAGTAAGTCTGAATATGCAAAATCGGGTCTGTTCACAAATGAGTTTATTTACCTTCAAAGTCATCCAGAGAGAACATAAAATCGCCATGTGGCCCACTACTGGGAGAGAAGCTTGTATGTTCAAACAGCATTGCAGATGCCTGTGCAGCAGCAGCAACTTCGGCTTCACTCTATCGCTTTCTTCCTAAAGGAAAGCACCAAGGAGAAAAGTAAATGACCAAAATAAACCTTACAACTATAAGAGTCAGTTTGAACTGGTATGCAAACAGAGCTGAACACAAAAAAACATCTCACTCAGTATATTCTTGAATATATTTTGGCAGCCAAAACACCCAATTTTAAAGAAATTGACCAGCAACTCAAAATATTCAGTTTTTTTTTCCAAAAGGCAAAGTCTGCTCTTAGCAACCAAGTTATAAGTTATGTCTGCTTGAGAAAATCCATTCTATGTATCTGACCTCCTGTCACAGTTTAATTTCCATCCTAATTCATACTCCCTCCGTCCCAAAATATAAAACATTTTAGCCCTCAACATTTGTCCCAAAATATAACAACTTCTCACCAACAATTTCTTTCCAACCAATCACAACCTCCACCATTCACTTTTCCCACCTACCTCCACTACTCAACCAATCACAAAACCTCCATCATTCACTTTTACCTATTTCCTTAATAACCGTGTCCAACTCTAAAATGCTTATATTCTGGGACGGAGGTAGTACTTTTTAAAACATACCCCTTAACTTGCAAAACCATTCAAAGAATCTCTCAGGCCAAAAACAACAGAGTTTTCAATTGCAAACATGGTTTCAATAAAATTTACTTTCATGGAATTTGGCTCAACTCCATATACTGTTAAACCACCCATCACTCTCCATCCCACAGTCAGTGTCCACATTGACCAACTTTAATAATAATTAAAAAAACAGCCTGCTCATGAAAAATCGGGGTTGCTTCGGCCAGGGATGTCTTTGAACAGTAATGAAATTTTGTGGACATCTTTTAAATGGTACGAGAGTCCAAAATGAAAATGAACCAAGGTATCAGATATGTTATAGTACAATGTCCTATTTTCTCCATGTTTCCATATTGTGTGGTACACTGGTAGACATATTACATGTATAATGTCTTGAAAGAAATGCTTTTAAACCATGTGAGATAGACAATGATTACTGTAACTGGCAAGATTGCACTTCCCAGTTCTATCAAAGTTAATAATATGTTTCATAGCATCTCCAGTCATGTACTTGGGTGTTCATTTCTGGTAAACAAACACACCCTGGTCTACATAACCCAAGAGTAACTACACGCATCACACACCTTGAAGGCACTGCGTATATCATAAGAAACGATGGACCCATACAACAAATTAAGAACATCTAATGTTTACTAGCGACTCCTTGAAAAGTGCCTCATAAAAAACTATTTGACAGCATTTATAAATCCACAGGGATTAACTTACTGCTGACAAATCTGAGAATAGTGTCCACTTGCAAAATACAAACTAAAGAAATGCTGAACAAACAACACACAAACAGTTCTGACTAACAAATTTTCAAAAGTCGACTAGTCATGATATGACTACTGATGGCGAAATGCTGAATAAACAATACAAAGCAGTTCTAACCTTCTGGCAGTTCGTTTCCTCTGTTTCTCTCGCTTCTTGATTTCATCCATGAATGGAGCTAATGAGCTAGGAGGCAGCATATCACCCAGGTCAATTTCACAGAACTGCGTAGTTCATAGATGACAGAGCGTAAGAACAAGCTTGTAAGTAAAATTTAGTTATCCACAACTGGTTTACCTGGAACGTTGTTGTCAATGAGAAGTGACTTAGAATAACGATAGCGCTTTCTTGTAGCTTCGGATTGTGTTACAGTTTCTAGCTCCAAGATTTTTCCATGTTATTCTGCACGCAAGTAAGCTGATAAGTATCAAGCAAACACCACGAACAACAACCAGATACAAAAAAAAAAAAAAAGAAGAGATAAGCATCCCAACCAGAATGTAGTATTCTCATGCACACAAGAAATACATTGCTCGAGCAAATTGAGTAAAATTGGTTATCAGATCAAACTAAACAAATTATCTCTGCTTACATAGTGAAAAATCCAATTTTCCATAATCATAATCAGGATGCAATCTACCCAATACTAATACAATACACAAAATAATGTGTCAATATGAGAGCAATGACTTTTAAGGTGTAAACAAACACTAACCTTGGTGGAGCATATCAGAACTTCCATAATTGTTATAAGGCATTTCATGTTTAGCGGATGAAGAATTAGGTGTTGGCCATCAGATACCTGCAACAAGATTTGACATATCAAAACTCTGAGAATGAAAAAACATGTGCACAAGGTAAACAATCACAGCCAGACATACTTCAGACCTGGTAAAAATTATAAGTATCATTCTCATTTGAATCTATGGGAGCCATACATCTCTCTTCTGTTTTCGATGGCATTCCTTTATTAAAGATTTTATTTGATTCAGGTGAAATACAGAGCTCCGAAACACCAGCAATCATATCTTCATCTGATAGAGAGATAGCTTGTGTTCACTGTTCTGGCGTGAAAGATTGTGCATTATTAGGGTTCCTTGATTTGGAACTAGTTACAGTGAGAAGCTGTTCTTTAGGGGAGGGCTGACACTAAAATTTCTGTACTCACTCCAATATTTCATCCTTCTTCTAGCTGCTCCAAAGCGGTAGAAACATATGGAAGTCTCTCCAAGTCATCTCACAAGGCCTAAATCTGCCATATGCAACCAATTAACAAGATCTGTTTTCGCCTCTCTAACAGAAAGTTCCACATCAGACGTCAAAATGAACTTGGAGAATGCACTGCAAGGATCTTCGTCTATAGAAGTAGATTCATTCAGAAGGTTCTTAATAGAAGGAGTAGTGAATTTTGAGCGGCTCAAAAGTGTAAATGTCACATTGTCACCAACATGAAAATGCTTGGACTTGAGTAATATAGATTGTATACAACTCCTTTGTTGAGTATCATCATGAAACACAGTGGGCACTTCTCCAGCTTCACCTTTGTAATCTTCTTTCCCATAAGTAAATAACGTAAAATGCATGGAAAACAATATATAGACCACATGATGTAATCTGTGGCACAATGGGCTCTCCAAGCAAATAGGGCATTGCACCTCACAAGGGCTATAATATCTTACACATACAATACTTCCCACTGGAGCATCTTATCTGGATCCATTAATTCTATCTCATAGCTTCCAGTATCCAACACAACAAACTTAAAATTTGCTTGTAGGAACAAATCTTTGTGTATGGTCTGATCTTCCTCTGTGCTTCTTGGAGGATATGTTCTGGGCCTCTAGGCTGTGGCCGAGAAATTGGATCATAGTGGAAATTCAGCAGATAAATGGCATTACAGACTGATTCTTTCTAGCAGTCACCTGAGTACCATTCCCACTAGAATTTGTAGTGATTGATCAATTTCAGGGATTCATCAATTCAGGTCTCTGAGGAGTTGCCTGGCCTGAGGTCCATTATTGGCTGAAAAACCTGAATTCCCATGTTCAGAAGAGTGGCATTCAGAAAAATTGCCAACTTCTTGGGTATTAAATCATCATTCTCTTCTCTAGAGATTCTGAATCCAACTACCTGGACATATATCCAGATCATAAGAAAATTGAATGTAAGTTTCATCAAAAACAAGAGCAACATACACAAATGTTTATGGAAAAACTGAAATCTGATTTGAATTATGTTATGTAAACATTTTACCTTTTGGGAAGTATCAACATATTCTCTGATAGCTGGACCCACCGAGTCTGCAAAGTATGAGTTGCGTTGTAAAAAATTACTCTCAAATGGGCATATTGGAAACTAGTAAGGCAACACTTCAATAATATTTATGAAAAAAAATACCAATCAATGGATATTTTTATTAGCAAAATGATGTAATCAATGAGCATGCTCATAGCAGACATTGTCAACACTCAACAGTGAATTTGAGAATCAATTGAACTAATGAAGAACACAAATGGCTTCTAAGGGAACAAACTTGGTTGAGACTGCAACATGCTATGTCAAATGGTCACTATCTTCATGACCCCATTGTTATTTCCACTATTTATACTAGATAGCACAACGTTCATATTGGAATCAATAACTCCTGAAAAAACATAATCCCCCGCTGCTTTCATTGAGCCTTCCCCACTTTTGAAGGATAGCTAAGTAAGTTGTAAGGCATCAATTGTCCAAAATGGTAGTGCCTACCTGAGACCAAAATGCTCTTTACAAAGAAATGCATGCTCTACAGCAAAGTAATGAATCTAAATTCCATGAGACGTAACCATTAATCCGCATCGGCAGCACTCGATAGTAACTGACCAATTATAAGCTTAAAAACATTGATCCACATGAATCCACACGAGAATTGGTCCAATTGGATTACAATTAACCAAGCCAAAGCTCACCTAAGCACGGATACAGAAATCTTTAACCCACGAAACACGAATTAACCTAGAAACCACAGACCAACACTCAATTTACCAAAAAGGAATTAGAGTTTCTACACAAAGCTTGGGCTCAACTCTACAACCAGCAAAATTAACAGGAGACTAGCAACAAAGCTTCCCCCAATCCTCGCCCCTCCAACCAAACTAGTCCAGCTATCTAGATCAGTAGATCTGCTAGCCCCGCCGATAATCCCCAATCGTTTCGATCGACGTTTAGCCGTGGAAGGGGAAGAGGGAGGGAGGGAGCTCGCGGAAGCGAGAACTCACCGGAGCTCGGGCCGCCGCTCCCGCCGGCGGCGGAGGGCGGCGGCGAGACGGGAGCCGTAGGGAGCGTCGGCCGCGGCGGCGCGTGGGGCGGAGCTGTTGCCATGGCGGGGTCCGGGGCTAGGGTTGGAAGGGCGCGGCGAGCGGCTGGGATCCTCTGGTGGATTCGGAAGGGAGATGGACATCAACTCGCGCGGAGCTTCGGTGTGGGTTCGAACGGTCGCTCCTGTCGGCGGCGAGGTGGCGGGCGGCGGTGGCGGCGGCGACGCCGACGCGGTCACGGTGGCGCGGCCTTTATACGGTGGTGGTTGGGGAAGCAGACACGACGAGGACGCGCATGGCGTCGCTGGACCAAGTCCACGTGAGCCGCACAAGTGGAGGATCGTAAGAAGCAGGTCCATGGAAGTGTGACGGAATCTGTGAGCCGGGTCCATGGAAACTGTGGGAGGGCTTATGGAGGAGGCGAATATGCGGTTGAGTTCGCTGGCGTTGCCGAATCGGTGCTGATAGGTTCACGTGGCGACGAGCTCTCCACGTGAGGATGACGTGTGGGCCCAGTGACCCACACACATGGGCCCAGCTTATGGAATGGATGGGCTGGACCTTTCCTAGAAGGAATAAGTCTATTTTTCATATATACTATTGCTCTTGGTCGAATTACACCCTTAACAATAAAATCGGGTATATTATATCCTCCAGCTTTAATCACCGGTGTAAATCAACTCCTTTGGTAGTTTGTGAAGTGGCTTTTATTAACATTACAGGTTGACCGTGCTTAGACTCACTGAGTCAGCACGGGCTACTGTAGGACCCATGTGTCACCGCCCACTCTTCTTGTCCCCTCTCTTTCTTTCTCCAAACCAAGCCGATGAGCCCCTCCGAGCATGTCCCTTGTGAGCCCGTACAACATCGTCCCTGTAGCTCCGAGAGGCTACAACGTCACAGGAGGTCGACAATCAAGGACGGAGACCACAATGGCACGGGAGCTCAAGGACACACTCATTGCACCATCCCCAAGTCGGCTCTATCTCCCTCGTCTCCTCCACCGAGTGCACAAGGAGCTCGAAGCTCCAGCGACTACCTCCCAACGGTGGGACAAGGGGCTTTAGGAGGAGGTCAACAAACTGAGGACGAAGGTCGCAGCGGCACATGAACTCGAGGAGATGCTTGCCGCATCATCCCCAAGCCGGCGCTCTCTCCCCCATCTCCTCCGCCACGTGCGTAGGGAGCTTAAAGCTCCCGGCAACCACCTCATAGCGGCAAGACGAGGGGCTTTGGGAGGTTGGTAGATTGAGGATAGAGGTCGTGGCAGCATGGAAGCTCAAGGAGGCGCTCGCCTCACTATCTCTCTTTCCGCTTGGGACCTAGGGAGGGCGGCGGTGGCGAGGCGGTCCCCCCAAAGTAGCCGTGGAAGCCCAACTAGAGGACACGAATGGTGGAAAAGAGGCCTATTCTTCCAAGGATGATGGAGACGAAGAAGTCTGGGCGGAGCATGTAGAGGCCCTAGGCGGTGGCAGGAGCTCGGCGAGGCATCTCGTCAAGGAGTGTTGTGCATGTGCGGCGCCAACGCATCTTGGTGCATCCATGGAGCCACATGCGCTAGTTGATACCGCCGAGAAGACCACCTCACCGTCCCTCACCTCAACTTGCCTCGCCGCCACCCAAGAAGGTCGCGGTGCTCTACTGCGGCGACGAGGCCACCCTATGCTCCGCTAGCGGCCGTCACATCCACCTCGCCAACAGGCTCGTGAGCAAGCACCGCCACTCCTTTTTCTCCCTGCTTCCCTCGAATTCCTCAATGGCGGCGAGGTGGGCACGATGCGCGGAGACCTCAGCGGCGATGGCGATGGTGGCCTATGCCACAACACGTTGGGTGGAGGTAAGTACCACCGCTGTGTCATCCGTGGAGAGTTCATCATGGTGGTATTATGGTTGAAAGCAGATGATGATTAAGGAAAGAGATGACGAAGAGGCACTGTGGTTGAAAGCAGCCTGGCTACAGTACCGAAGGAATTGGGTGGCGGCGCCGGCAAGGGGTGATGGCTGATTGGTGGCAGCTGTGGTGTTACCATGGTGGTGCAAGCTCACCAGAGTCGTTGGCTTGGGGGTGTGGAGGAAGGGGAGGAAGGAGGATGATACGACAAGTGGGACCCACTGTCATTAATTTTTATCTGTTTAAAATGCCACCTAAGAGTTATGTAGGACAAAACCATCTATATAAACTTTCAGGGAGTCGATTTGCAATAGTTTTCAAAGATGGAGAAGGCATTATATCCGGTTTTGGGGTTGAGGGAGACAATTCAATTAAGAGCAAGAGATGAGGGAGTCAGAATAAACTTCTTCCTTGCTAGAATAGACCCGGTGGAGAGTGGACGACGTGTTAAACTAGGCCTTTGCTAGGACATTTGGCCCATTTTCATAAATTCAGTAAGAACGGATGAACCAATTCCATTTCTTAGATCAAACAGGAAAGAAAGATTTAAACAAGATGATAAAAATATCCCAAAGTTGAACGGCGATTGTTATTCAGCGCATTTGTTATTCTTACTGCACATTTCCTTTTCCTAAAAACATTCATATGAAAACATTCGTCCGAAAAACTTTCATCTGAAAACGTTTGCCTGAAATACTTTTATAAAATAACTAGGAAGGTAGCCCGCGCATACGCGCGGGCATGTTGTTTTATATTGTTTGAACTTTTATTACGAATGTTTATGTGTGGATCATATTTTTGAAATATTTTTTGACTCTATTTTAAACGTATGTTCGTTAATAACTGGTTTAGTCGTATTACTTGAAAATGTATATCCTCAAATTTATTAGAAAAAATATGTCACAATAATGGAGTTAGTTCGTATCTATTTGTGTTATGTGTGATTCTTTTTTTAAAATTTTTGGAGTTTCCCAACTTTATATAATTTTTTTATTGTGTATGTTATAGATGACTTTAAGTAACATTTTAATTTTACTATATATTAATGAAAGATATTTACTATTAAAAATATAGCTAATGATACTACTTCATCTAATCAAACATAGACTTATATTACCACCGTCACATAAATCGAAGGAGTTAACTTTTATTCCAAAATAATAGAAGAATTTATATGTAACTGAGATAAAGTGATTTTTTTTAAATACTATCACGATAATCCATAGTACGGTATCATACTTTGACAAATATCTATAGGGTAGTGCATGTTAGTTCAGTGTCCGTTTTGTTTTCAGCACCTATTGTTCTAATCACATGAGACACCTTTAGTAATTTGGATAATACATATGTACACTTAAATTAGCGTTATATATTCGTCAAGTGGTTTCTTACACTAAAATGTGATGTGAAATTATTATCATAACATTAATTATTACATGCCGGCTCCATATTTGTGATGTATTTAGGGTTATAGATATTAATAGTTTATTTATTTAAAGGAATACAACTGAATCACAAATTAGATATATAATTTTAAAATAATTTAAAAGATAGAACGCTTAAAATCATTGATTGGATATTTTATATTTACATTTGTGTAAATTTGAAGATTATTATATTTTATCCTTAAATTGTTTTTTTAGGTATTATCCTTAAATTGTAGAAAAATATTTTTTAAAGACTTCCGCCTCTTCGGCCCACCCTGCTGCTGCTGCTGCGTCGTCGTCGGCGGCGGCGTGCCTCTCGACGCGGCCTGCTGCTCCGGCTGCTTGTCCTTCGACGTGCCTGTGAAAAGAATAAAAAGTCGATGATTGGTTAGTAGTGTTACGATACTTCCAGCTCAGATCAACTGTTCGTCACGTTACTTTCGGAGAAGATTGTGTCGTCTGATCATGCAACTAATTACCAAGTCTTTTCAACTCTTCGCCGCAAACAAAAAAAAAAAAAAATAGGAATCCTTTTTTCAACTGTACTACTACTCATCGAGATGCTAATGAAAACGGCAGATTTGCTCGTGGGAAAAAAAAAAACAAACAGGCAAACGGATTCGTTGGCTGCTACTACGATTGATGACATGACACTGATGAAGTACCACGACGCGTATGATGAAACGATAATTAAATCTGCATGCATCATCACCTGCACAGTACGCTGCACATGAATATTTCGTATCTGCAAAGAAATAGGTTACCGATCTAAACCACCTCCATTCATTTGTCAAAACCAAGGCAAAGGACACAGGAACTCACGCCTCTTCCCAGCTCTAAAGATTGGCCGGGAAACCGTTTTTATCTCTCATCTCTCTCATTTTATGTATGTCATCTAAATAGTCATTAAAAAAATTAAAATAAATTGACAAGATTAATATGAAATATATCACTCCACAGTCATGTAAGTTAAAATTTAATTTTTAGTAGATGTGCGTTGCAACGGGTAAATACTATTTTGATTTTATTATTGTTATATCTTTTAGTTAAGGTGAAATATACTGTAAGAACTCGTTTGGATATATATATTATTTTAGAAAATCATGAGCTGCAATTAGGAGTCTGATCGTCTCAAGTTAGCATGCGAGTTTTTAAAGAAATTTCTTATACGATTCCTTCTGTATTTACAAAAAACAAACGAACTTAAAAACCGACTTAAATATGGCTTTGTATTTCCAAAAAGAACAAACTTAAAAACCGACTCACACTCGGATAACGTACCAAAGTACAGGCAAAAACATCTTCAATTTGTATAATAGTATAGGCAAGTTATAACAAAAAAAAGCTGTGAATATACGATAACTATTTTCAGTTTAATTTATTTTTTTTGCAACTTATAGAAGTTGAATTTGGCTTTTGCTTGCTTATGAAGTGATGTATTTCATAGCAATCTATGTTGAGGTGACATGAAGTAAGTAGAGGATATCCCCTTAAGAGAAGAAAATTCATATCTAGAGGCAATGCTGCTACTACTACGTACAACCGTTTGGCAATGCTACTAATCTTCAGGTGTACTCGATTTGAAGCACTAAATTAAGGTACTAGTTTTGAATCAGAATCATATCAAACTGACCCATTTTATTCGAACATTGCAAATTTGAAATCCTAAGTGCCGTGCTCTAGGAAGGAACCGATAGCCGTGTTCGATATCAAGGACTGCCAATACAGGGAAAGCTTCGAGGGACATGGTAACCACCGAATCAATTCAGTTTTTGGTGGGTTGCCACTTCCATCACACCACAGGGGTGAGTAAACTCTAGTTTTTGTTCCAATGGCCCCCACACGGCCATATATAGCTCAATCAGTTCATCATGCGAAAGCAGAGTTTGCATTGCGTTGCAACAATTGGTTGGACAGAGATGTAGTTTTTGCCCCGAGGAGCCCACTGTTTAGTGCTAGTTGGGCTAGTGGCTAACATGATGGACAATCTAGGAAGGTGAACAGTGCAAGTGCAATTGACAATTTGGATTTTCCTTTTTCTTTTGGTCTTACTGTGTGGGTCGAATTTGGATTTAAATTTTGGGTCGAATATGTATTGTGCAAATGCCATTAAACATTTTCAAATTTTTCCATAACAAATTACATGTAATTTGAAAGAATGACGGGGCAAACCTCTCTTACGGGATAAAAAAGGTTTCCCATTCTAGGAAGCATCTGACAGTTTACTAGTAAAACCATTTGCTGATAATCCTGAAATTTCATTGCTAAGTGACATGGTGAAAGAGATGCATCAAGTGCATTTGCAGGCTGCAGCTACCTCCTGCCACCCAAACTGATAACCATAACATGCATCACTAATGTAAATCGCAATTTTTTCGCCTTTTTGTCTACGCTCTATGCTGATCAAGTCAATGGAACAGTAACTTATTTTTTTTTCCCTTGTGCAACACTAGCAACAAATCTGGAAACAAGGCAGCAAAAGGAGAGAGCTCGATCGAGAAAAGATGATGTAAAATGAAGTGAAATCCGATTACCTCCTTGCTCTGTTCTCTGGAAAAAGAAATCACGAGGAAAAAAAAAAAGCAACATGAATCAATGAACCTACCAAACGAACCATCTCTACCAGAACGAACAAGAACCAGAAACAAGAGGACACCAGGCAAATCATTCAAACCCTCACCCCAAAATTTCAACGTGAGGACGAACAGACTGAATTTGAGCACTGGAAACTCTAAATTTTGCGGCAATTCAAATCGTCAACGCAAAGAGGACACGCTGAACAATCTGTGCGATGGGAACCGGAAAGATTCCCACCTTTTTCGCGTCCTATGAACAGCGTAAACACAGATTCGTCGCTGAAAAGCTAGGTTTTGTAGCAAATTATTTCCCGAGTTTACCGCCGAAAAGTGCTAAGAGTTCGAATTCATCGAGGAGGAGGAGGAAGAGGGGCGAGAACTCTGCTTTTATCGCCAAAAGATATTGCAATTTTAGCAGCAAAAAGGAAAAGAAAGTCAAAGGGCAGCTCACCGGATATCGGCAACGCGATCACCGCTCGAGGCGGCGGCGCCTGTGCCGGCGCAGCTGCGGCGGCGGTCGCCGGCGGCGCCTCGTCGTCGTCCTCCTCCTCCTCCTCGTCGGAGAACAGCGACTCCTCCGCGGCGGGGCGGCCACTGTCGAACACCGTCCTCTCGGCTCGGGCTCGCGTCTTCCCCGTCTCCTCCTCCTCCTCCACCTCCGCCTCCACCTCGCGCGCCGCGCGCGCGGGCTCCTCTTCCCCCGCCGCGGCATTACCGCCTCCGGGGGGGGCCACGAGGGCGCGCCCCGCGGCCGTCGAGTATGTCGTACACTCCCGGTCGAGAACCCCGGGAGCCGGCGCTCCCGCCGCGCGTCGTTCCGCATGGCCCAGAACGACGGCTCCCGCGGCGGCGGCGCCGCCGCCGCGCGCGCTCCCACTCCTTGATCTTCTTGTAGTCCCCGGCGAGTTTGCTCCACCGCTTCCTGCACTGCACGGCGCCCCTCTCCACGCCGTGCCGCCGGCAGTACTCCGCCACCGCCGCCACTTGGGCTCCAGCGCCGCCACCGCCGCCTCCCCCCAGAGCCCCCCGCCGCCGCCGCGCCGCAGCAGCAGCAGCCGCCGCGGCGCGGCCCTCCCGCCGCGCCGCGCCCCCCGCGGCCCTCCACCATGCGCTTCCCCTCGATCAGCACCAGTATCTCCTGCCGCGTCCACCGCGGCAGCCTCGGCGCGCGCCCGGACGGCGTGGCGGCTGCCGCGGCCGCGGCCGCGGCCGCAGCCGCGGCGGCGGGGTCGCCGGCGGTGGACATGCGCGGCGCGTGTGCCTTTCTTTTCTTTTTTGTGGCGGAAGCTGACGTGACGGCGTGAGGCGGGTGGTGTAACGGAGAGATAACGGCGAGGAGGGGAGGGGACGCGTGGGGAAGAAGGGAAGGGAGAGAGAGAGAGAAAGCAAAGAGGGCATGAGGGAAGGAGGGAAGAGGGGTTGTGTCTTAAGAGAAGGGATTAGGAGGATTTTGGAGGGGTTTGCTTTAGTTATTAGACACTCATCATGTGGAGGAGATAAGACATGTATGTAGTACACTAGTACTAAATTGTAATCAAGCATCCAAGCCCAAATGCCCAAACTTGGTTTTATTAGGGATATATTTTAAAATGACCATCCATAATTTTTTTTTTTAAAAGTATGGTTCTTCTCATGGCATTTTCATTCTCCTAAAACTTGGTATTATTAGGGGCACTTTTTTTAAAATGGAGAGATGGTAATTTTGATTGTATTCTAAATTTCTGTGATGGATTTATTCTTTATTCTCAACATGTGAGTTGTTTACAAAAGTAGAATTCCTTTTGAACATCGACATGAACGAATCAGGAGACTACAATAGCTTACATGGAAAATGAAATCATTTATGAATGTCCTTACCTTTATGTCTAAATATTTGATGACAATATTGCTTAGGTGGGAAGCCAATAAGGAGCTTTTCAATTAAAAGGATTAGTAAGGGAGGAGGGTCATGTGTATTGTTCAACAGCCATGGTCTTAGAACAATGTTGGTATATCCGTGTAGGAATGGATGGCTTAATTAAGTGATCAACTTAGGATATTAATTGCCATAGTTGCAGTCTTAGCCACTTCCATAAGCTAGCTTAAACAAAAAAAGAAGTCCTGGAGGGAGAGAGTTAGTTGGGGCTTAACAAGAGGAATCGGTGCTAAATACCAAATGCCCATGATGCCTCATATCTCCATGATGTAACAAGCAAAAGGTGTTTTGGGGTTTTGGAATTGGAGAAACCTTTGGATAACAATGGTGGACATTGCAAGGAGTGGTGCTGCCTTAAGGAGGTGGATTAATTTATTGTGTGATTAGGACTTGTGATTAGAGCACAACAATACCCTGCCAGGCTCCTACCGTCTCTGTCAATCTTTGTGATGGGATAAAAATTTCTTTTCTTATCTTTTTTCCACACCAAGGGGTTTAATTTGGCCCATTTTATTGTTTTAGTCAAAAAGAATGTACAGGAGTATTTGATTTGTCTGTGTGCTAGACACGTGTCTACCGGAGGTGGAATTATATGGGAGGCCAATTGCTAAACCACATCAACTAGTGGTTAGCACTAACCCTCTTGAATTAGTGCTTAACCTTGCCCCTAATGGCTAAAGTTCACAAAAAAGGACGACCACGTTAGGATGCTGCTACTAAGAGAATAAGATGCCAGACTTAATTATTCTTAATTAATTGTTTTTTTGTGAAAATTGAAAAAAAAATAAAGATGTAAGGAACCAGTGTATAGAACATGTACTATCTGCATAAATGCCATGATGATGATATGGTTTTGCTCAAAATTGTGTATAGGTGTGCACCATATATATATGGTGCTATAAGCAGGTTGGACCTCACCTAATAGAGTTGTATAATTAGGGCTCCAGTATTGGTTTAGCTGTCCCTGACCTGGCCCTTTAAATTTGAGGAGGTCCATTTCCATGCCATATGACATTTGAATTGACCTCACCTACTGCCAAGTTCCTGTCAACATGGTTGTAAACAACTACACTGCTTGTATTTTGGTACATGTATGATGTATCCTCTAGCTTTCCCCTATATTATTATTGCAGCTTGTAGAACACATCTTAATTAATTAGAGCACCCGCAATAGTAAAGTAAGATGCTATCTATAAAACATATGCATCTCAGCAACAGACTAGATTAATAGTAGACCACTTCAATGGTATGTCTACATGGGTATCTATAGCTCTCTAATCCATTGTCCCTTTTTCTCTATAGACTATCTCCAGGTTAGTAGATAGCTTTGCTCTCTCTCTTCATTTAATCTCTTCCAAGTAGGAAAATATGCTGACATGGATCTCTTGTAGAGAGCTTATAGATAACCATTGTAGGTGCCCTTAGCACTGCGATGAGAATATGGAGAGAAGCCCCATGATTGAATTTCCCTTTTCGATGCTTGTCATGCAATAGTTAGCCGTTTCAGAGAGTTAGCTTCGCACTGATAATTAGAGAGATATCAATTAATTAGTGGACCAAATCTAGCTAATTCTTGCACTAAGAGCCAAAAAGAACATCACTAGGGGGCCCTATCGAACGCGAAAATTTTTTCATGCTTTGTACTAATAATGAAAATTACACATAATTCTGTGAGAGAGTTCTTAGAAAAGAGAAACTTAGAAAAAAAAAATCCTAAATAGTGACAGAGGAGTTCTTGATCTCGGAAAAAAAAAAGATATCTTTTCTCCTGTCACTGTGGAGACACTGTTTGACTTTGATTGGGGAGATTTTATAATAATTCCCAGTACGGCAACAAAATCCTGAGAAAAAAAAAAGGAGAGAAGTAAATAAAACGGCGGCAAATCAAAAGGTTGTGGGAGATTTGGGCATGATCCTAAGAGGATATCGCCCATAGAGAGAGAGAGAGAGAGAGAGAGAGAGAGAGAGAGAGAGAGAGAGAGAGAGAGAGAGAGAGAGAGAGAGAGAGAGAGAGAGAGAGAGAGAGAGAGAGAGAGAGAGAGAGAGAGAGAGAGAGAGAGAGAGAGAGAGAGAGAGAGAGAGAGAGAGAGAGAGAGAGAGAGAGAGAGAGAGAGAGAGAGAGAGAGAGAGAGAGAGAGAGAGAGAGAGAGAGAGAGAGAGAGACAGGTCCCAAAACGAGAGGCGTGGCTCTTCCATTGTTCCATGCACCTCGCTATAGCTTGCTTGCTCGCTCGAGCCTCCTGTAACTTTCAGTGTCAACTTCTCCTTTTCTGTGTGACCAAATGGGCCTCTCCCATCCATCTCTCCTGCCCTTTCAGCCGCTACAAGAGGCTACGCATCCTGCAACCCATTTACACATATACATATACATACACACACATATATATATATATATACTTTCTCCGTAAAAAAAATAAAATCCAATCCTTGGTTTGAACCTGGACAGAAGCAGTATACGTTACCTCCGGTTTCGAATATATGTCACTGTTGGTTGTTGGTCAGTACAATTTTAACTGTAAACATCAATAAACATTAAATGGTTATATGTAATGACACATGGAAGTTTTATGGCTATTTTGTTTATTTTTTTAACAAACCAACATCATATAAAAAAGAAAAGAGGGGATTTTTTTTCTTTAATTATATGTGTCCATGAGATGAGACAATGACCTCTTCTTCCTCTAGCTGGATGCTGATGTTTCCATTGCGATGTGCCCTAGCTATGTGTGGGGGAGGGAAGGGAGGGCAGTTAGTAGCTTTGCAAGCTAGCTGAAAGGAATGCTAGCTGATGGGTGGATAGGTCATGGTGATGGCAACTGCTCCCTCGGTTTCAAAATATTTGACACCGTTGACTTTTTACTACGTGTTTGATCATTCGTCTTATTTAAAAAATTTAAGTAATTATTTATTCTTTTCATATCATTTGATTCATTGTTAAATATATTTTTATGTACACATATAGTTTTATATATTTCATAAATTTTTTTAATAAGACGAACGGTCAAACATGTGCTTAAAAAGTCAACGGTGTCAAACATTTTAAAACGGAGGGAGTACTTTCATTAGAAATGAAATGAAAGATAGAAAGAAAGAAAGAAAGAAATCGAGGATGAGAGATATTGAGATAGGGCAAGATGAGGTGTGACAGGTGCCTCTCTTGTTGGTGCCTTGCCATCCTATCCCATGTTGACGACTCATCGATCGATCTCGATCTTGTGTCCGTTTTGACTTTGTTTTCCCCTTTTTCTCCTCCTTTTGCATATGTATAATCCACTGCAAAATTAAAAATATAGCTGTGTGTATATATTAGCATATGCGCACGTGACGACGTCTGGTTTTTTCTCTATTCCTTCCTTGATGTTGTTGTCACGTTGATTTAAATAATTTAATGGTTCTTGGTGTACTTCCTGATACCTCTAAATTCTTTTGTTGGCTTTTATTATATCTCCGTTTGTGCGGTAACTTCTTGACCGCAAAACAAAATTGAGGTTATCCAAAATCTCTAAAAAATTTAAAACACAACTATACGGACGAAATCATGCTGATTGGAATTGAACCTGCCAGTAATTCTGAAAACATTAAGGGCCCCTTTGATTTGAAGGAAAAACATACAAATTTTGGAGGATTTTAATCCTATAGGAAAATTTTCTACGAAGTGAGTCTATCTCTCTCATCCAATTCCTGTGTTTTTCCTGCGGTTCAATCAAACGCTCATTCCTGTGTTTTTCCTGCGTTTTGCAATCCTCTGTTTTACACTTAGGGCCCCTTTGATTTGGAGGAAAAACATAGGAATTTTAGAGGATTTCAATCCTATAGGAAAATTTCCTATGAAGCCCTTTGAAATAAAGGATTGAATCATATCCAATCCTTTGAAATTCCTATGGAATGGACAATCCTATAGAGATTTTGGAGGAAATTTAACAAGAGCTTCAACCTCTTGCTAACTTTCCTTTGAGTCTATCTCTCTCATCCAATTCCTGTGTTTTTCCTGTGGTTCAATCAAACGGTCATTCCTATGTTTTTCCTGCGTTTTACAATCATCTGTTTTACACTTACATTCCTATCAAAATCCTACGTTTTTCCTATTCCTACGTTTCTCAATCCTGCGATTCAAAGGGGGTCCTTATATTCCTATCATAATCCTACGTTTTTCCTATTCCTACGTTTTCTCAATCCTGCGATTCAAAGGGGCTCTAAACTAGATATAAAAAGCACGTATCTAACTTAATATGACTATATTATATAATGATATGAATTTAAAGTTACACTATATGTAAATTGCAAAATATTACCCCTTTAGCCATATATACTCAAATTAGGGATTTGGTTGAGTAGTTGATGGACCACTAAAGTATGGGCCAAATAGTAACATGAACCGCAGATACTGGGTATGTAGAAATACAGTAACTATTATAGTGTAGAAATAGTAATATCCATAAAAAGGTAAAGCCAATGAAATGGTTGGTAGAACAGTTCCGTTTCTATATTTCTTTACCGTTTATATTTTCATTATGTTTGGTCAATATTTTCATATAGTTCTTTTGGCAAGAGTTAATTGAAATTCACCACAATTTTGATAGGGTAGCTAGGGACGGAATATATATATGTTGCTCGATTTGATAGGAAAATTTGTGTTATGAGCATGTGAACATTGATTGATGTTTTTTTTTTGGCTCAGAGAATTGAACTAACCCTACATCTGCATGCTTCACCAGGGAATATTCTTAGGCCTAGTTCTTTTATTCAGTTCTGAACTTGAACTTTCTCGTTTTCCGTTAGCATGTTTTTCAAACTGTTAAATAATGTGTTTTTGCAAAAGTTTTTTCTTAATAGAAGTTGTTTAAAAAATTCAAATAAATTTATTTTTTAAGTTTATAATTATTAATACTTAATTAATGTGCTAATGAATTTTCTCGTTATGCGTGCGCTAAAATTCTATCCCCAAATGAGGTGATCGAATGGAGCTTTCGAATAAAATCTCTCATGGTCCCTCAATAAAAAAATTTGAGACTTGCCGGTAAGACGAATTTGAAAATCTCCAGTAAACCACTCACCTCATCACCTACCTCTGCTAATTTCTGTTTTGTTTTGGCTTGTCTTTCCAATGGAGAAAAAAACTAAACGAAAGACAAAATGTACACATGGCGAGTGGCGTTGTGACCATTGTACGTAAGGATGACGCTCTTGTTGATGCAACGACCGCACGTATACGTAACGCTAATGCATGAAGCATGTCATCAGAGTAGCTAATTAAAAAATTGCCACGTATCCTCTTAATTAATCGCACCTCTTGACCACTATACAATTAACTAACTCAGCTAATATACTGTTTAATGTCATCCACTACTGTTGCTGCATGCTGGAGGCATATATATCGGCCATATGCATCTATACTTGCATGTTACTGTACCAATTGCTAAACTAATGAAACATCACGATCAATATTGTAACATAGTGATTAACCACTACATGTTAGTCCATTCACAATTAGATCTTGTTTGGAAGATTGCCGGAGATTCTTAAAAACATCTAGAAGAGATGTGTTTTTCAGCTTCTACTTATCTATTGGTTATAAATTTGGACCATTTAGAGGACCGGGGAGATCTTCTATTATATACTAAAAGTCCATTAAACTTCCTATAAACGCTCTCAAGCGCCACATGGCACCCCTACAAACGCTCCCAGTTGCCAAGTGGAACTCTAATAAATTATATAAATTCTATGAAAAAAGCAAAACATCTAACCGTCGGTTTTCATTTAATCTGGTGGACCCATTAATTGTTTTTAACCGTAGATGATCGTAAAAAATAGTTATTAGATTTATCTTTAAAAAACGTACCACATATACGTATGTCTGCACGTGTACATTCGCACTTCGTACGTAGGCCCAGCCCTTCTTTTTTTTTTCTTTTTCATTAATAACATGAGAAGAAACGAAATTAATAATTCCATCCCATATATGCACGTACATGTAGGTACCTATGCTCCTGTACGCTCCGGTAGGTTTGTATATATATACTCCCTCCTTTCCTAAATGTTTGACGCCATTGACTTTTTTAAACATGTTTAACCGTTCGTCTTATTAAAAAAATTGTGAAATGTGTAAAACTATATGTATAACAATAAGTATATTTAAAATAAATCAAATGATAGGAAAAGAATTATAATTACTTAAATTTTTTGAATAAGACGAACGGTCAAATATTTTTAAAAAAAGTCAACGCGTCAAATATTTTGGACGAGAGGAGTACTTCATAAGCCAGCCCCACGTCTCCTTTTTTTTTTTTCATTTTTCATTCACATGAGATAAAAACTAAATTAATAATTTCAGCCTCTACTATATACATGAACGTCATCGAAACATCCTAAAAAAAATCTGAATAAATGAATAATATACATTATATATAATTGTATATCCTTACTACTATACATAGTTAAATTAAACTTACATTTTGTAAAATAAAAACTACTCCTTTAATTACTCACTCCCTACTATAAAAAAATATTGATATATCAAAATAATATAAGTAAATTTATCATGAATGTATTTTTATGTATAATGAGTTTTTTTTATTTATACATTATTGCAAATTACATATTAAATATATATATTTTACATCCTTCGATATCTTTTATATCCTACTTAAGCTTTTGTTCGATGTAGCTTATTAGGTAAGATTATCTAGGGCACACAAAATGATACGGATCATTAACACATAAAAATGGGTATTAATATTATAAAAAATGAAAATAAATTTATTTATTTCTCATAAATTTTTATAAATCTATTTAATAGTTTGGAAAACGTGCTCGTCATAATAAGGAAGTAGCTAATCCTATAACTCTTTAGAATTTTGTCCTTAAATTTATTACTGAGATTCTAAAACACTTAATAATATAATATACTTTCTTAATCCTAGCCTAAAATATCAATGTATATCCTCACTGATCCCCATGTATATAAGTTTTATATATAAGCCACTTTCCACTAATCGCCAAGGCATATTTCTTACGAGGTATCCGTACACAGTGCACTCAATAATTAACTGATACCCAATGAGCATGACAGTTAGTATCAAGCACCAAAGATAAATGGCAATACTAAGTGTGCAATGATCAAGAAATAATAGGTAAGTAGAGGATACAACCAACCACTGCAAACAATAGTTCACAACAAGTAAAATGTGACTATGAGTAATAGCGTTGCCGCCAAATGAGACTCCTATAAATACCCTAGCTGCCACGTGCACTCTAATAATGTAGAGAAAACCTTACAAATTTTGAGAAAAAGAAAAACATTCAACCCTCGATTTTCTTTTAATTTGATGGACCCATATTTTTAAACCATTGATTTATTTAAAATACATCATATAAAAATCGAGGTTGCACGTATATATGTATATATACGTACTCCAGTACTGCTACTCAAGGAAAAAAAGGAAAAAAACGTAATTACCATTGAAAAAAGAAGGATTAGCCCGCTACGGTCCCTTCTAATTGCTACGAGAGAAATGTATATACGTACTGTTCACGC
>CM020180.1:6751732-6793779 GCA_009805545.1 Oryza longistaminata | reverse complement strand
CCACATGGCACTGTATTGCACATGAGAAAACACCTACCCAGTTTCAGCGTGCAGAATAAGAGTAATGTCCCGTCACAACAGAGAGACCCCACGATGTCAACGGGTGACACGCCCAAGATGGCGGGTGTCGATGGTCGTAAGACTAATTACGTACGCCGTCCATTCGCGTTGTAGCGACTGATCAACAACAACTATCAGGGCAGGCCGCCTTCGTCCGGGCCCTGTACCGCGTGTTCGTGACGTTGTTTCCACTGATCCACTACTTGAGCGTCCGATTTTTTCAAAATATACATTAATGGTTAATATTTTAGTTTACTACGGAGTGAAATATTAAATAGTAATGTGGTGAAGTCATCTATTATGCTATTCTATTTATATACTAAAGTCCATTAAACTTCCTAAAACGCTCTCACGTCCCACTTGGCCTCTAATAAATTAGAGAAAGTCCTAGAAATTTCGAGAAAAAGCAAAAGATCTAGCCATTATTTTCATTTAAACTGGTGGACCCATAATTTTACACCTTAGATTAGATTAATCTCCGGGTCCCTCTCCTGCCAAAGCTCTCTCGCACGCACCACGTACTGCCACCTCCCGTAGGCCCCTATTTCTTTTTTTTCCTTTTTATTGGTGGTTAAGATATTTAATGCCTATTTTATATAGAAACTTAATTAAATTTCACTTCTCTTTTTCTAACGTGAAGGCTGAGAGGGACTATGCACCGCTTGCACCCATGCACTTCGCATGCATTTGTGGTTTATACTTTTGAGTTGGACCTTTTAAAAATAAATAAACAGTATTTTAAGTGATTATAGCTTTTAAATTGTATATAACCAATTGTGATCGATTTGAACCATTCTATGTATTTCTTTACTCAAACGTTTTAGGCGCATTGAACTATATTCAGAGTAAAAGACAAATATTACACGTTGGACCAAGACACTAAATTAAAGACGATCATTAATTCTCAAACTTTTATGGAATGATATTTATCTTTTGAAAGAAAATCATGGGGAAAAACATGCAAATTTTCCACCATTAGATATGCTTTAAGATGCATGCGTGGAAGAGAGAAAAAAATCAAATGGCCATGGATACCAAGGATCGAACCGCGATACGTGCAAAAGCTAGAGCATGGTTCACTACCAAGTTTGTAACTTTTTCTATTTTACAATAATAATTACATCTTTCTTGTACTGCAGTTAATACGAGTTACGAATGTAATTACACTGCTATTGTACGATAATTACATTTGCCAGAATTTTAGGGGGATTTTCTCTATTTCTTATTTTTAATCTAAATGACAACGTATTGCCATAGAACATATATATGCAATGCCTTTCTATCATTAGAAATATACACAATGCCTTTCTGCCAACCGTCCCACCACCCCTCTCCTCACCTCCTCTTATCTCCCCTTTACTCCTTATTTTTAAGTAGTTGAGATAATATTTTTAATTTATCATAATAAATCTAAAAAAAGCAACTTTTAGGTTACCCAAACAATTATTATTCGCTCACACCGTTATATTTCTTACAATTAAATGCCGTAGGCTCTCCGGACCTTCCATTATATTTGAGAGATGAAGTGAATAATTCAAGTCATCAAACAAACATAATGAAATATCTGACGCCTCGAGAGAAGAATATTGGAGACATTGCTGGGCCTTTAGCCTGCCAGTCAACTTCGATTAAATTTATGGTGCGAGAAAAAAACCTACTTCGTAGGTATTCTTGAAAAGGAAATATTTTGTGTTGGTTCATGTTCTAAAATTTTACCGGTCACTCAAATAATCATAAATATGTAAAATAAAAATAGGAAAGAAATTAGTCCTGCTACTATGAAATCATGATATGTCAAAATAATTTTACTATATGATTTAACTAAGTATATTTATATTTATGAAGTAATATATTTTGTCTTTATTTCGTAAAAAGTCATACTATGAATGCGCACACACATACCTACCCTTATGACTATCTCCGAAAGACTGGGTCGACATATTTTGAGATTAAAGAAATCACCACGGATGCCTCGCTATCAATGGGTACGTCACCTACAACTGAAAGAACAATTAATCGTAAATGCAACCACCCGTATCAAGTATAGGACTTGAACCCAGGTGGCAAGTTCCAGAACAAGGAACCTAACCAATTGAGCTACGCTTGCTTTACAATAATGTTGGATATTAAAACAACTATATTTTTTAAGCTACATTTTTTGAATACACCTATGCATTTTAAACCGGTGGAACCATTATTTCTAATTGTTAGATCTATCTTATTAAGAAATCACGTGTGTATTCATGGTACATCACATTTCAAAAATATTACCGTGCAATTATATTTCATCGTTATCGTATTCATTTAAGCTGCGTGGAGGTTCTGACCCACTCTACATGAAATGTTCATAGATGGATCACCTCTCAAACTACATAAATTATAAGAGTCTATATAAACCCATACATTTAGTGGAGCTTCATGTCTAACACAATTCATCCTCTAATAAACCATGATAATATATGCAACAAAAAAAAGAAAAACACCTTACTTTTACTTTTGTTAACATATTTTCTAAAGAAAATAAGTGAACCTTCTTTTCAAATGATGAAGAAGATTATAAATAATTGCTTATAGATATTACTAAAATATGATATAGTATAAAGCTAATAGGTTAAAAATTATTAAAACAATTAATGTCAACAAAAACAATTTATGGAGAAATCGTGGCAGATGTTCTCCGGTTAATATTTCGTTCTAAGTGTCTCAGACTTAGCGTCGCTCTAAGTGTCTCAAACTTACCGTACGATGCTTGCCCGCGCATTCGCGCGGGCTACCTTCCTAGTTTTGAAAAAAGCTATTACAGGTGTAGAACTGTGTTATATTTTTTTCAGATATATAGGGGCTTAGAATAAGAAAATTGTCCCCCATTATCGTGTGGGGACACAGCGTGCGAGAGAGAGAATGGCGCAATTTATAAGCTAGTGTGCGGTGTTGTATTCACATCCATATGGGAGTGGAGATCGGAGGAGGAGATGATCGATGGATTGACATATTCCAAAGCTGAGCACAATTAGGACACGAGCAAGTGCTCTAGGGGATCTTGTGTACTCGATTTGGGAATGATTAATTCGTGGGTGGATTAGTGCCACCCACAGGTAAGATAGCGTACTCTATCGGTGCGTGGCTGCATATATGGTGGAGGGATTAGCTATCCAGCCATCAATCGGATACTGCTTTTTTTTTTATTAACACATAAATACTCTAGTGTTTCATTTTCACTTTTTTTCTTAATCAAATATCTTTAAATTTGATCAAGATTATAGAAAAATATACTAACATTTTCAATACAAATTAAGCAAACATATATTATCAGAATATATTCAATGTTAGATTTAATAAAACTAATTTGATATTGTAGATGTTGCTAATTTTTATATAAACTTAATCAAACCTAAAGAACTTTGAAAAAAAAATCAAACGACTTATAATTATATATAATATGAAACGGGGGAAGGAGCACATATACACCACCCCACGAGCACATGCTATATTCACATATATATACACTAGTATGTGCACGATTAATACATGTTCAAGACATTGAGAACTAACGTGATCATTTTACTTAAATTCCTATAACCGAAGTGCACACGCGTGTATAGTGGCCCTTTGAAATGGATTGGCAAACGACTTTAGAGAATTCAATTTCTTCTAAGGATCCTTTTTTTTTTTCCTATGGAACCTTTGATTCATAGGAAGAAGATAGAAAATTTTCTATATAATTGCATTTCTATGATCTATAGGAATACGAGTAAGAGATTAGAGATTAGACCTCTTGTAAAACTTACTTTTGGCTTAATTTCTTTTTGGTGCAATCAAACGGATTCTCTCTTCTTATTTCATGCATTTTCAAGTCATGCAGGATTGGAAAAACTGAAACTTTAATTTCTGTGTTTTTTCTGTGGTGTTTTTCCTATCCTGCTGCCCTAGGATTTAAACCTTGTTTCATGTATACACTCACAACATGTAATGATTGAAACAATATTCACGCTAAATCATTTGGATGATAATTTCCAGCCGCTCCTATCCTAACAAGCTTATACGGAATTCTTGCAACTAGACAATATAGTTGCTCATTTGGCTTTAACTCGAGAACATGAACAATGGTCATGTATCTGGGAGAGTGTAAGATATATATGCATCAGAGAAATTTTGTACCCTCAATTTTTTTAGCACTACGCAACCTTCCTCACCCTTCATTCGGCCGTGGACAAATAAATGTACTTCAAAAGTAAAGGTACATTTGGATGGCTATTGCTCATGGATAGACTTAAGACAAGATATATGTTGGACCATAAGAATTGTGCTCCACTAGACAATGAGTTATCTTGTGTTCTCTGTAATCAAGGGGGTGATAGAGACAATGATGCATCTCTTCTTTGAATGCCCCATTTCATGTTGGGCCTCAGTTGGGATCATATGGGACTTGACAAAAAAATTTGATATGATGATACGAGGGAAGCCAAAAAGGCGGTATCAAGAGGTGATTGCTTCTGGAGAAACGTTTGCCAACTGCGTGTAACATCTGGAAGATAAGAAACAGCTACATTTTCGATGAAAAGCCTTTTTCTTCTTCTTGGAGGTTTATTCTCAAGACTGGCCTCATTTTACTTCTTTTTAGACTTAATGAGTGAGATAAATATATAGTTAAAGACCTTCAAATTTTTTAAAGATTTAACTACATCTTTAATTTCAGAGTAAATTTCCTATAACCGTAGTTATTATGGTCTAATAAGTTACATAAAACTACGGGTCTGTTTGGTGAAGTTAAGATTCTGAGAAGCAGTTGGTTGGTAGCCAGCTTCTGAGAATTTTGAAAAAGCTAGGTTTCCCAGCTTCTGGCTTCTAGTTCATTTTTTGTATTCTACAACTAAAGCTTCTCAGAATCTGAACCAAAAGCTAGACTGTTTGGGGGAGCTTCTGATTCTGGGAGAAACTGCAGCAGCCAGAAGCTCCCCCAAACAAGCCCTATAAGAGTTTTGGCACATGACACACAACCCAGGTAATATGGCTATAAAGTTTCACACAACCATATTATTGATCATTTTAACTATGATCTACCACACTTTTAAGTTCTACACTCCTATATGAGATTTGTGTTCTTTTTATACAAATGCTACATGTATGCAAGTATATTTTAAAATTTTTGATATAGGAGTACGTCAAATTGGTTAATGGTGTGATTTTGTGAAACTTTTATGCCACAATACTTGGATTTATGTATCACATGTCACAATTCACGTGGTTTTGTATAACTTGAACCATAATGTGTGAGGTTTTACGAGATTTACTCCTTTTAAATGAGGTTTTAAGACTTAATGAGATAGTAAAATTTAGACCACGGGGCCTCACCTGTTGTGCTTTGATATGTGAGGTTTTACGAGATTTACTCCTTTTAAATGAGGTTTTAAGACTTAATGAGATAGTAAAATTTAGACCACGGGGCCTCACCTGTTGTGCTTTGATATGTGAGGTTTTACGAGATTTACTCCTTTTAAATGAGGTTTTAAGACTTAATGAGATAGTAAAATTTAGACCACGGGGCCTCACCTGTTGTGCTTTGATATGTGAGGTTTTACGAGATTTACTCCTTTTAAATGAGGTTTTAAGACTTAATGAGATAGTAAAATTTAGACCACGGGGCCTCACCTGTTGTGCTTTGATATGTGAGGTTTTACGAGATTTACTCCTTTTAAATGAGGTTTTAAGACTTAATGAGATAGTAAAATTTAGACCACGGGGCCTCACCTGTTGTGCTTTGATATGTGAGGTTTTACGAGATTTACTCCTTTTAAATGAGGTTTTAAGACTTAATGAGATAGTAAAATTTAGACCACGGGGCCTCACCTGTTGTGCTTTGATATGTGAGGTTTTACGAGATTTACTCCTTTTAAATGAGGTTTTAAGACTTAATGAGATAGTAAAATTTAGACCACGGGGCCTCACCTGTTGTGCTTTGATATGTGAGGTTTTACGAGATTTACTCCTTTTAAATGAGGTTTTAAGACTTAATGAGATAGTAAAATTTAGACCACGGGGCCTCACCTGTTGTGCTTTGATATGTGAGGTTTTACGAGATTTACTCCTTTTAAATGAGGTTTTAAGACTTAATGAGATAGTAAAATTTAGACCACGGGGCCTCACCTGTTGTGCTTTGATATGTGAGGTTTTACGAGATTTACTCCTTTTAAATGAGGTTTTAAGACTTAATGAGATAGTAAAATTTAGACCACGGGGCCTCACCTGTTGTGCTTTGATATGTGAGGTTTTACGAGATTTACTCCTTTTAAATGAGGTTTTAAGACTTAATGAGATAGTAAAATTTAGACCACGGGGCCTCACCTGTTGTGCTTTGATATGTGAGGTTTTACGAGATTTACTCCTTTTAAATGAGGTTTTAAGACTTAATGAGATAGTAAAATTTAGACCACGGGGCCTCACCTGTTGTGCTTTGATATGTGAGGTTTTACGAGATTTACTCCTTTTAAATGAGGTTTTAAGACTTAATGAGATAGTAAAATTTAGACCACGGGGCCTCACCTGTTGTGCTTTGATATGTGAGGTTTTACGAGATTTACTCCTTTTAAATGAGGTTTTAAGACTTAATGAGATAGTAAAATTTAGACCACGGGGCCTCACCTGTTGTGCTTTGATATGTGAGGTTTTACGAGATTTACTCCTTTTAAATGAGGTTTTAAGACTTAATGAGATAGTAAAATTTAGACCACGGGGCCTCACCTGTTGTGCTTTGATATGTGAGGTTTTACGAGATTTACTCCTTTTAAATGAGGTTTTAAGACTTAATGAGATAGTAAAATTTAGACCACGGGGCCTCACCTGTTGTGCTTTGATATGTGAGGTTTTACGAGATTTACTCCTTTTAAATGAGGTTTTAAGACTTAATGAGATAGTAAAATTTAGACCACGGGGCCTCACCTGTTGTGCTTTGATATGTGAGGTTTTACGAGATTTACTCCTTTTAAATGAGGTTTTAAGACTTAATGAGATAGTAAAATTTAGACCACGGGGCCTCACCTGTTGTGCTTTGATATGTGAGGTTTTACGAGATTTACTCCTTTTAAATGAGGTTTTAAGACTTAATGAGATAGTAAAATTTAGACCACGGGGCCTCACCTGTTGTGCTTTGATATGTGAGGTTTTACGAGATTTACTCCTTTTAAATGAGGTTTTAAGACTTAATGAGATAGTAAAATTTAGACCACGGGGCCTCACCTGTTGTGCTTTGATATGTGAGGTTTTACGAGATTTACTCCTTTTAAATGAGGTTTTAAGACTTAATGAGATAGTAAAATTTAGACCACGGGGCCTCACCTGTTGTGCTTTGATATGTGAGGTTTTACGAGATTTACTCCTTTTAAAATTTTCTCTCACTTACATGTGGGTCCCACATATTTATTTTTTTATTTTTTATTGACTAGGATGTCACGTCAGTAAAACCGGGCCCAAATACTGCCACGTGACCTCCACGGTTTGAGTGAGTTTAGGGGTGAACATTTCTGCTTTTGTGATTGAGGGGCCTCAAAAGATCTCGCTGTTAAGTTGAGGGACCTCTGGTGAACTTATTCCTTGTAGCTTCTACTTGGAACTGGCCTAGCCCAGCCAACCAAAACCTCCAACCGATCAAGCCTGCGGTCGCCATTGTTAGAGCACGTACAATAACATACTATTAGCCAGCTATAAACATATTTTAATGAGATAAAAGATGAGAGAGAAGAGCAGCGGGTTACAGATCTGTAGCCAGCTGCAGCACGGACTCCAAGACGCAGTGTGTGTATGACAGGTGGGACCATATATTAATAATATAGTAAGCAACTATTATATGAATTGGCTATTAGATTGACTATAGATGAATTGAAGCAAGCAGTGGGCTATACTATTAAACTTGCTCTTACGGCTGAATATCAAGCCTGCTGGTGAGCTCGGCCCGGCTTATTATGGCTTTAATTAAGATAACTGGTTAGCTCGGTTTGTTTGTCGGCTCATTATAGTACAGTGTTTGGGAGGATAGAAAAAAAATCAAGAAGATACTTAAAAATAATTACTACCTCTGTCCTAAATTTATTATAAATTCTGGGTTGTTTAACATACATTAAGGTTAAAAAAAGAGACTATAATACCCCTTATTAAATGGTTTATAGGTAAGAGTGGAGGGTAGTTGAGAGTAAAATAGAGAGAAATTTGGATGAGAAGCGATCAATAGAATTATTAGTACTCTATTGTGGCAATTATTTTAGCATCAATTTAAACATAAAAATATAATTATTAGGAAAAAGTATGAATTACCCCCTGAAGTATTGGGTGAGTATGAATTACCCCCCTAAACCTGAAAACCAGTCATTTTTCACCCTCAACTATCGATACCGGATGAAAAACCCCCCCGAGCAGTTTTGTAAGCGGTTTTAGTCTACGTGGCAGTCCAGTTTGCAAGTTTTTTATTAAATAAAGGATAGGGCCCACCTGTCATGACATAATATTCTCTTGTGTATATAAACTTTGTATACATGTATACAAAATTGGTATATGTATGTGTAAAAATCTGAAAAAATACACGTATACAAACTTTATGTGTGTGTATACAAACTTTATATGCATGTATATAAAATTGGTATACGTACATATAAAACCTAAAAAATACACGTATACCAAGTTTGCATTTGTACGTATATAGAGTTTACATACATACGTATTAAAAACAGGAAAAGATACGAAAGAAAAAAACAGAAAAAAAAACAAAACGGAAGGTACGAAAGAAAAACAAAAAAAACAAAAAAAGGGGAAAAGGCGGGCGAGAAAAGAGAAACCAAAAAAAAAAAGGAAACGTGGTCGGTCCAAGCGACGTGCTGTAGCAGTAGAGAGGAGAGACTAGAGGGGTCAGAACTAACCGCGCGCCGTGCAAGGGGCGCGACTGATCGCCCATTAGGGCTCCCCGCTCGGCCCGGCTTATTATGGCTTTAATTAAGATAACTGGTTAGCTCGGTTTGTTTGTCAGCTCATTACAGTACTGCGTTTGGAAGGAGAGGAAAAGATCGAGAAGATACGTAAAAATAATTACTACCTCTGTCCTAAATTAATTGTAAATTCTAGGTTGTTTAACATATATTAAGGTTAAGAAAATAGACTATAATACCCCTTATTAAAATGGTTTATAGGTAAGAGTGGAGGGTAGTTGAGGGTAAAATAGAGAGAAATTTGGATGAGAAGCGATTAATGGAATTATTAGTACTCTATTGTGACAATTATTTTGATATCAATTTAAACCTAAAAATATTATTATTATGAGACAGAGGTAGTAAAACTTTAAAAAAGGTTTATTATGGTTTTTCTAAAGTAACTTTTTTTTTTAAAGAAACGTACCATTTAACATTTTAGAAAGTGTGCGCATAAAAATGAACTCACCTTGGCATTGGCACTATCGTTGAGACGTTGAGTAGGGCTGTAAAGGTATTGTTCATGATCAAATCAACAATATTATTTTCAAACACATTAGTACATATTCCAAGGGTATTATTTCCCAAATCTCGAACACATAATCAGTATGCTGTATGTCCCGATTCACTACTCACTTAATCAATAGTTACTCACGAGTGTTTGACGAGGCCTCACTTCCTTGGCTTCGTTCCTCGCTACAACGGGTGTTCATCACTCTTATCTGGTTACTGTGGAGTAGAGTCGGAACTGTTTTGCTGGGGCGACGAAGCTTGGCAACGATGACACACTGCAATCTCTTTATAAGATTGTTGATGCTAGCTGTGTGTAGGAGTGATTCCTTGATAGCTTGGGCTGATGTCATTCGTGGGTGTCGTTCTTCTTTGTTCATTTTGTCGTTGGGGTAGCATCGCATTGAAGTCGAAGCTGTTGTGTCACTTGGGTGGCAAGTTTGGCAACGATAACATGTGTAGGCTGTCGTGTCGTCTCAAATGGCAAGCTTGGCCGATGCCTTGTGTCGGGCTCCGTCGTGGTAGCTTAGGATAGGTTAGCTGTTGGTGTGGTGCTGTAGTTGTGGTTTTCGCTCAGTTTTCCTTAATTAACTGAGCACTGTAAGATTTGATCCCGTTTTCTCCTCAAAATGAAATATCTTCTTCTTAATATAAAACGTCGGCAACAGCCTGACCGTTCGAAAAAAATAGTTACTCACGAGTTAAAATTGTGACTCCGGCTTGTTAACGAATCCAAAAGGGCGAGCCGAACATAAGTCCAGCAAGATAGCAAGTCATGAGGTTTTTTCAGCCCTAGCCACAACATAATACGGTGTGTTTTCGTACCAGGGGAGTACACTTCATATCGAAGAAAGCTGCACAAGCCGAGGGATGGTAATCGTGCCCTTTGTCCGTTTACCCATACGTAAAAGTTCTATTAGGGTTAAGTTTATTCTCGATATTGTGCCCAGGGTTTTCTTACCGGATCAAGAACTATGCCAGATGGGTAAAGAGCAACTTACCTGACTACCTAGCCCGTTTTGCCCGTTTACCCACCAACTTACCTGACATGTGGGCCATAAGTCAGTTCCTCTTTCTTCGTGGCCAAAAGAGATGCATGGACACTCTTATTGCTCGTATATGATCTATAAATTTTGGTGTACCATGCTTCTTGCATATCTCGATTTGGTCAAAGGTGTTCCTGTGCTTACTTTTGCGGCGGGTAAACAGACATGCTCACACTCAGACGGCACACACAGGCGACGGGCATGGGCTAAGGCCCTGTTTATTCAGCTTAGGATTATTATAATCTGAATTATTAGGAGTAAGCTGAAACAAATAAGTAGATTATTATGATAGATTATTATAATCTATAAGCCATATTACTATAATCTAATAATCTCCTGTGGAGGAGCTTTTTTCAGATTATTGGGTGGCTAAAGACCCACTACCTTTAATGCCTCCAATAATCCAGAGAAACAAACAGCTCGCAGCTTATTCTATGTCAGCTTATTATAATCCAGCTTAGTGTAATCTGATTTAATAATCTAGATTACAATAATCTTAAGCTGCAACAAACAGGGTCTAAGTTTCATGCCCGTGACTTATCGGGCATGCTCACATGCACGGATATGGGTAGCTCTCTCAGATAGAACCAAGTCAAAAGGTCCGCAAAGGAAGAAGGCGGTCATGCTGCGTTACAACTCGTCCAAGCCGGTCATTGATTGCCATGCAGCCCATGTCGCCGTCGCCCACTTTCATCGGTCATCGATTGCCGATCAAAAAGCTACCCACCCCCCCAAGAAGTAGAGAAACACCGGCCCAAGCGGTGTGGAGGAACTAGCGCGGCTACGTACGTGTCGTCGCCTCCGTAGTGCGGCGCCGGCGCACGCGTTCCCTCCGGTCGCCTCGCTGAGCTGACGCCCGCGTACGTGGAGCTCGTAGTCCTCACGTGCTTGGCCACCACGGATCGAGACGCGATTTGCCTCCTTCCTTTCCACGTCCCGCGCGCGCGTATGTCCCGCCGTCAAACATGCACACGTCCCACGGCCGAAGAAGAGCAGCGGCGTGGCGTGCGTGACACTATCGACCGACCAGCTCAACGCGGGGTACCAAAAGCGGCTCGTTTTCCCGCCGCGTTTGCTTATGGCACCAAGCAACGCACGGTGTAGGGGTAACAATTTCTCCGGTGGGACCGGGGATCCGGCGGTGAATTATCACCCACAGGTGAGTGGGGACAGGGCCCCGCAAACTTCCGGAGATGGGGGCGGGGATCAGAAATAACCCGCGGGTGATCCGGAGGGGTCCCAGATATGAGTTACTTCTCTAAAATTAGCTCATTACAATAACATAGACCCAACAAACCCATTCAAAATTGACATATAAAAGCTCAACACCCTAATTCCCTTCAACCATAATCCCTTTTCTTCCTTCAACCAATACACACAACCGGGGGCTATTGAAATTTTGTCATAATATTATTCATTCAGTGTATTGCAATATTTTTATGAAGTATTCGCTCTATCCGGGTGATGCAGGGCCCCGGTCACCCGCCGGGTCTCCTGTGAGGGCGGGGACGGGTGATGTTTTTCACCCGACTTCCTTTGCGGGGACAGGGCCGGGGATACCAGCATGAGGGTGGGGGCAGGGGCATTCCGACCCAACCCAGCCCCACCCCTAACACGGTGGGATGGTAGACTAGAGCATATCACCAATGCGTGCCTTGGGGTCGTAGCCTCGACGTACACCGTTGGCCTCCCGTCCCTTTTTGAGCTGGGGTTGTCTCCCAGCAGAGAGGCGCGTCGTCTCTGCGAGGGATGCTCCTCCCCGCGGTCCTCGTCTCCTTTTTGCCAAGCCACGGAGCCAGATCTTCCTGTTGGGCGACACCGTGCCTAGTCCTCGCGCTTCCGCACTGGTATTTTCCCCTTTTCACCATTGGCTGGGAGGAGACCTATGGTGGTGGAGAAGAGCCGGACACGACGACGACGGCAACTTGAGCAGCTTGAGCGCCATCTGCCTTGCCTCCTATGAGCACCCATGGCTCGGCGCCGTTGCGGCCGGCCTCCATCATCTTGCCCACCACCACCGCCGGTATGGCCTCCTCTGCGTTCTCGCACGGCCACCAAGGCGCCGAGGTGGACCATCTCGCTGGGCGACGGGGTGGGGCAGATCCGGCTGATGGCGATGAGTGGCGAACGGCGACGAGCAGCGACGGCGGGAGAGAGGCAACGTGAGAGAGAGGGAGAGAGCAGGAGAAAGCGGCGGCGGTGGCTGATACGGAGGGCGAGGAGGAGAAGCGGCGTCACAGCGATGGGTAAATGTAGCGAATAAAAATAAAAAAGAAGGGGAGAAGCCGGTGGGTGCCTTGTGGGCTAGGGGTAGGGAAGGAGATAATATCTGTGGGTACATGGGTTGGGGCATCCCTTTGTGGGCTAGAGTACCTCCACCAGTTGCTTGAGATTTTAAAGAGCCCAGCTACAAGTAACGAGTGGCTTCAGTTAGTGAGGGAACTCATAGAGTGGCTTATATTGTAGATGTCCTTGGGTTGCCGATCCCGCTGTCCCTGTACTACAGGCGATTACTACACTTTCTGTACAGTTTTGATCGTATAGAGAATTTTCACGGTGTCACATGTGCGTTGACTCAGGTTATTCTACAAACACGATTATTATAATTTTCTTTATGTTGCTCTGGAAATTTAAATAAACTTATACTAATCATTATAGCATTTTCCAAGGGTTGCGGTTACATTAAACCATTTTCATGATTAATTCCCCGATTGTTTTACATTTGTCGTACCACAATAATATTATCATTTTTGGCAGGTACTCCCTCCGTATTTTAATGTATGACGCCGTTGACTTTTTAACCAACGTTTGACCATTCGTCTTATTCAAATTTTTTATGCGAATACAAAAATACTTATACCATGCTTAAAGAACATTTGATGATAAATCAAGTCACAATAAAATAAATGATAATTACATAATTTTTTTTTGAATAAGACGAAAGATCAAACGTTTGTTAAAAAGTCAACGGCGTCATATATTAAAATACGGAAGGAGTACCACAGTACCTAAAAGCTATTGGACCCACCGAAATGCATCTCTTGACGAAAACGGTTTGCTCTTCACGCGGTTCACTTCTCGTTGATCTGCTCTTCCCAGTCCCCAGAGCTCAGCCGGTGGTCAGCTCCCCGGCGAGGCGAGAGACGATGCGCGCGGGACAAGCAGCCGGACGATCGGGATCCATGGCGAGGCGGTAGACAGTGGACACGGCCCAAGACAGCGGAGCCACTACCGGTCACGTCCCTAGCGAGCCAAGCGCGCATTTGGCCTGATCGATGATCGATCGATCTACTGTTCTGCCTTTCGGTGCCCGGTTCGCAACTGATAAAAAAAAAGAGAGAATTAACGAAAAATTTTATCAACGTATGGTTAATCAAGTTTTAAATATTATAAATTTTAAAAATAGATTTAATTAATATTTGAAAGTAATTCTACGTAGAAAGTTCTCGTGCTATAATATATTGTTTAGCTTTTGAAAAACATGTTAACAGAAGTTGAAAGTCGAATTACAGCAAGAAAAGAACGGGGGCACTACAGCATCCAACACATCTGCTTGGTCAAGAGTGCGAGACTAGTATGGACCGTGTGTGCACGCCACGTGTTGTCTAAAATACTACTTTCTTCATCTAGAAAAAAGATAAGTTCCATTTATGTACTCCCTCCGTACTAAAATATAATAATCTTATACTAGATGTGATACATCCTATCATAACGAATCCCTATCCAGTATAAGGTTACTATATTTTAGGACAAAGGAAGTATATAAATATAACATATAGACAGTAGTTTTATTTTTTTACAAAAGGAGTAGTAACCAAGAACAGCAACCATCACCGTCCATCTCCATCCCATCGTCATCAGCGCGCGTCTAAAACCTTTTTCCCGGGGAGCCCAACAAACGTGGGTTTTGCTACTGCTACGTGTCACCGATTTTGGGCTGTACACGTGGGGAGAGTACGTACAACCGCGGTCTCGTCGTTCTCGTTGGTGACCCGTCTAAAAGCGAAAGCCGCAATTTTTTTCTTAGATAATAAAAATGAGTCACACGGAAAACCTTGTCATCGTTGCGTGCTTCTAGGTACGTTGACGTATCCGGTTTTGTAATTGCGTCCTCACGATCAGTCGGTATTAAGCTTGATTATAAAAAAATGGCTACCTACTTACACTGGATGATATTTTAATTTGTCTGAATTATGCATCGAATATTTGGCTGGTATATGTATCTACCAAACGTTCATATAGTTACCTATTTTTACCTATTTTCATATAAAGCTAGATATCTTTACTCTTTTTTATTATTATTTTGGATCACCCCCTCTCCATCTCTCTTCTCCTCCTCGACCATGGTGATCATGGCTTGATCACTAGTGCCAGCAGCGGCAACAAATGTCACGGGACAGATCGTGGAGCGTCGCCTATAGGCACCAGCACGACCCTTTTGGGCTAGCCGTGATGGCCTGTGCACCAGCGTCGAGCGTGTCGTTATCATGCAGCTCAATGACCTCGGTTTGCCGATAGTAAGGTCGCCACCAACTTAAATTCTGGAAGAACATGGCGGCTTGGGTGTAGTGGGAAACCGGAAGAGAAGAGAGAAATAGAAACAATGATATGAGGTGGTCCTTAGTAAAAAAATAAAAAGTTCGAATTACCCCCTAAACTATTATAGACTTTTTTTTACCAGGTATTATAGACTGTTATAGCAACATGAATTACTCGATCAATTCAAAAACCAGACATTCTTCACTCTTAACTTTTTATACAGGTTGAAATACTCCGCTAACGGTCTCCTGAGCGATTTTGGTCCTACGTACACGTGGCCGTTCAGTTAGCATAAAAATATAAGTTAGGGCCCATATGTAGTGACCGAGAGAAGAGGTAGAACTGACAATTGAGTCTTAGCATTTTTTATTTTATATGCTAACTGGAATGTCACATGTGTATCATGTAGGACCAAAACCGTTCCGGAGTGGGTCAGGGGATAATTCGTTCGATATGAAAAGTTGAAGATGAAAAATTTCTGGTTTTTAAATTGAGAGGGATAATTTATACTGCCATAATAGTTTAGGGGAAATTCGGACTTTTTATTTTAGGGGAGGTTTGGGGCGTTTAACTAAAAGTTATTAATATTGTTTCTTGGAGCTAGATATTTATTAACTTTACGAGGAAGGGAATTCGCAACAGCACCATGAATAAGGTGGTTGTGGCGTGAATGGAGATTGGCAGATAGACATGGGCGGGCATGAAAATGACATGGGAGTGGGACGACACTGATCTGACAAACCTCTCTTCACGGCAACTACGAACATTAAGGTTGGCGATGTGGCTTAAGGGTGTGTTCGGCACTGAAAAGCAGTACGAAACCGTGTAAAATTTATCAAAAATTTAAATTATTTTTTAAATTTATTTAAATTTAAGGAGGTTACAGCGGTTTTTCTATTACACTACCCCTGCGGTAAGGCCGGTATACGGACGGTAATGTAAACCATGTTTGGCACCCCTAGTTCCCAACCTCTTTCGCTCGTTTTACGCGCACGCGCTTTTCAAATTGCTAAACGGTATGTTTTTTAAAAAAGTTTCTATACAAAAGTTGCTTAAAAAATCAAATTAATCAATTTTTGAAAAAAATAGCTAATACTTAATTAATCACGCGCTAATTGATCGCTCCATTTTCCGTACACACGGTTTGTGTTGGGAGCAAGGGGTGCCAAACACACTCTAAGACAAGAATTTGGGACTTGGCATGGCTGCACGGATATTTCTATATTTGACCATTAATCTCTATATATTCGTACAGTTTGTTTTAGATTTATAATTTATATTTATCATAAGAAATATATTTCTATTATATAAGAGTAAATTTTACAAAACTATAGGTATTTTGCACAATTTATCACAAAACTACAAGTTTAAGAGCTTATTTCACAAAACTACAGATTTAGTATCAACATTTATCACAAAACTACATGTACTTTGTACAATATATCATAGTACTATAGATTTAAGAATTTGTTTGACAGAACTATAGATTTAGTGTATTCATTTATCACAGAACTACACGTATAGTGTCTTCATTGCTAAAACCTGTAGTAGTTTTGTGATGATGGAGATATTAAATCTGTAGTTTTGTGAAACAAGTTTTTAAATATGTAGTTTTGTGATATATTGTGCAAAATACATGTAGTTTTGGGATAAACGAAGACACTAAATCTGTAGTTTTGTGAAACAAGTTCTTAAATATGTAGTTTTGTGATAAATCGTGCAAAGTATACGTAGTTTATGAAATTTACTCTAATTTATTTGTTATTAAATTGTACTGATTTCGAAAAATTAATGGTTAGGCCAAACTAAAATGATAAGTAATTTAAATGGGGGCATTACTAGATCCGATGATATATGTTGTCTGAAGTTGTATTAAATATTTGGCTGGTATACGTACTATCTAGTAAAGGTTTATAGAGTTTAATGTAATTGCTGCAATCTATTAAAGGATGGCGTGCTACTAGATACTACTCCCTCCATCTACTTTTGATAGTCATATTTCATCTTGGCACACAGACCAAGGATAAGTAATTCTACTTATCATCCATTTAAATATGCTACTAGTCATTCCTCGTAAACAAGCGATTCATTAATATTTACATTTCTCAATGCTCATGTAGCCAATCATGTGTGGAAGAATGAAGAGTCATGCATTAAATCCAAGAAAGTCATTAAGATGATAAGTTGTTTTAATTAACTTTATGAAGAAGTTAACTAATGTTCATCAAGTTAATGCTTAGCTCGAAAGGGAACTGTCACGTGTAGCATAAGCTCACTGTAGCTACAACTACAAGGTAGTCGTACTAGCTTCCAGTAATATAGTACACTAGTAGTACACGTTGCTAGTACAACTCCTGAGCCAAAACAAGCCAAGTAATTAGGCTGTGTTTAGTTCACGTCAAAATTGGAAGTTTATGTGTGTAGGAAAGTTTTGATGTGATGGAAAAGTTGGAAGTTTGAAAAAAAACTTTGGATCTAAACACAGCCTTAATCCCCTTGCCGTATTGCAGCAACCAAGGTTTTTTTTTTACGGAGTGAGTATATCTACCAGGTATAAGAGGAATATGAAAAACATAAAAAAAATTTGATAGGAATTCTATAAAAATTAGAGGATTGTAAAACGTAGAAAAAATATATGAATGATCATTTAATTGAACCATCGGAAAATCGTAGGAATTAGATAAGAGAGATAGGCTTATAATAAACTTTCCATGAGGTTGGACCTCATATTAAAATTCTCCAAAACTCATATGGATTGAGACATTACCTAGAAATTTTATAGTATTTAATAGTTTTCAATCCTTTGTTTCAAAGGGTCATGTAGGAAAAAGTTTTTATAGGATTAGAATCCTATAAAATTCCTATGATTTCCCTTCAAATCAAATGGGCCCTTACTATCATACGTGCTTCACTTGTGTAGCTAGAGGAAGGGCATGTTTGGCTCTCTAGCTCCAGTAGCTCCACTTCTATTGGAGCTGAGCTCAGCCAAACATTTTCAGCTCCACCTAAAATAAGAGTGTAGCCGGGTAGAGCGCTCTCACAAAATAAACTAAAGAGGTGGAGCTATGTTAGGCTGTTTCACAACATCACCCCAAATCCAAATTCTGGAGTTAAATTTTAAAGATAGAGCTCTACTAAACGGGTCCGAAAGCAATGTTGGAGTAGAAGGCAATGCTGATTCGTAATAGCGGAAGCTCACATCACTCTCGCCATTGCCGTATGCAGATTCCTGGGCTCTGGGGCAGCCAGACTAAGGTTTTGTGTTTGCTCCAGAATTAAGGCCCTGTTTAGTTGGCAAAAAAAAATTAGCCTTGGCATGTCACATCGGATATATGGACACACATTTAAAGTATTAAACATAGTCTAATAACAAAACAAATTACAGATTTCGCACGTAAACGGCAAGACAAATTTATTAAGCTTAATTAATCCATCATTAGTAAATATTTACTATAGCGCCACATTGTCAAATCATGGCGCAATTAGGCTTAAAAGATTTGTCTCGCAATTTACACGCAATATGTGTAATTGGTTTTTTTTTTACATTTAATACTCTGTGCATGTGTCAAACATTTGATGTAACAGTATAAAAGTTTTTACGTGAAAGCTAAACAGGGCCTTAGGCTTTCAGAGTATGTGATGATTAACCAAGCTCCTTGGAACATATTCCTCCCAGCCATCCCCATGACAAAGAATATTCTGTCCACCAATAATTCTATAAAAGTCTCGTATGCATGGTAGCTAAAAAGGAAACCAAACAATTAACTGCCCCATCAGTTATAAAATATAACAACTTCTTCAATTATTTTTTTATCCAAAATATAGCAACCTAGTAAATGTAATAATTGATTTTTAACATCTTTTCTTAATACTTGTGCCGAATGCTAAAAATTGATAGATTTTAAGATGGGAGGAGTATCTAGTTTGTGCAGCAAACACCCATCAACAATCAAACATAATTTTACATCCTTAAGTATCAAAAACTGGTAAGAAGAAAAAAAACCCTAGTGCAATACAACCTCACTTATACTAAGTGGTTTTCATGATTTGACATCCAAATATACGTGTTTTACTTGCATTTAACTACTCATCAATTGTAAAATGAACACCTTTTGAATTTCAGAATCATAAAAAGCACGATATGAAACAAGTTTGTATTCTATATTATATTATCTACTTGTATTAGAATGTATATAAACGCATTAGTGATTTATATGCTTCATTTTATAGCTATATAAATAATGTGAAAACTTAGTTAGAACCACATGCTACATAGGATCTGCCCTCAAATATCCTCGAGTATTCACATCATTCCATATGATTGTCAAGGGACGTAAAATATATATCTAGTTTTATAGTTGATAAATTCTTTTAATAAATAGAGAGGTGTAATAGGGATTTATCCCACACGAAGAAATACAAAAGTGGTCCTGCAAAGCGCTCTCTAAAACGAAGGGTGTTTTTTACTTCACGTCAAAATTGGAAGTTTGATTGAAATTAGAACAATGTGACGGAAAAGTTGAAAGTTTGGCCGTGTTTAGTTCCCCCCAAATTCCTAACTTTACATTCCATCACATCACATCGAAAACTTTCCTACACACATAAACTACCAACTTTTTCTCCAAACTACCAACTTTCTCCTAACTTCCCAACTTTTCCACCATCTAAACACAGCCTTTGTATGTAGAAAAGTTTTGATGTGATGAAAATGTTAGAAGTTTGAAAAAAAAAGTTAGGAACTAAAGCAGGACGAAAGCAAACGGAACCGAATACTTCTATCCGCACAATGCAGCTTTTGATCCTTTCAGAAAAAAAAAATGCGTGTTCCTTTTGACATGTTTGGTACCGGCCAGTGACAGATTCTTCTAGACGGCGTTTCAGCACAGGAAGCTTTTGAGAAAATTAAAAAAAAAATTGGAGAAGGCTGAACAATTGGAGAAGGGCAAGAGGCCAGTGGCATATTTATTTGTTTGGAGGGAAAAAAAGGAAAGGAAAAGTACATGAACAAATGAAATGTCTTCAGAAACAAAAACAATGAACAACTGAAATGATCAACTGGGCTGTTTGCCTGTTGGTAGGTTATGGCGTTTGGTGTGAGACGCTGATGGCTAACAACGTCAAACCCCAAATGGACCGATGAAACAGTAGTGAACAAGGTTCCCCACTTGCGTCTTCTGTTGAAAACGATGTTCTTCTCTGTTGTAGCTGCACTTTTTTTTTTACCCTATGTGAGTGACTGGAAATATTGCATGAGAAGATTCCAAATATTGGTTTTGTGGGGGAATTACAGGGGTGTATCTGCTGGCTGAGATTTTTACTGGAAAAAAAATCTAAACCCATTTTTTTTTATATTTCGAACCATTTAATTGACTGAAACAAAATGTACATTTAGTCATATGCTCTCTACTAAACGTGCATTAGGGCACCCACAATGGTTATCTATAGGCTCTCTACAAGAGATCCATGTCAGCATATTTTTCTACTTGGAAGAGATTAAATGAAGAGAGAGAGCAAAGCTATCTACTAACCTGGAGATAGTCTATAGAGAAAAACGAGGCAATGGATTAGAGAGCTATAGATACCCATATAGACATACCATTGAAATGGTTTACTATTAATCTAGTCTATTGCTAAGATGCATATGTTTTATAGATAGCACCTTACTTTTACCATTGCGGGTGCTCTTAGGATGCTAGGGAACGGTGGGAGTAAAATGTATATATGGGTTGACTTTAACTGATTGACCTCAAACATAGAGCTGCCATAGGTTGTGTTCGGCATCCCCTTTTCCCAACCCGTCTCCCTCGTTTTCCGCGCACACGTTTTTCAAACTGCTAAACGGTGTATTTTTTTTAAAAAAGTTTCTATACGAAAGTTGCTTAAAAAATCAAATTAATTTATTTTTTAAAAAATAGCTAATACTTAATTAATCACGCGCTAATGGAACGCTCTGTTTTCCGTGCAGACGGGTCCGGTTGGGAACCAGGAATAGCGAACACATCCATAGTCTCTAAATCTCCACGTAGCCCTTTCTGAATAAAATAAAGAACACAAAAATATCATCAAATTTTATGCTTGTTATCTACTTTAATTAGAATGGATATAGATGCATTAGTGATTTATATGCTTCATTTTATAGCTATATAAATAATGTGAAAACTTAGTTAGAACCACATACTTACATAGGATCCTGCCCTCAAATATCCTCGAGTACCTTGGAAACCTACCACCACCACTGGCAATTAACAATTCCTCTATTCACCACTAACCAATTGCTAACCGAGTGCCAAAATCCACCCCAAGACCTTCATCAGTGCAACAGATAATCATAGAAGAGAGAGAGAAGAAAGATAAGGATTAGCAGTAACACTAGAATAAATTTAAGCACCAGGGCCTAAAAAATGCACCATGAAAAGAGAGAAAAGGTGGGAAAGAAAGCAAGCACAAAAAGGAAATAAATATAGATTGAGTAACAAACAAGCCAAAGCTAAAGTCTTTCTTCTCTCTCCTATCCCTACCCCCTTGCTAATCCCCTCTCTCTCTCTCTCTCCTCCTTATTTGTGTGCCTTTCAAGTGCAACCCTAACAAGTCTCCTACTTAAAAAAAAAAGGGAAAAAGTATATCTTTTTGCTAATTTACTTTTGCCATTCTTATTTTTGGGATTGCTAAATTCTCCTCCTCTAGGAGTACACTCGTACAGTAGTTGGATATCCCAAAAACTATTTTTTTATATTTATTTGTAGTTGGATATCCCAAAAACTATTTTTTTAATATTTATTTAAGGCAGGGGAGGGGGCCTTTGTTGTAAGTTTGTGTACAGTAGTTATTAGTTGCAGCCTTAAACTGGATCATTTGAATGAAGTGGTTGCAGTTAACCTCGTGTGATGGTTAGATGTATCAGTAATTATGCATGAAACCCTGAGCAAATGTTAGCCTCTTCTGGATTGGAGGAATTCATGGAAATTTTATGGAAATTAAGCTATACATTATGCGATTCTTGCATTCGGAAGAAGCCAATATCAATGTGTGACAACAGTTCTCGGTTTAAGAAGTTATGTTATTTTCATGGCAACATCGTTGAGTCTTAACAATCCATACCAGCAAAAAGAAAAAAGTGCCCCCTCCCCCAATCAATTCTCAACTATTCCATACGTTCCAAAACACCAAAATATATTTGCTTCTAGCATCATTAGTATACTACAACAATATTTTGGCAATTGAGATCCTCTTTAGTATTGCATGTATTGCAGACGACCTGCATCCTCCGGATGCTTGTAATGAAGTACTTAACTGAACCATCCGTAATTTAATTTCTCCACATATTTTTCTCAACTAATAAAAATATCTCTTATTTAATTTTCTTACCTACTTTCTTATCGTAACCGTGAGTCACCTAACCATTTAATTTTACCTTGTCTTGAATCTCCATGAAAAACTCAAGTTCTTATATTTTGGAGGGAGAGAGCATTTGTTACTTTGACAGGTTCCCCCTACAGCCAAATGACCACACCAGCTTACTTTCCTTGCTTTCCTTTTCTCTGTCTAGCGACAGGTTTTCATCAAAATATGTGTAATCATTTTCTTTTCTTGTTTAGATTTTCGAGAAGGCACAAACTAGATCCACCGAAATTAAGGCGATGGATGAAACGAACAGTTCCAAATGTTGAGGGATGAAAATCAAACAGTTCAACAGTTCAGGGACAAAAATGGTTTAAGGATTGTATAGACTTTTATTCGAATTGAGATGCCCATGGGATGGTGGCACAAACTTTTGCTTTCACCCAAGTAGTGTACGTATCTTGTGGGCTGCTGTGCAGATCGAAGCCTAGCAGTAACAAGGTTGTGCATGAGGTATTTGGGCTGATCCCATAGAAAACAAGAGCCTTGACTCCAGTCCAAAGTTCCATTTTGCACCGAGTTGTGCTGGATTGGCACCGACACTCTTAAGGTGGTGTTTGAATCTCCTGAAGATAAAAGATAAAAATTAAATGTTTCACGTAAAACGATGCAGTAATAACGTGTGATTAATTGAGTTTTAATTATTATAAACTTAAAAAATAGATTAATATGATATTTTAGAACAACTTCCATATAGAAAGTTTTTCTACGAAACACACCGTTTAGTAGTTTGAAAAGCATGCCAAGAGTATGTAAAATTTTATCTGCTGCTAGTAGAGGAAACGAACAGGGCAGAGTCCGAAACTTAATTTTCCACCTAACTACCCTTCTCAAAAATACAAATTTCTCCTATTTAAGTTTTAATATTTTCTTAATACCCATATCTAAGTCCAAAACTTCGAATATACTGAGACGAGAACAGTAGTTGTTTGATGTTTTCACGTTTACAAATCATGATTTTTCCTAAGGAGCGGATGGGGAGGATTCCGGCCGGAGTCTGAAAACTCGATGAAACAGCATGGTACGGTGCGAGGCTCTGAGCGAGGAGGTGGACTTCTTAGCGGATGCAAATCTTTTGCAGGACTGCTAATGCAGTAAAAATGGTTGACATATGGATTTAAACCTACTATACGTCAATATTTACTACTGAATCGACAGTACTATAAACAATCCCCACTGATTTTTTTACCTTGCGCTGTTGCACACGCCACCCCTCCTCCTCTTCATTAAATAATTCAGATACAGTCAAACAGCACACACAGGAAGGCGCACCGGATATCCTTCCTCCAATGATCCTTATCCTGTTGTCCTTCCTTGGGGTGGAGCACAGCAACAGCATTATTGATCCCGTAACTGATTATGTCCCGGATTCTGTGTGCTCGTCATCCTACTACTGAGTAGGTTGAATAGCACACTATAAACCAGCTATAAATATATTTTAAAGAGATAAAAGAAGAGAGATAAGAGCAGCGGGCTATAGAGATATAGCCAGCTACAGCACGAACTCTAAGACGTAATATGTATATGACAGGTGGGACCAGGTATTAATAGTATAGTAAGCAACTATTGTATGAATTAACTATGGGCCTCATCGGTTGCCCTATAGCTTCCAAGCCAAAGCCAAAATTTGAATTTTAAAACTTGATTTTGAATTTGATTTTAATGTTTTTTCAACATAGTTTTTTTCAACTTTGGCTTTTCAATAACTAAGAACATATATACAAAAGTTTTACTCACATATCATTTTTTAATCGCTAATAAGCTGTTATGGATTATAATAAGAAGTGGGCAACCGATGGGGACCTATTACATTGACTATAGATGATTTGGAGCTAATAGTTGGCAAAATTCCTAACGAGCGTTCAATCGCTGCCAACAATCGTTTTTTTCCTTTTTTTTTCTTTTCTTCTTTTAATAAGTTTATACACTTAAAGTTTACACATCTAAAGTTTATCCACTTAAAGTTTGTAAAGCGAATGTTATAAGTCAAAAGTTTATATACCCGATTTAAATTCAAATCCGATTTCAAATATTTTATATTTTTCCTCTTTTAGTAAGTTTATACACATAAAGTTTACACATCTAAAGTTTATCCACCTAAAATTTGTAGAGTGAATGTTTAGGGGCTGTTTAGTTCATGAACAAAAATGTTTGGCGTGTCACATTGGATATACGGACACACATTTAAAGTATTAAACGTAAACTAATAACAAAACAAATTACAGATTCCGCCTGGAAACTACGAGACGAATTTATTAACCCTAATTAATCTGTCGTTAGCAAATGTTTACGATAGCACCACATTGTCAAATCATGGCGCAATTAGGTTTAAAAGATTCGTCTCGTAATTTACACGCAATCTGTATAATTAGTTTTTATATCTATATGTAATATTCCATGCATGTGTCTAAGGTGGTGTTTGAATCTCCTGAAGATAAAGATTAAGTGTTTCACGTAAAACGACGTGGTAATAACATGTGACTAATTTCAAACTTGAAAAATGGATTAATCTGATATTGTACGACAACTTTCATATAGAAAGTTTTTGCACGAAACGCATCGTTTAGCAGTTTGAAAAGCGTGCCACGACGACGCCGTCTGTCCGCCATCCTCTGCGAGGCCCGCGCCGCGCGCCGCCCCCTGCTGCTGCGGCGGCTCGCCGTGGCGCACCGGCTCGGGGCTGTCCCCGCGGGGGAGGCGAGCGTGTTCGTGGCGGCGTCCGCGTCGCACCGCGCCGACGCGATGGAGGCGTGCCGCTACGTCATCGACGAGGTCAAGGCGTCCGTGCCCATCTGGAAGAAGGTGGTGTACGACGGCGAGGTCTGGAAGGAGAACCGCTAGTTCGTCGACCGCACCACCACCGACGGCGCTGCCGCGGCGCCGGCGAGGGGCGGCGCTTGCTGCGGCAGCAAGGTGAGAGTCAACGAGAGCTGATGCCCAACCTCCCCAAAATACTGTAGATTGTCAATGCTTAAATGTGCTTGTCTGTGGATGGTAATTCTTTTATATCTTGGAGACATGCATAACCCCTTCAATAGAGCAAGTTTAATAGTATAGCCCACTACTAAATTCAATTCATCTATAGCCGATCTAATAGCCAATTCATACCATAGTTGCTTACTATACTATTAATATATGGTCCCACCTGTCATACACACATTACGTTTTGGAGTCCATGCTGCAGGTGGCTACAGATCTGTAGCCCGCTACTCTTCTCTCTTATTTTTTTATCTCATTAAAATATATTTATAGCTGGCTAATAGTCGGTTATTATACCGCTCTAAGGTTGTTGTGAGCTTGGAGAAAGTTCCATTTGCTCAGGAAAAATTAGCCTTCTTCAGACTGTGACTTTAGGCTTCAGATTAATCTCATAGACCAACAATCTCCTTTCGGTGGGTCATTTATATAGCACCCACCTGATATACATATGTACATGCACTGTTGTAACACTATGTTGGGGCGAATTTTAACTTTTAACATAACATTCATATGCTCCCAGTGAAGAAGACATCCAAGACTAGTGGGTTTAGCAGCAGTGGTTGTACAGGTTCTGGTACTTTGAGGTTACTATAAATGTTGGCTTATTCTTTGCTCAAAAACAATTTTTTAGGGGGGGAACTCTGGTTGCATCATATACTTTTTACCAGGATAAAGGCTGCCTGCCTTTGTTGTAAGTTTGTGTACAGTAGTTATTAGTTGCAGCCTTAAACTGGATCATTTGAATGAAGTAGTTGCAGTTAACCTCGAGTGATCATTTGAATGGAGGAATTCGTGGGAATTTTATGGAAATTAAGCTACGTCATGTGATTCTTGCATTCGAAAGAAGCCAATATCAATTTTCATGGCAGCATTTTGAATTTTGAGTCTTAACAGTCTATAACAGCGATCCCATTTGCAATGCAAATGACTACTCCTATTTGATTTTCAGTAGGATGAAAGTGGGCCCCGTCAATTCTCTGCTAGATCCATTCCAAAATATAGTTGCATGGCATGTTGAAAACCAATCATCTGGACAAGCAAAACGGTGTGGTTTATTAGCGGCAAGCAAAATGAAGTACTCATTAGCGCGTGATTAATTAAATATTAGCTAAAAAATTAAAATATATATACTAATACACTTTTTAAAGCAACTTTTATTTAAAAAACATCGTTTAGTAGATCAAGAGATGTACACATGAAAAATGAGATAGTGAAAGTTGAGAAAAAGATATAGAATGGAACCTTACTTCACCTACAACCATCCGTAATTTAATTTCTCCATCTATTCCTCAACTAATTATAACATCTCTTATTTAATTTTCTTACCTACTATTTTATCTTAATTGATTAGTCACCTAATCATTTAATTTTACCTTATCTTTAATCTCCATGAAAGACTCAAGTTTTTATCTTTTTTAATGGAGTCATGGAGAGAGTATTTGTTACTTTGACCGGTTCTCCTACAGCCAAATGACCACACCAGCTTACTTTCCTTTTCTTTGTTTAGCGAAAGATTTGCATCGAAATATGTGTAATCCTTTTCTTATTTTGATTTTCCAGAAGGCCCAAATACTAGATCCACCAAATTTAAGACGATGGATAAAAAATGAACGATTTTAAAAGTTAGGGGATACAAATCAAACAGTTCTACAGTTGAGGGACGGAATGGTTTTGAGACCATAAGAGCATCCTCACCAAAATACTCCATCCCATCATCCTGAAAATGGCGTATTGGAAATGAAAGTCAGTCTCCAACAGATACTCCATCCGGGCATCCAAAAATAGCTTGGGTGTTATCCGAGCAGGAACCTCACGCTATACCCCAAGTGCCAAGCTCCCAATCAAACTCACGCCATCATCCGCGGACTGCATACCATGGGGGGAGTAACAGTAGAGAGGAGCTGCATACCGGATTTGGCGGTGGAAATTGCCAGAGTGAAGACAGAGAAGCGCTGGATCTGGTAGAGAGATCGCTGGAGCACCCCGCCGCTCGTGCCATGCCATTGCCTGCGATATCCGAAGCTTCTCTCTGCCCACAACTCCCGTCGTACCCGCTGCCCACGCTCGCACCGCCATCCCTGCCGCTCGCATCTCTCCGCTTGCGCCACCCATCATCCACTTGCACCTTCGGCCGTGCTGTCCGCTGTCTGCCATCAGCCCTCCTCCTTCGCCCTTCCACTCATCCTTCCCCTCTTCTGTCACTCTCCAGGCTATTGGCAGGTACAGAGAAGAGAGGGAGAGAAATATGCTTGGATAGAGTTAGTATTAGGGTGAGTTCGCTGGTTCTGGCTCCCATCAGCACAGTGAGCACGAAAAATTAATGCGTGATTAATTAATTATTAGCTAGATTTTTTTTTCAAAAATGGATTAATTTGATTTTTTTAAGCAACTTTCGTATAAAAGCTTTTTGCAAAAAAAAAAAAACGCACCGTTTAGCAGTTTGAAAAGAGTGCGCGCGAAAAACGAGAGGAGAGGGGTTGGGAAAAGGGATATCCGAACACACTCTTAGTTATCTTAGAATACAATAAATTTGGATTTTTCAGTTAGCTTTACAAATATGGTTATAAAAAATAATACAAATATATGGATGGTCAGAAGATATTAACAACATATAGAAAATTATGATATGAAGGAATATGGATGATCTGTTGGAGCGAAGAGGAATATGTAGAGAGAATCGTTTTCTATAATAATCCATATAGGGATATGAATAATTAAATTTGGATGAGCTGCTGGGATGCTATAAGAGAGACAACATAGACTCCTTTCCAAATTCCAATTGAGTTGCCCATGGGATGGTGGCACAAACTTTGCTTTCACCCTGTAGTGTATCTCGTGGGCTGCAGTGTAGATCGAAGCCAGATCCACCGAAAACGAAGCCCAGCAGTAACAAGGCTGTGCATCCAGTTTTTGGGCTGATCCCACAGGAAACAAGAACCTTCTACACTGATTTTTTTTCATTTTTTAATTTTTATTTTTTAATATTTACAGAAATATTAAACCGACGAAAATATTTACATAGACCTGGCCGCCCAAGTAGAGGGCATCAAGGTGACGTGGCACACGGCGCCGTGTGCATATTTTGCGTTGAGGTCCCTTGCCGCCCTTTGGAGCGAAATGCAATTTTCGCCGCATGCAAAATTCGCATGCCCGCTCAGTGGCCTCTAGCATCTGGTCACACAAGTCACCCTGCCGCCCTCCCCGAGGATGGCAGTGTCTATTTTTGTAAATATTTTCACCGGTATAATATTTCTATAAATATTAAAAATGAAAAAAAATTCCCTACACCGGGTCCAGTCCAATCGTGAGGACAAAAGATTTGGGCTATTTGAATAAAAAAAACAGAGAAATAGGAATAACTTCTATCCCGAGGAGGGCGGCAGGGTCTATTTTTGTAAATATTTTTGCCGGTATAATATTTCTGTATGTATTAAAAAATATAAATTTAAAAATGAAAAAAATTCCCTACACTAGGTCCAGTCCAATTGTGCGGACAAAAGATTTGGACTCTTTGAAAAAAAAACAGATAAATAGGAATAACTTCTACTCCCTCCAAAATAGACCCAGAAAATATCCCATTATATTTTAGAACAAAAACAGAACTAGTTTGGAAAATGTGTTCACAGAGAACGATGAAATAGCTGTTGTGAAAAGCTATATAGAATGCACCCTAACTACTTCTAGACTTCTTAATTTATACCGAAAATATTATGACATATAGCATTCAAAATTTATTATAAAATATAATAACTTCTTCACCTATATTCTATTCTCAACCAATCATAACCTTCAACCATTCAAATTCTTCACCTATACTACTCTTTCGAAAACATAATCTTTTTTTCTATTTAATTTCACTTACTTTTTTAACACTACGAGTAATTCTTAAAACTTCTTACTCGTATATTTTAGGAGGCATTTGTTTGATCATTTTTACATTTTACTAACCATACTTTTCCTAAGGAGCGGGTGGGAAGGATTCCGGCTAAGGGTGAAAATGGTATGAAAATTTTCCGACCATACCGATACCGTCTCCGTAAAATTAATAGTGCTAATATATTTACCGACGGTTACTGTTTTCAAAATTTAGTTTTTTCAATTCATGTCAACGTGATACCGAAGTTGATACTAGATAGTTTAAATCATAAATATGAAAAATTTCCAACCATTTCCACCTGTTTTTTTTTAAAAAAAACAAAAAAACAAAATAAAGGTATCGTTTCTGATCGTTTCCTACCGTTTTCATCCCTACCGGCTATTCGGTAATTCCGGCCGGAGCGGCTCTGAAAACCGATGAAACAGCACGTACGGTGCGAGGCCCTGACTTCTGAGCAAGGCTTTTGTAGCCTTGCGCTGTTGCACACGCCGGGGCTTTTAACTATTTGCCACTCTTACGGATGTTGCTTAACGATTTTACCACTAAACCCACATGTCATAGACATATGAGGACCCACATGTCATTGACAGGGTGTAGCAAATCGTTAATTGCCATGTCACGAGAGTGGCAAATAGTTAAATTTCTCGCACACGCCACCCCTCCGCCCCTCCATTAAATAATGCACACACACGCGCACGCGCACACAGGATGACAGGAAGGCACACCGATATATAACTCCTCTCTCTCTCCTAGTATGATCCTTATCCTGTTGTCCTTCGTTTGGGGGGTGGAGCACAGCAACACAGCATGATTGATCCCGTGATTGATTAGGCCCCGGATTCTGTATGCCCATCATCCCAACTGCACAGCTTAATGATGGACTCAATTAACAGATGGTTTAATTAGTTCCTTGCTGGAGAGGAGGCCATATATTGGCTGGCACTCTCAACACGGTAGGGAAAAAAAGAATAAAATTCTTACGGAGTACATAATATTTACTGTCTCAGTCCCATAAAAAACCGAGTTTAGCTTGAAATCTGAATCGGCTAAAAAAATAGTACTCCCTCCGTTCTTAAAATATAAGAACTTTTAACATAGTGACAAGTCAAGCATTTTCAATTTTAACTATTAATAGCAAAAAAATAAAAAAAGATCAATCATGTAAAATTGATGTTATTAGATTTATATTAAATAAACTATTATAATATGTAACTCTTGTTATTGAAAACATATTACATTTATAGATATTGTTGGTTAAATTAACATCTTAAAAATCATGTCAGAGTCTAAAAATACTTATATTTTAAAATCGAAGGAAGGACGAGATACCAGGACACACGAGGTTATCATGCACATGCACTATCCATACCCGTTTCGACTGCAAAGAAAATGTGGGATAGAATACATGAATGTTGACTATATCCGACCCTACGTCACCTCTATCTGGCACACAGCTTATTTCAACCATACTTTGCCATGGAGACGTGGCCGTATGACGGTGCCACGACAACACTAGCATTTGAAAATCAAGTATTCATTTATAAATTATCTACTTAATTATATGATAAATTAATATATAAACTTAATAAATACCCATTTTGTCCTGAAATCTTCTGATGTTAATTTGGTTTTAAACTATAGCTACTTCTTCGCCTCCTTTATCACAGTATAAAAGAACAAGTATTTTTGCATGCGGTCAAAATCTATTTTTCCATTCGGTTGGACTGTCCGTCTGCCCTAATGTGCCTGTAAAAGTCGCTATTTCTCCAGACTGTGCTTATGTCGTTCTCTTGCGAAAACAAAATTCGTAAAAAACCCCCAAAAAATCTAAACCCGAAACCCTAGATAGCTCTCAGTCCACGATCGCTCGTCATCACCATCGACGTTGACGAGGCCCTGCAACTCGTCGTCGTCGTCACCCCTCATGTGCCTCCACCACCACACCCCCCACTCCTTCGTCGGCGGCGAGGGATCCCACACCCGCCCGCTGAGAGAAAGGAAAAGCCAAGGGAGAGAGGGAGGAGAGCAGACAGGATCTGCAGTCCGAGACCGAGCCAACCGTTGCTCGAGCTCGTCGATGTTGCCACCGTCGCTCCAACCTTCACCCAAGCCCGCTGCCATTGGATCCACCCCGGCCGGATCTGCCGCAATTGGATCCACCCTGGCCGGGCCCGCGATCGACTGATCTGGCTAAGGTTTCGAGATCCATTGTCATGGTTGTCCTCTGCCTTGCCGTGCCCACTCCTTCAGTGGCGAAGGATCCTACTCCCGCCGGTTGCTCCGCTCCCGTTCCCCGCGCTTGCCGACGGGATCCATGCTGTCCAAGGCTGAGCCCGCCGCCGCCCGAGCTCATCACAACCTTCGTCGCTGCTGCCGCCACTCCTACCGTCGCCTGAGCCCACCGTTGCCGTTAGTCTGAGCATAAGGACGGACTGGATCCAGGAGGAAATGAGAGAGGAGGGAAGAAGTAGGAGAGGGAAATTAGTGGGGAGAGAGTGAGGAGGCTGTGGAAAAAAATGAGAGGTGAGAAAAGTTTAGGACGAGGAGTTGCAAAATTTTGAAGATGTGATAGGAAAGAAAGGAGAAAGGTCACACTTGTAGGCGGGCCTTTAAGTGGTCTGTGTGCGAAAAATACATTTTCACACGTGACCCTTGAACCAAATCTGGGGGAAGCGAATTTTACAGGCGGTAGTGGTTATGGCTCACCTGCAATCTAAAGTGGGCCGTGTCCAGAAAAAACAATTATGTCAACCTATTGTATGTTTTGTGTACAGCTGGTTATAAGTTGTAATGCTTGCTAGCAACCAAATTTAATTTGGGGGTAAAACTTTTACATATGTATACGTGTGTATTATTAGTAAATTAAAACTAATATTGAAAAATAACATACGATGAACAAACTTCAAAATTGTTGACGGGCTATATCCGCAGACGTGATCTGTAAAGTATGGGGATCGTTGGAACCAGGGTATACACGAGAATGTATCAAGCAGACAAGGACGAAAAGATTTATACTGGTTCGAGCCCTTGAGAATAGTATTAACCCTAGTCCAGTTTATATTGATTTATGGATGAAAATAGCACAAATATTACAATGGGAGTATGATGAATAACAAAACGTCGACTTGAAGCTGTTGAGAACGGCCCGAAGAGATCTATTCGGCAAATACGATCTGGCTACCGCTTGTAACTCGATCCCCTTCCCTGAACTAGGGGGCCTTGTATTTATAGTGCAGATTGTCTTCTTCTCCAAGTAGAGCTCGGAGAGATAAAATAGGATACGTGCCCGAGGAGACCTTATCTTTTCCGAATAGGACACTGACACCTTTTATTTCAGGAAGATAAGTTCCTCTTTATCTGCCACACTTCCTTAATTAAAGGATACATTCCCGTATACAATTGGTTATATGGTATTGTCATATTCCATAAGTCCGCATATAGGAGATATGTGTTATCCTTGATACAGACAAAAATCAACTCCAAACTTAAGCTTAAAAAAATAAATTTCAACTACAAATAAATAAAGAGCAAACAATGGAGCTGCAACATCTCAACTAATTACAAATATCTCTTATTTAATTTCTCTGCCTACCTTTCATCTGGACTAGTCGTAACTAATTTTACCCCTCTTTCTCGGAGAGAAAGCTCTTGAATTGGTTATATTTAGAGTAAAGATGGAGGGAGTAGGTTAAAATAATTAGTGTAAGCAAAATACGGTAAAAGAAATTTTCTATTAGAAATACAGTATAAGACAGACCAAGACTAGAGGTGAAAACGGGCGGGTACGGTCGGATTATGACATTCCAAGCCCATATTTTCTTTTAAATTCGGAACCGAGTGCGGGTAGTCTCAGATAATATATCACTCATCTCGTGTCCTATCCCATATTATTTCCTTCGAATCGGATTCGGGAACAATATCTATTTATATCTCTAATTCATAGATATTAACTATAATAAGGTAATTAAAGTATTAAAATAGATACATCAAGAAAAAAAATACAATATTATATGTGATCACGTAAAATAGTGATTAACCAATCTTTCATCATATTTTCAGGTGGATTTATAACAAATTTTCATACGGAGTACGTACTTTATAATATGGAACATACGGGTGAATACATGTCTTCCCATATCCTAACCTATATTTTTCCAATGAATTCAGATTCGGACTCGGATAATATCCTGTATCTCATTTTTTCTCCCATATTCCTCCCGCGAGCCTCGGGTCGAGTAAGCGATCAGGAAAAACCTGCTCCATTTTCACCCCTAGCCAAGACTACACAGTACAGGGTTAGCCAAGATTGACCATTGGGAATAAATCCGTCGTGCATGAAAACAGAACGGCATATTAGCACATAATTAGTTAAGTATTAGTTAAAAAAGGGTGAATAGCTAATTTAGTCCTTCAAGTTTCACCGAAGGTTCAATTTGGTCCTTCAGGTTTCATTTTGTCCACATAGGTCCTCTAAGTTTTTTTTTCTTAAAATTATCCTTGGGCCTATTTAATATGTCATATGGCTATTTCTAGTCAACATTTTTATTAGAAAATGTCCCTTTTTCCCTTAATTTGTATACAACTATACACTAGAAAAGAGAAAACCGAGATCAATAAACATCATTGCATATGTACTTCTATTATTTCAACATGTACACATGAAACTTGTGCCTGATGGCTATTGTATACACTTGCAAGTGCATAATTTATTTTCGCTTTACATAAATTCATTGCACGCATTTTTTTCTCCTATATATCTGAATGAGGGGGTATAAGTATCATTTATCAAGAGAGTTGTTGGTTATGTCTAGCTCTGTGGCTTCTAAGTGGGTTCAAGGATAAGTTTGAACTAAAATAAAAACCTAAAGGACTAATATGGATAGATTGAAACATTAAGGACTAAACTGAGCCTTACATGAAACTTGAAGGACCACATTGGCTATTCACCCGTTAAAACAAATATATGAGTTAATATATTTTTTTACAGTAACCGCTCTATAAAAGTTTATTAAAAATCATATTATTTAGTAGTTAAAAAATATACACATAGGAAACGAGAGAGTTATTCTTGAATAACATGCGGTGTTCTTTTCTTCTAAAGATGAAGATGAAGATTAAGTTTTCTACGCAAAACGATATGGTATTAACGTATGATAGTTTGAGTTTTAATTATAACAAACTTGAAAAATAGATTAATACGATATTTTAGAGCAACTTCCATATAGAAAATTTTCGCACAAAACATACTGTTTAGCAGTTTGAAAAGCATACCATAAAATTTTTTTTCTTCATCCGACTCTTGTCGTAGAAATGAACTGAACCATAGTCAAGCACACGCAGTTGGGTGAGCAAGCCGCAGGGGATCTATAGGAGGCCAGTTGAAGACTTGAGAGTTGAGAGAGAGAGAGAGTTTGAGGAGAAAGTGAGTACGTCATCACATCATCAAAGCGGAGGGACACGACACGCAGAGTGAGTGAGTGCACATAACCAATACCAGCACCGGACGGGTCCACTTCAACTCCGTCCATTCATCCATCGCCGTATCGTCCGTCCCCAGGCCAGGCAGTTTCAGTTTCCCTGGTTTCATGCCCTTGCCTGTTGTTTTGTCTCTCCTTTTACAGTTTTACTACTACTACTTCATGACTAGCCATGCCACTTGGAGGGTATCTTATAGTGTAACCTAAATTTATTTATCCCCATTTCCCAAAAAAAAAAATTACCCATGCCTAAATTAAATGAGTATTATCCTAATCCAATGAATAAAAGAAAAAACATATGTGGGTTCCACTTGTAGAAATGGACTACTAAAATTTATATAAAGTTGCTCTTTCTACATAATAAATCATTCCTCTGAATTTTAGTCAAATTAAATAATATTTTGTAATGTGAACGCAAGTCTAAAAGTTTTAGGTCCATAGTGTGGGTATGGGGATGGGTAATGAAACCCATTGATAAGTGTATTCATAGTGTTTTGTGTTTAGACTTGGAGTTAAAATTTTGTAATAAGTGTTGGTAGGTTTAGTTGAAGCAAATGCCTGTTTATATGTTAATTATCTAAATTATCTAAAATATTGTCAGTATCTAACTATCTAGTAATAATATATTATTAGTTTCCTAATTATGACTACCGTGATAGATGTATATGTGTTTGAGTTTGAGTTTCTGTATCAGTTTCCTATTAGTAAATTTTGTAGGCTTATGACAGTGTTTTGCGTGGCCGACTGGCTAGTGGCTATTGCATTTGTTGTGCCCCTTTGTAAACGGCTACATTCTTTCTTAATAAATTTTGACAGGCAAACAATCCATTATCTAAAAGGAAAATATTATCATTTGTTTGCATTCATATGATGTATCATCTATGAAAATCCTTTAAATTTACGTATATTTTTACACTGTCATTCTTTTAATCATAATCGTTTGTTAAGTTGACCCCATCTCAAATTTTGGCTTCACCACTGTTTTCATGAGTCATGACTATATCTTGAAAAAAATACAATTGCAGCTATATAAAAAAAATACAATATTTGTATCTTCACAACATGATTATACTTTATATCATGGGCAGTATATTTGTCCTCCCTTCGATCGCAAATATAAATATTTATATAATTTAACTTTTTTACACAACAAAAGCATTTATGTGATACTGATACTAATGCATAGGAATTTAGACATTTTTAAAATGCCAATCATATGCTTAGAAAGTGATTCTAAGCATTTCATAATTCTAAATTTGACAAGTGAGGCGAGTTTGATGGATTTTCCCCCTCAACTTTAATCTTTACTAAACAACCTAGAAATACTTAAATTTAGAAACAGAAGAAGTATACTCTTAATTATCTTCTTCTTTTTTTTTCATTAGATATGAAATTTACAGTGTAAAACACTTGCTAGTATTTTTTTTTATTTTTTATATGAAAAGCATGGTGCTACAAATATATGTAGATAAATAGCACCAGAAAGAATTCATCAACACCAGCTAAAAATTCTTGGCTAAAAAGATATGAGAGAGAGAGAGAGAGAGAGAGAGAGAGAGAGAGAGAGACTATTGGTGGCCTCAAAAATAAAATCAAATAGAAAGGATCGGAAGGGGGATATTCTCCGTCCGTTGTTTTTCCAAATACTTCGAATGGAAGATATTTTTATACATATCTTTGGCACCACCATTATTATTGCTAGGTTACCATTATCTGTCCTGATCATTAGCATAACTACTAGATTTTGACATGACATGCTTGGGTCATCCCACATTAGGAATTGGCCCAAGTTATACCGGGCTTCATATCTTCAACGCATGTTGGGTTACATTCCTTCAGAACATGAATTTTACACAGATTCAACATATTTAGTTTAATTCCAATGAAAGTTCTCTAAAATTACTTGGATCCAACTCAGACCTAAAGCCCCATTCTAAAAAGATTATTTACCAAATTATTGCCACATTTTTTTGCTCCATGCATTAAAATAAATAAATACATAAGGTTTCTTCTACTGTACTTGCTTAGACAACTTGTTCATAGTATTTGACTTGTCAGTTGTCACCGAGCCTCATTAGTCAGCACCCAGGAGATGTATTGATCTACTGACGCCTGATGAGAATGAAAAGACAGAGTTTCTCATCCGGAGATAGTGAAGACGCCAGCGTCACTCCTCGCGTGAGTGACCCAAGTGAAAAATAGAAAGCCTAGCGCCGCCACCTTCTCCCCCCTCCACCCCTAGAGCAAGCGGCCGGGCTTCAGTGGGGCAAGCAAGGATGACGGAGGTGAGGCAGACGGCCGTAGCTGCGGGCCTAGATCTGCACGGGGGAGAAGGAGCCAACACGTGGTGGCGACCGCAGTGATCTAGCAGCGAGATGATTCGGCGACAACAGCGGGGTGGAGGCGACGATGGAATGCACCATCAGCAAGGCAAGGCAAGGCGGCGTGAGGGTGTTATCAGTCAAAGGTTGAAGGGGCGACGGCCAAATCGGCCCCCTAGCCCAGATCTGGTCACCCCTGTCCTAGATGGGGGTGGCTGGTGGAGGAGAGTTGCAGGGCTGGCAGTGGAGGAGTCGTAAGGACGGGGGAGGTGGAGTTATAGTTAACCGGCGAGTTGGGGCACGGTAGAGGTGGAAATAAAGGGGGATTGACGAGGTGGAGAGGTGCTGCTCGAGGTAGAGTTGGCCAACGAGTGCAAGGCCGACGGAGGTGGAAATAGAGCCTTGGCTGGCAAGGTGTAGGTGGCCAGAAGAGGTGGAGAAGCAGAGGCAGGCCTGCCGGTTTAGGAGGTGCAAGAGGCAAGGCGCACAGTTTGGCACTGGTAGGAGGAGGCTGGCGAGGTGGTCGGCGGGGTGCAGTAGGTGCCGGTAGGTGGAGTTGCCACATGGAGAGTCCGTTCTTTGCCTGATCGATCGTTCGTTGTTGCAAGTTTGCTTTGGAAAGCTGTGGGACACGATGAACAAATATGTGCTCAGTGACCTAGTCGACGGCAAGGGATCCTCCTGACCGGCTGAAGTTCTCTTCTCCCGTTCCTTGGAGTTGGAGCCCCTTCCCTTCTTTGACTAGTCTGCTTCTAAACTCCAGTCATGGGGTGTCCCCATGATAAGGAGAGAGACGCGGGTTCGGTTGGAGGGTTCTGCTTGGTGGAGATTAGGATGTTGTCAACTCTGTTTGTGCTTTGAAAGTCTCTGTGGCAGCGAGGTGTGTGGTCTTTTAGGTTGGTGGTGCATGAAGCTTCCGTGGCACAACCTTCAGTTGATAAGTTTGGATGGAGTCGGATCTGCTTGGCTGGGTATGGCAAGCTCAGTAACGATAACCCTTATCTTTCATCTTCGAAGCGTCTAAGGTGTTGTGTGCAGGTGGCCTCCCGACGTCATTGTGCGTTGGTGTGTTGGGATAGAGTCGGAGCTGTTTGCAAGGGATGGCAAACTCGGCAACGACAACCCTCTTCCGCTTTCGTCTTGGCAATGCTGTAACGGCCTTGGTTTCGTGGTTGGCAGGGAGCGAGAGCCTGGGCGAAAGTTATGTTTGGTCTTTGACTAGAGCTGATGACATCGACGCTTGTGGGTGCCGTTTTCTTCATGAAGGCGTTGCCACTTTGCTCTCCTTTTTATTCGGGTGAAAACCTTGTTCTGATGCTCATACGGACATTGTTTGTGTTTTGGACGCTTTCTTCCTCCTTGGAGGCTTCGTCTAGAAGACCCTGCCCTACATTTTCTTGGTCATTTTGGTCGTCTAGTTCTTAAGAAGTCGGAGCTGCTCTTTTGAGGTTAGCAATGTTAACTTGTGTCTTGAACTTCATTTGTGCCACCGCATGCATCCTGTTTTGTTCCTCGTGTGGGTCTTTGGCTGATTTTCCCTAATTAATGTGTATTTGTGAGGTTTTTTCTGGCCCGGTTTTCCTTCAAAAATTAGACCAAGTCTCTTCTTAAATAAAAGCAAGCGCTTCCAGTCTTATTTTGAGTTTTACCCTAAAAAAGGGTGAATAGCCAATACGGTCCCTGAAGTTTCGCTTCGGGCTCAGTTTAGTCCTTTATGTTTCAAATCATCCAAACAAGTCCTCCAAATTAATGATTTGGGTTAATATAGTCGTTGGGCCCACAAAAAATGCCACATGAGGATGCCAAGTCATTCTCTCATGCAGCGGCACAAATGAAACGACCATTCTACCCTTATATACCATATAGAAAAGAAAGAAAAAAAAACAAGATAAATGTTTCACACGTGTATGTTGTTTTGGAACTGTCACTTACGACTGATCGTGTAAATTCCTTTGTCGGCCACCCATCTGCCCCAATGCTGGGCCTGGGCTGGCATGTTATTTTTTTCTATTTGTGTCTTTTCTTTCTTTTCTATATGGTATATAAGGGTAGAATGGTCATTTCATTCATACCGCTGTATGCGAGGATGACTTAGCGTTCTCACGTGGCATTTTTTGTGGGTCAATGGATTATATTTACCCAAATAATTAATTTGAGGGACTTGTTTGGACGATTTGAAATCTCAAGGACTAAACTGAGCCCGAAATAAAACTTCAGGGACCGTATTAGCTATTCACCCCCTAAAAAATTCACTAAACCTGTTACATTTTGAAATAAGAACATAGATTGTTTCATGAAGCTAGAAATTTTTGAAATAGCTATAACTTCCCAAGGTTCTCAAAATAAAGCCGATTGAAGATAGAAGAGATGGAGCAGAGTAAGAGCATCCCCAGCAGATATGCCATCCGTATATCCATCGAGAAAATAACGGTTAGGAGAAGAAAAACGCCCTCCAGCAGATACTACATTCCACCCTCCAAATTTATTGCATCCTCTATCCGGGATAGAAAAGTGCCAAATTTGGCATTCCTCTCTCCTCACGCCATCCCGCAACTGCCAGCACCCAAACCAAATTCCCGCCCCCATTCGGATCAATGCCCCGTCCACTGCTGTCGTCACAGGTTGGCCTTGCCCCATCCGAATCGACTCCTCGCAGAGACTGGGTGGTGGTGGCGGCGGGCCATCGGCGGGAGGAGGAGGAAGATGGATTTGACGGGAGGAGGGTAGAGAGAGAGAGGGTCATATCGGAAGGACAGTGTCCCCGCTTGCATCCGTGTCCGCCGGCCGCCGCCGCCGCTTCCACTTCTGCACCCACCGGCTGCCTCCATCTGGATCGAGCCATGGAGGGTGAAGGTAGAGAGAGGAGAGAGGATGTGCCGGTGGCCACCTTCGCTGGCCACTCCCGCCGTCGGCCACTTGCGCCTGCCTCTTGCGCCACTCCTCCGCCCCTTGCGCGTCGCACCGCTCCTCCGACCGCACCGCGGCCCGTGCCGCTCCTTCGACCGCGCCGCCCCCTCCGCCCGCTGCTCTCTGACGCGCCACCCCGCCGGTCAGTCCTCGTCCTCCCCGTCCTCTCGGCAGTAGAAGAGAGAGAAAGGTGGGGAGATTTTTTGTTTTAGAGTGGTGAAAGGTGAGTATAAGTATGTGGTAGTTGTAAAATATTAGTAAAATATAGGATGTTGGTATATGGAGGATGTAATATGGATGATCTGTTGGAGTGAAAAGTAATATGGAGTAGGAAATATTTTTAGATGACTATCTAAATGGGGGTATGGAGGATGAAATTTAGATGAGCTACTGTGGATGCTCTAAGGATTGGAAGGTGGCGTGGAAGAATAGAGGGTTAATGATGTAGAAGGCTCTGCCATATCATCCTCCCAGTAGGCATGGAAGAGTGTGGTACATGGAATTGGAATCTATGTAAGTGTTGATTTCTTTGATATTCCTTCTATCTCAAGCATATTTTATTTTCTGTTTTTTTAAAAAATAATCATATTTATAGTTTTCATGCATCCAAGACAAATGAATATATTATCTTTTCGTTTTAGTGCTAGATTAAATTGTTGATGGAACCTGAGAAGTTGTTGTAATACTCGATGGTTTCATGCATGATACAATTTCTTGGTGTTTATTTACATGTGAGATTATTTTTTCCTTAGTCTTGGTGATAAAAGAAATATATCTTACACTTTCGGATGGAGAGATGGAGAGAGTACATTGTAGGCCCCTGTCATGCTACATGTAATGAAATGGTAATATTCAAGTGAAAATTTTACTCATTGCCAAATTAAGGACTCATTTTTTGCAAATAGCTAAGTATCGGTTTATTCTTAAAATATTGGTGGAGAGAAAAAAAAAAACCTTCTAATGTTTTACATGGTTGTCTCCAACATAAGAGATAGCATGTTTTTCTTTTATCATTTCTCGCCTCTAGCTAATTTTTTTATGATGATACCATGCTAAAGGGCGACAAAGATGTCATCACCAACATACCCTCCCCCTTTACTTTTGTAGACCAGAGATCAGGTTCTTCTAACCTTAAAGTCACTGTAATTTTATTATTAACATGTGGATTTAGGTTTTTTCGGACTCGCATGTTAGTGACAAAAATCACGTAACTTTAAAATTAGGATCCTAGTCCCTAAATTGATCATAAGTGTGAAAAATCAAAGTGTTTTTGATTCTTTATTCTGTGATGAACAATTGGCATCTGTGAATATTGGTTTTGATATTTGGAGATTATTGGCAAAGTGGTTTTGGAGATGATTGGGATTTGCAGGTGAACAGGAACTGCTGCTGGTTTTGGGTCCGGTCAGACCGGGCTAGTGCTGCCGGTCAGACCGGCGTGTATCGTGCGGTCAGACCGGCCAGCCCGCGGTCTAACCGACCGACTCTGTGTCGGTTTCGGTTTCGGGTTGTTTGTTTGGATATCCGTGATTGTTTCATGTTTATGGCTTCTAGATGTATACTATACGTATGTAATACCGTTGTTTGCTAACAATGAGTCAAGTTGGAGATAGCTTGTTCTCGGAATATGGTTTATTTGTTTGATTCATGTGTAGGTGATTTGATGCCTTTGGAGAGTATTGCTGGTGATGGATCGGGAGTCGACTTGGGATAAGGTGATGTTCGTGACGGTCAGATATCATGCGGGATACTTAGGCTAGAGTTCAATGCACGTGGTTGGTGAAGATTCCATATGGCATATGATGGAGGTATTGTTTGCATATGGGATGCGGAGTCGAATTTGGAGGGAGTCCAAATTTGTTATGATTGGAGTTTGTAAAGTTTGTTTCTTGTACGAGAAGGTTTCCTAGGTGGATTAGGACTTCTAGTATGAGTTTGGTTCATGGCTTTAGGCTGCCTACCTCATGTATAAATAGAGAGAGAGC
>CM020180.1:6735810-6751709 GCA_009805545.1 Oryza longistaminata | reverse complement strand
TTGAGAGCATTGAGTTGTAAGTTTAGTTAGGGTTTCGAGTTTAGTCGAAATTTTCGTGAGGAGTGCTATTGTTGCACTTTGTAAACACATAGAGAAGTAATAAAGTTGCCATCTACTTTGAGAGTTCTTCGATTTGTGTTTTCTCGGGTTCGGCAGTCTAACCGGCGAGACACCGGCAGTCAGACCGACGACATCGCTGCGGTCAGACCGATGGCTTCCAGACGGTCAGACTGACACATCACTTTCGGTCAAACCGCGATCCTTCAAATTGGAGGGTAACTTTTAATCCTGCTAAAAGTTTTGGTTTTTGGGTACACCAACCATTCACCCTCCTCTGCTTACCTTATTTCTTTCTATTCGATCCTACAAAGTGATATACTCCATTAAAATCATGTTGTTATAATATGTTTAGTTTAAATTAAATATTTTTAGTATCCACATCAGAAAGATTAAATCAGTTGCGAATTGGGGGTTGGGGTGGGGGGTAGTGTATGCACCACACATCAATATCATAGTAAACATATTTCTGCGACCGAAGAGACTTAGACCCTGTTTAGATGAGGTTAAAACTTTTTAGTCCCTATCACATTGGATGTTTGGACACTAATTATAAAGATTAAACATAGACTATTAATAAAAATCATTCTATAACCCTGGACTAATTCGCGAGACGAATCTATTGAGCCTAATTAATCCATGATTAGCCTATATGATGCTACAGTAAACATGCGCTAATTATAGATTAATTAGACTTAAAAAATTTGTCATGCGAATTAGCTCTCATTTATATAATTAGTTTTATAAGTAGTCTATGTTTAATACTCCAAATTCATCCTATATGACAGGGACTAAAGTATCCAAACACCACCTTGTAAAAAGTTTGAAGAACGACATTCGTCATCTAGATATTTACGATACAAATAAATTAATCTGCATAACATCACCTCACACCTGAAATAGTATAAGAAAAACTTTCACGTCAGAATTTATTTATTTTTTGAATGCTTTTACCACCGCAGCTACTTATATGAGATTCTGGCCGGACAATGATTGGCAAGGAATTAAAGACACAGAAAAAAAAATGCTGTCAAAAGAGACACAGAGAAAAAAACAAAACAAAGCAGCAGAGCAGCTTGATCATTCTCTCCCATGACAGTACTAATTATTTTTTCGCGGTGATGTTAGTTAGTACTGCTGCTAATTAGTAGTACTAGTACGACTACTTAGTACTTAATTTGATCGGCCACTCACATGTACTATGCTTATTGTTTCTTTTGAAAAGAAATCGAGTGGATCTTGTCTTATCCTATCATTGATGATTAACCTAATCGTACTATAGTTCAATAACACTAATTAATCTACTGCATCTTGTGCAAAGCGATTAATTGTTTACACAAACTTCGACACAATCGAAGGATTAGGTCAGTGGGGTTTGGTTCTTACCTTCCTGTGGTGTTCGTCTGCTGAATATTTTTTATGCCCCAAAATATAAAGCATAATATACGGAGTACTTTCTTAATTACATGCTCATCAACACTACTATACTTTAATAGTTATTAATTTGTTTGTGGTTATATTATGAATAATTATGAAGCTAACATCATATAAAACTATTTTCAAATTAATACGACTGTAACGATATAACATCCATGATAATACGTATCTATATTATTAGTTTAATTATTACTAAAAATTAGAAATGTTGATTTCCCAACAAACATATAATCACATTATTAAGGCTGTGTTTAGATTCAAAATTTGGATCCAAACTTCATTCCTTTTCCATCACATCAACCTGTCATACACACACAACTTTTCAGTCACATCATCTTTAATTTCAACCAAAATTCAAACTTTGGATCCAACTAAACACAGCCTAAGCATGGAGGTTGGTCAACTGGTAATGGGCAATTGGTTAGACTAAATGTGGTCCTAATGTTCACCATTAAATTACTATCACTAGTACACTTTTCCCTTCTAGTAAAATTTAGTGTAGATAAGTAGATCCTACCGTACTGTCTAGGTACGCAGTACTCCATTTTGCAGTACAAGTTCTTGTTACGGATGCGTGGTTTAACAGTGTGATAGTATAATTTATTTTTGCAAGATTTTGGTATGAAGCGTTACTGATTAGAGCAACCGAAAAAATGTACTCCATCTGCTTCAAACTATTTACCGTTTTAGCATTTAAAATTTATGTTAAAATACTTATCTTTATCACATCCAAAGCACTTTAGATGTCTTTCCCTTTCTACCCTTCTACACTAAATTTAATGAGGATAGCAATTGTATTTTACTCCTATCATATCTTCTAGTTTAATGTAATATATGCCAGAACGATAATTAATTAATTTGAAACAGAGGAAATACCCTAGTGTACCGAATTCGTTGCCACAGGCTACCGCTCATCACCACCGTCGATATGTGTCATGTACGAGAGCTATATTACCATTGAAGCTGCATTCTAGCATGTTTTTTTTTTCAATTATGAAAATCATTAGAGCTTAATCGGCAACGCTCTAAGATCATATCAAGAACCTTTTGAAATTAGTGAAATACTCTTAATATTATAAAGGTATATGCAAGTTTTTTGCGTATTTCTAAAAACAAATGTCAGTTCTTTTCTATTATAATCGGTAACGTCTCCTGCTTTTGCCACAAACGTTTGTTGAGTTAAAAGCCATAAAAGGAGTATGTAACCGGTCAAATCTCATCTCCTTAAAGAATTCAAGTGCTACTGTAAATAGGAGAAACAAAGCTTATGCCTAGCTCGTCATCCAAATTAATTAGGTAAATATTTTCATGGTTACCAATTCCAAATGCACGAACTAAGTCTAACTAGAGTTTCTGTCGTTGCATGACTGAATGCATGGTTCAAGTTTGTAGCCAGTTTATAAGCATGAAACATATATCCTTTGATTGGACAAATAAACCTTGGTGATCAACAGGCTTAACCTATATTGGATATAAAGCTCCAACTACTAAATACAAATTATTTAGAGTAGAGATGTGAAATGGCCCGAACCCCGTTTTATCTGTCTAGTTTATTTATTTCTTATCTAGTACCCTCCACTCCCTTTTAAGTAAAATTAAAACTGTTTGATTAGACTTTAACTCTATAAGATATGAAGCTGAAGGTAGAGTCCTCCTAGATTTTTTTTTTTAAAAAAAAGAAAAGTAAGAGCCCTTTTTTTTGAAAAAAATATTTTTCTTTTTTGAGAACAGTAAGAGTCCTCCTAGCATGCCCATCCCTTTTTTTTCGGGGATATGAGAATTGTAGACTAGCTGAGCATATGCGCAGCATATTCTAAGCCGCACTGAGGGAAATATGAGCGTCACAAAGAAAATACTACTATCTCATATGCATAGTATATTGCCCAACTACTGATGGTAATTGGTAAAGGGAAAGCACCAAAGCTATGGGGAATACCGATACTCGTATTAGAGCAAGTTTAATAGTATAGCCAACTACTAGCTCCAATTTATCTATAGTCAATCTAATAGCTCATTCATACAATAGTTACATACTACACTATTAATACCTGGTCCACCAGTCATACACACACTGCGTTTTGAGTCCGTGCTACAGCTGGCTATAAATATGTAGCTCGCTACTCTTCTCTCTCCTTATTTATCTTCTTAAAATATATTTGCTGCTGGCTTATAGCCTACTATTGTACCTGCTCTTAATAGGTACACCCTTCGGGAAAAAAAAATCATCCTCGTAGTCGAACGCTGTAAATAAATTTATTCCGCCAATTGGTTCCCGTACAGCACGAAGAAACAAAATCATATCTGCTTCGTTAAAAGTAGAGAGATGCGGGGAAAAGGCTTTTGAACGGTAGCTGCTTCTTTATCTGTTTCTTCTACTTTTTGTTTCCTTGTCCTTCTAATGGTGGGGCCGGGCCTCCCCAATGAGTTGCGGGACCCACCGCTCCAGTGGAAGACCATATGAATTTAGGCCTGGTTTACTTCCAAAATTATTTTCCTAAAAACGTCACATCGAATCTTTAGCACATGCATGAAGCATTAAATATAGATAAAAACAAAAATTAATTGCACAGTTTACATGGAAATCGCGAGATGAATCTTCTGAGCATAATTAGTCCATGATTAGCCATAAGTGCTATACAATAACCCATATGTGCTAATGATGGTTTAATTGAGCTCAAAAGATTTGTCTCGCGGTTTCCAGGCGAGTTATGAAATTAGTTTTTTCATTCGTGTCCGAAAACCCCTTCCGACATCCAATCAAATATCCGATATGACACCTAAAAATTTTCTTTTCGCGAAATAAACACACCCTTGGTCCATGAGCACAGGTGTAGTAGTAGCTTCGAAAAAAAAAATACTAAAAATAAAACTCCGAAAAGGGAGAACTGAAGACCTAAATACGGGAGGAGGTGAAATTCAGAGGTTCATGTTCAGGTTCAGGTGGCCAACACATGGCCTTGACAGTCCAGTTCAGCAAAAATGCATGGAGGATTATGGGGTATATATATACGAGCTCTAATGCTAAGACATTATTGTTAGCAATAATGCAGCCAAATAATTGGGTCAAATTCTATATAAGCTGCCCTCCTGCCTCTGGGGCCCTGGGCATATGCGTTTTGGATGGGGGCCACTAGCTCGTCTCATCGCCTGACATTATATTATGATGATGATGCAAAAGGAGAATCGACCATGTTGATTAATTGTCGAAGCTGAGCGTTATTCGGATGGATAGGGAAGGGTCCATCAGTCTCCATGCATTGGCTCAAACAAGATATGAGGGCAAATTGGTCCTTCATCCTCTCCGCGCGATTAATATTAGTAGCGCCTTTGGCGAGGGCAAAATCGGCTATTGTCCTGCGGTCACAAATAGTTCCGCCTGTTTGCTATAGTACATTATGTCCATTAAAATTATATGTTTGGATAATCGGGCAAAAGCAGGGTTTAGAATCTTGTTAAGGATATCGAACACCAAGGAATTTCAATCAGATTAACTATTTCAAATTTGGGTTTCTCAAAAAAAACATTCAAAGTTCTCCTAGAGAACTGATTTTAACTTGGTTCAAGAAGCTTAAAGTTTTAAAAAATCAAATGGTTTTCGTTGAGATTGTTAACCCTGGGTGAAGGAAGGAAAGGAAGATGGGTTGATCATATTATTTCCCTTCGTAGAAGTCAGTCCCATATGTCATACTCGCATGTGTATTTCTTTTTGTTACCAAATAGTTCTTGTGACATATTTAGAAAACGGATATATCAAATAGAGTGTCCAAGCGGACGTAAATTTAACCGTCGTTTTTGTAAAGTGTCTAGTGTTAGTGTCACAAATAAGGCATACACACTAGTTTTGGGTTGGGCTCAGCAATGTTGACGGGTTATACGGAATCATACATCATATACGGAAGGTGTTTTAGATAAGAAAGGAGAAACAGAGTTTTAGTTGGATACTACAGGGACTACTCAGATCGTATCTATACTTGTCTCCCTATTTCTACTTGGATAAAGGGAATATGAAGGTATAAATACAAGACTCTCTAGTAGGAGAGGGGCACACCAGTGCAAGCCAATGCGGATCTAAACATCAATATAACCCTAGACATACCCAATCTGATGCCATAAAGACCGACATGAGGGATCTGGCGCCACATCCAATCTCGTCGAGTTCATATTCGAGGATGGAGACTAAATTAGGTTATTCCACGTCTTATACTCATATGATACTGATATATAAAGGCAACATCGACTTCGGCCAACAGGAGTAGAGATATTACCTGTCATATAAGGGGGCACAAACCTGTATAAAAATCTTTGTCTCCTGACACTTTAACATTAATCTCGCGTATACCTTAGCACCATCGTACCCCGATAGTTCCTAATAGTGTAGTCACGGTCTAGCCCGTCAACATCTAGGCATATCCATATTTTTCATGATGTCCTATATGAAAAATACTACTGTGCCATCTTTATAATCATGCCTTACTTTCAAGCCGCTTTTATTTTTTTTCTGTCCCTGTTTATAAGCCGAGTCACCCAATATTAATAGAAGCAGCATAAAATACTCCCTCCATATTAAAATAAAAGTATTTTATTTGGACAACTGTGTGTCCAAATTTATAGCCAAAAGTTGTTATATTTTGGGACGAATGTAGTAGTTTTTAGCATAAAACTTTTATACTACTACTTTTAGCCTCCAAAAGCCAAAACTGAAAATAGAAAGCGACGAAAAAGTCTCCATGTCAATCTAAAATTAGGTTCTGAAATGCAAAGGCCGCAATTCAAATAAGCCAACATAGATTACCTGCATATGCTAGATTGTTAGGAATTGCGCACCGACATTAAAATTGCTATCCTTATGTTAGGGGGGGGGGGCAAATTGTAAGAATACCAAAAGATAAAAAATTGAGATTATGTTTAAGCTCAAATTAAACAAGCAGGTAAAGCCATGCTGTAAAATCAAAGATATAACAACTAGTATATCCAAAAGGACTCATACTTGATCAACTTTCCCTATCAAGCCCACTTTTTAGTCACAATGCACATAAAGCACACATGCCCAAGAGAAGAGAGTGAATGACACAAAAAAATTCCTTCCAACAGGGATCTTTCTTTCCTTACTAACCTGATCTGGCATTATCAAATCTCATTACTTGCAAGCAACTCACCCAGCAAACAGTGACAACTGACAACTCGTTGATCCATTCCAGTTCTGAAACCGGAGAGAATTGTACCAACAGGGATCTTTCTTTTCTCACTTTCAGGCTTCAACCACCAGCCGCTAATTGCAATGGATTCTTTGTTCTGCCATCCCCCCACAAAGCCCTACTTTATGGAAAAGAAATGAGGGAACAAGTGCCTATCTTGCATAGGATATGTATTTAATTGCAGGATTAGTATTAATCAATTAGTAGGTGAGAACATGAGGTGATAGATGTAAGTAGATAGATGGTGTGTGTCTGTGTAGAGATAGGGTGGCTTAATTAGAAAAGGCCAGGTAGGGGATGGTTGTTGGTTTGTCACTTTGTTCAGTGCCACAGCTAAGACCCCACATTATTTTGCACTCTCTCTGATTGGGTGGATTAAGTGGTTGGGATCATAAATGGATTGTGCCACTAATAGTATCAAGGGGATTAATTCTAGCAAGTTGATTAGTATATGCCATCAGAAGGTGATTGTGTGCTTTCTGTATTCTTGTTCAAGTATGTTATTTTTTTTTAAGAAACATAGTACAAACGCAGGCGCTCACAACGTGCGCACACTCACCCCTATGAACGCACACGCGCACACCCTACCCCTATGAGCACCTCCAGAAGACTGGGCCGGCATGTCTTGAGATTGACGAAGTCACCACTGGCGCCTCGCTGTCGACGGGTACGTCGCCTACCACTGAAAGAATAAATAGCCGTAAATGCGAGCACCCGTGTCAAATCTAGGATTTAAACCTGGGTGGGCTGGTTCCACCACAAGGAACCTAACCAGTTGAGCTAAGCTCACCTAACCAGTTGTTCAAGTATGTTATGGTTTTCTGTATCTTGTCCAAGCCAAGATCTGGTGATTGTGTGCTCCCTTTTTTTTCCTCTTCTTGATCAGATGACACATCATTTGTGTATGTTAAAGAGGAAAAATCATTTATGTGTGATCTGGCCTTTTGATTAAGGAATCATCTTTGATTTCTGGATGATTATGGTACATATTACTTATTTTAGGTGCAGTAAGTTTTCCAGTATTTCCTAATTTTAATATTTGTTAGAGCAATTTTAGACAGGCCTTTTGTCTATCATCTTAGCAACCATGAAAATAAAGCTGGATAACGAAAGTGACCCCCGAAAAAAAAGCCCTAGATTAATCTAGAACCAAATTCTAAAATTCAAAATAAGCAGAGAGAGTAATCGTAATCCTATAGAATAATCGAGTTGTCGACCAAACTAACTAAACGTTGTAACTTACTAAGTTCTTATTACTGTGTCTCCCTGTATCGACTGCTACAGAGTACATGATGCTGACAAGTAGTATAATATTGTTCTGATTTGTGTGGAATATAAAAATAATTCTCTGCTGAACTAAAAACCTTTAGACTTTTCTTAATCAAATGTCTGATTGTTCATTATCAGTTAGTCGTCAGCCAAGCATTCAAGGCTCCTTTTTGGAATACATGATTCAGAGAGCATAGGAGTAAAAAACACAATAAATAAAATGTCACGCCTCACTAAATCCAACAGGAAGTGAATTCATAGGAATTTGCAAAAACTGTTATTTTGTTGGTAGAACTATAGAAAAAGATAAAAAAAATCTCTATACCTCTAAAATTTTACCCATTCCTTTTTTATCCCTAAGTTTTGCTTGATCCTATTCCTATATATACCATTGAATTTTAGTTTACATTTCTTTCATACCCTTTTTGTTAATTCACCATTAGTTGACAGTTCAGTATATCTAAAAAAGCTCCATTTTGCTCTTTGATACAAAGAAACATATAAATTTTATTAAGTATATTGTTGGAGTGCAAAAATTTGTTGTATGAGAATAATATTTATCAGTTTGATATTCTATATATTATTTACCAAAAAATGATATTTATATATATATGAAAAAGTTAATATATTTTTAAGTAGCACAACAGATTCTCATATCTTATAGGCGAATTTATCCTACTCACACAAGCTTTCCATGCATACTCCATGCACACCAATTAGCAAATGTCACGAAAAATTCTACAAAAAGTCGGACACATACTTCCAATAGTATTACACTTAAGTGTGAAATCTTGTCTTCAAATTCATTATATTTTAGTTGTAACAAAAAAAATACAAAATTCTGACAGTTTTTTTGAGGTTTTTTACCCTCAAAACTGTTAGAATTTTCACTTTTTTTTGTTACGGCTAAAATATAAGAAATTTGAATATGAGACTTTGTAGATATGTGTAATACGAATAGCAGTAAATGTCAAATTTTTTATAGAATTTTTCGTGATATTTGCTAGTTGGTGTATACAGAGTGTGCACGGGAAGCTTATGTGCATAGGATATGTTCCCCTTACAAAATAGATTTAATCTATTAAATAACATTTTGGATTTATAATCACGCTATAAAAAATGGTTTTTGCTGATACCCCTTTATTTTTCGGAGTGTCTAGTAAAGGTCCGCCTAAAAAAATTGAATTTCACATGCGAGCTTCTTAAGATACCCGCATGAAAAATAGAGTTATTTTCACAGGCTGACCACTTAAGAAACCTATATGTAAAAATATTAGACGCTTAGGGTTACAGAGGTGGTGATAGCAACTGCTTCAAGTGCTAGAGGCAGAGGCGCGTCGCTTTGGGCAACAACAATAGTACAATCAATGATGGTGTCCATGTATAGAAATGGTGGATCCGACGCCAAGGAGCTTGGAAACGACAGGGAGCTCGGCGATGGGGATTCCGGTGCTCAGGTGCTCTGTGGCGGCTGATCTGGCGGCGCCGGCCTCGGGAGGGTTGGATCCGCCGCCGGCGGCCTCAGGAGCTACGGGGCCTTGGCGGCGACGGTGGGAGCAACGCACTGCGGCAACGGCAATGATGATGGCGGCAACAGCGTGAAAAATCAGAGCTACCTAAGGTTTCAACATTTGGAATTTTTTAACTTTTTTAGTGATTCTTTTTCGTAGGTGGGTGGATTAACTGACCTCCTGCGAGAATAAGTTTTCTCGGATGAGTGTCTGATTGAAAATTTTCTATTTTTATAGACATGGGGGAGGTGAGCCGCTCAGTCGTTTGTGAAAATGGCTTTTAGCCATTTGCAAATATCATTTCTGTAGTAGTGTTGAAGTCCTCTTAAAAAAATGCGATAAACAATCCATCCATCTCGTAATTCTGGTAACATGATTCCTCCGATCTCACAATTCCGCGAAAATGATTTCTCCGAGAAACTACCGTTCAATTAAGATGGGCTTTACTCGGTTTTTCTTCGTAGCTCGATCGGATGCATCGGCCAGTTTATCCATTACTCGAAAAAGGGACTTCATGGGAATGCGCAATTTTTCAGGTCCATTTCATGGTTTCACTTGGAAAACTTGTACTAGTAATTAAGTGATCATGGCTTCTTACATACGAGTACGCAGTGACCATATATTTATTAAAAAATAGTATAATTTACGGTGGTCTTTTTACTTGTAATATTCTTTAACAAGTATGTTATCACTATTAAATGATCACAATCGATGATGTAGAGTAAGTTTTACCGCTAGTAGAAAATTTATTTTACTAAGTAGCTAGTATAGATAGATATGACGTATTAAATTAGAAAAGATAAAAAGCATACTGTAAATTGATTTCTACTTTAGTAGAAATCATTATAAAAACAATATTGAAAGGAACTTACCCCCTGCTTGCTTGGGATCGCCCAGAAAACGGATAGGACGAAAACACGCTGTAGAGTCTCGCGCGATCGGGGACAAGATGAACGGATCGAAAGCAAGGTCTCCGCTGAAATCCACAGATCAAAGAAAAACCTTGGCTACATCGATCCTCCATGCATTTGGATCACTATAGTAACGTCTGTACTGTTGTCCTGGACCACACCTTCATGCGCATATGAATGGATCAGCGATATACTCCTTCCGTTCATACAATAAAATCTCTGATGTTCCTATGCTGCCGCGCGGCTGCTGCGTCATGTCTGTTCGCCGCCGTGGCGATGGTGGTGCTCGGGCTCTCCGTGGCGGGCGGCGTCCACCCGGCGCACGTGCATGGCCAAGCCGGGGCGTGACACCACGGACGCCTTCGACGAGCACCTCGAGCTCGCATTATTGTTCCAATTTATATTATAGCATAGATATGGACGGACAATATAATGTGTTAAAATATATCCATGACCATGCATGTAAACAATTATTGAATCTATATATGCACATAACGCCAAATTGCCATATAATTTTGGTTGATTGTACGTATTCTGATTGATTGCTTATCGATATCTCATCCGTCCGATAGTCATATGTACCGATTTTGACAACGCTACGGTGGCCACAGTATATATCGTATTTATTTTTCTTGAGCAGTATGGCAGGGGAAAAAACAATCAATTTTTCAGGCATTTCTTTGATTAGAGAGCTGTTGAAAAAATAAGGATTAGAGAGTGGATTAATATAGTACTACCTCCGTCCCAATTTAAGTTAAGTTGTAAGTTTCTGGTGTCCACATTTAACCGTTCGTCTTATTTACAAAAATTATGAAAAAATTTAAAAGACAAGTCACGCATAAAGTATTAATCATGTTTTATTATCTAACAACAATAAAAATACTAATTATAAAAAAATTTCATATATGATGGACAGTCAAACGTTGGACACGGAAACCCATGGTTTGTCTCTTTTTTTTTTTGACAGAGAGAGCGTCTATCCTAGCCATCCATTCTTCATATCTCATTTAATCCTAACCATTCATTCATTTCCTTTTTCTAATCCCACCTATCTATTTGCCAAACACACCTAAATGTGGACTTACTCCCTCCGTCCAAAAAAAGACAAACCCTGGTTTCCGTGTCCAACGTTTGACCGTCCGTCTTATTTACAAAAATTATGAAAAAATTTAAAAGACAAGTCACGCATAAAGTATTAATCATGTTTTATTATCTAACAACAATAAAAATACTAATTATAAAAAAATTTCATATATGATGGACAGTCAAACGTTGGACACGGAAACCCATGGTTTGTCTCTTTTTTTTTTTGACAGAGAGAGCGTCTATCCTAGCCATCCATTCTTCATATCTCATTTAATCCTAACCATTCATTCATTTCCTTTTTCTAATCCCACCTATCTATTTGCCAAACACACCTAAATGTGGACTTACTCCCTCCGTCCAAAAAAAGACAAACCCTGGTTTCCGTGTCCAACGTTTGACCGTCCGTCTTATTTAAAAAAATTATGAAAAAAATTAAAAAGATAAGTCACGCATAAAGTATTAATTATTTTTTATCATCTAACAACAATGAAAATACTAATTATAAAAAAATTCATATAAGACGGATAATCAAACGTTGGCACGAAGACCTATGGTTTGTCTTTTTTTGGGACGGAGGGAGTACACTTCTATATCTAGAAGTGGGTTTTTTTTTTTTCTGAAAGAGGAGTAGTATGTGCGTAGTATGCTTCCAACGACGGCAAACGCGTGCAGCACAGGAAGAAGAAGAGCAAAACGTCTACTCCTCCCTCCGTCCAAAAAAAAAAAAAAAGGGCAAACTGTAGATTTACGTGTCCAACTTTGACTGTCCGTCTTATATGAAAATTTTTTATAATTCGTATTTGTATTGTTGTTAGATGATAAAACATGATTAATACTTTGTGCGTGACTTGTCTTTTTAATTTTTTTCATAATTTTTTCAAATAAGACAGACGGTCAAACATTAGGCACGGAAATTAGGTTTTTTTTTTTTTTGACGGAGGGAGTATCTGTGAGAGAGGGCGGCAGGGGGCGCTAGGTAGCTTTGGATTACTCCGCACGAAATGCTATGCTTGCAGGCAAGTCCAAAACCAACTGGATTTGGTTCTTCCTCCTCTACGTATGTAGGGGTGTATCATGGTGTGGAGTGTGATGGAGTACTTTCTCTAGTCAAGATTTTTTTTTATTATCCCCTCCAACTGGATGGCACTCGAGGATATAAAAGGCTGTGTTCTTTATCACACATATCTCCCTCATTTTCCACGTGCACGCTTTTCACACTACTAAACGGATGTTTTTGGAAAAAGTTTCTATACGAAAGTTGTTTTAAAAAAATATTAATCTATTTTTTTTTTAAAAAATAGCTAATATTTAATTAATCATATGTTAATGGACTGCTTTCTGTATGGAGGGAAGTGCTCCCAGCCAAAAGGTGCGAACACACCCAAATATATATCCTTATATGTGGTACTCCCTCAAAAATCGTGTTTTCTCAAAAATCACCCCCCACAAAGTTTTTACGAATCACTTCCTTTCTCTCGTGGACCAAACAAAGATTTTATATAAACTTACCCCGAAAACAAAATGATTATTGATCTAAACCGTTTTCCAAAAAAGCATATCCAAACTTACTTAATTTCCTAGCTGAAATTCGGTTATATTTTCGTCGTCCAAACAACTACAGAAGGCTGGCGTGTTCGTTTCGGTGCCGAACCAGATGCATGCATGTCTGGTATCTCCTTTACCAAAGTTTTAGTACTAATTAATTCATACATTTCTTGTATTAATATATTGCAGTGGCCAAAGTTTATCACTTATTAATTCCCTTATTAAAAGAATATTTCACATGATTACCATTTCGTAACTGCCCAGCTTGATCGAGCTACCTATTGATTGTTTTTAATTGTTGTCCCAGGTTCCCGGTAAAAGTAAATTATCCAAGGCTTAGTTACCTGCTTAAGACGCTATCTTCCATTTAATCAAGGATCTCAGAGTAGAGAGAGAGAAAGAATAAGAGCAAAGGTCATGTCATGCCAAAAGCATTTCACTTTCACGCAAATGCTGCTTGTTCATGGAAAGAAATGGTTGCTGCTCTACCTGCAAGTAACACTACGGTTTATTTATATTTGCGTAGCAAGTTAAAACGCGCTGTTGCGATGTATGATTTCTTTTTAGAGGTACTAGAAATATTGGCGCGCTACGCTGCGCCCGGCTGACGATGCCATTGATTTTGAAGGAACACCCATTATATGTAATGGGTCCAACAAATGTCTGAATTTCATTCACCCGAATCACATCACATAAGAACATAGACATGTTTTGCTTCGGCATGAAATGGTTGAAGTAGGATAAAAGAACTTCTACAAAATATCTTCACACAAAGCGGTGTCTGAAATCAATGTCAACTTGCAATTACATTGGTATTAGAATTAGGCAGAATTAACTAATGTATGGTGAGCTCCCATATTTGGCCATGGCCAGGACACCATAAGAACAAAAGTAAATCTTTGCTCTATTATCCTTCCAATTGTGCCAATATCATTCAGCAAGGCATCACCTATCATACAATTCAACAGAACATATACCGGTGTTACCACACTAATAGATTGAGGATAGTATCAATGGAGAAAAGGGAAAAAAAGATGCAAGTGCAGTGAATGTGATTCCGTAAAGATGATTAATTGAAAGGGCCCTAAGGGTGATATAGACATTTTCCTTATTATATTAATTATAGTACAGTAATGCTTAGTTGCACACGCTATCTGAATGAAGCGTACAATACTGTGTACGAGTTTAAAGTCGGTCGGTAGCAGCGAAAACACCATGCGAATACCACTTGAGTATTCAACGCATTGCCTCACAAGTCACGAGGGTGTAGTATTTAAAAGGAGAGACAGAATTTTCAAGCAAATTGACGGCTGAGGGGTAAGGAAGGCATGGCATCCTTTTCCTTGCCCTTTATTCGCTCCCTTTGTTTGTCCCAACTAACTCCATTCTAACACGATATAATTAAGCAAGCTGGATATATCTTTTTTTTTTTCCGGGGAAAACAAGCTGGAGTTGATGTGCGTGTGTCCAAGAAACGTTAGGGAAATTTGCAAGTCAAGATCAATGGTACTCTTTTATAAAACGACCTTGCGGTAACCTAGCAAATGGTCGTATCTTATCTTATTTCATAATTAGGGATTGTTTTATCTGTCAATTGTGTAGTTTTGGGTTAATTTCTCACTCACCTTTGAACTAAAACAAGCTGGGATTGTGGTGGTAAATATATGGTGGAAATCTTAATTTGGGTTAAATTTGATGTAAACCCTGATAAAAAGCCGTCTAAATTCACTAAAATGATCACACATGTACGCAAGATGATGTTACGCTACCATGTATTTTTTTTTTCAAACTCAACTTCATTTGCAAGCTATAAAAACAAAAAAAAAATTGAACGAATCATCATGACAAATTGTTATTTTAATATCTCATAAACGGAATCGAGTTTGGACATGATTTTTTTTTTTGCATGGTAGTTTAACATCATCTTATCTACATGCGTAATCTTTTTAATTTAGATGACTTCTTAATTATGGTTTACACGAGTTTTCACATGAGTTAAGTTTCCAACACATATTTGTACAGCTGTTAGGCGCCCGGAAGACTGCAGCTTTTACATTCAGGCAATACCTAAAACTGGTAGGGGTAGCCATTCGGTCTATAAGTCATTTCCGTCTTTGAAAAGTGACTAAATTTCAACACACAAATGTCAGGACCAACAAAAATTCGGTCTCGGTCTCGGTCCTGACCGAAATTCAGCAACATTTTCATATATGCAAAGAAATAATGGAAATTTTCAATAAAAAATCACAAAAAAATCCGTAAGCACATATGAGTAAAGACTCTTATTAGGTTGCATGTCTAGAAGAAGAAGGGATGTGAAAATTAGAGTTTAGTTCTATTGAACTTAGTGGATTGTAGATTGCATTTAGACTTTTTTTTTAATTCGGTCTATTCAGTTAACCGAAGAGACTAACCGAATTGACCGAACAAAATTTGGTCTTTCACTGCCTAGGACCGAATTTCTCGGTCTCAGTCTTTTCGGCTCGACCCACCCCTAAAAACTAGTTCCAAATGACTACAAAATTATTTGCCTTTCAATCCAACAGTTGGTCAATCGGTAGTGATGGATAGGCATAATCCTAAGAAATCCATGCAAGTGACTGTGTGTGACACCAACACCAAAGTTGTGGATAGCAGCATCTTTGATCTTTATTCTGATAGGTTCATGTGGGGGCCAAAGGCCATGGGCATACTATTGCCATTGCCATGCAAAACAGTCATGGACAAAAGGAGAGAGATAAATAAAGATGCATTTATATAATTAGACGACGTATATAATAAATAGTTTCAGGGTAGATTGAAGAGAGGCGTCAGTCTGTCAGATATGCCTTTTCCTCTGTTGTTAAAAAAAGGGGAAAATTGGAACCATGCCATTATAATTTTGTAAA
>CM020180.1:6718818-6735665 GCA_009805545.1 Oryza longistaminata | reverse complement strand
ATTTGAGATATGTCATCCTGACCCACATGTCATTGACTCATGTGTGTCCTACATGTCATTGAGATACCGATGGCATATCTCAAACTTTACAAAATTATAATGGCATGGTTCCAATTTACCCTAAAAAAACATAGAGAAATTTAAGGCTGCCCCATGGAGGAGGCAATGAAATTATGCAGCAGCCTGACACAGCTAGTAGATTCCTGTACCAAATTTTTCATGCATTATATATGTACTAGTAGTATTTTATTTATACTGGAGAAGTTAAGTACTCACTTTTGTTGCTGCAAAGGCTTGCATCAGAAGAAATGAGCCCTGGTTTCACTGTTGATGCTCACTGCAGGCCCCCATGGCCCCAGCATGATATGATATGCTCAGCAGCATAGCACCAGTTCATGGTTCTCCCTTTATTGAAAGGGCCCTAAGGGTGATATAGACATTTTCCTTATTATATTAATTATAGTACAGTAATGCTTAGTTGCACACGCTATCTGAATGAAGCGTACAATACTGTGTACGAGTTTAAAGTCGGTCGGTAGCAGCGAAAACACCATGCGAATACCACTTGAGTATTCAACGCATTGCCTCACAAGTCACGAGGGTGTAGTATTTAAAAGGAGAGACAGAATTTTCAAGCAAATTGACGGCTGAGGGGTAAGGAAGGCATGGCATCCTTTTCCTTGCCCTTTATTCGCTCCCTTTGTTTGTCCCAACTAACTCCATTCTAACACGATATAATTAAGCAAGCTGGATATATCTTTTTTTTTCCGGGGAAAACAAGCTGGAGTTGATGTGCATGTGTCCAAGAAACGTTAGGGAAATTTGCAAGTCAAGATCAATGGTACTCTTTTATAAAACGACCTTGCGGTAACCTAGCAAATGGTCGTATCTTATCTTATTTCATAATTAGGGATTGTTTTATCTGTCAATTGTGTAGTTTTGGGCTAATTTGTCACTCACCTTTGAACTAAAACAAGCTGGGGTTGTGGTGGTAAATATATGGGGAAATCTTAATTTGGGTTAAATTTTATGTAAACCCTGATCGATAAAAAGCCATCTAAATTCACTAGAATAGTCACACATGTACATAAGATGATGTTACACTGCCATTTTTTTTTTTCATACTCAACTTCATTTGTGAGATATAAAACCAACAAATTTTGAACGAATCATCATAATAAATTATTATTTTAATATCTCACAAACGAAGTTGAGTTTGGACAAGACTTTTTACATTGTTGTTTAACATTATCTCATCTACATGTGTGATTTTTTTAATAGATGACTTTTTAGTTATGGTTTACATGAGTTTTCACACATATTTACCCATATATATGGGTATTCTTTTCTTTTTTTTTGCAGCTGTTAGGCGTCCGGAAGACAACAGTTTTTACATTCAGGCAACACCTAAAACAGGTTCCAAGGGTGTGTTTAGTTCACGTCAAAATTGAAAGTTTGATTGAAATTGGAACGATGTGACGGAAAAGTTAGAAATTTGTGTGTGTAGAAAGTTTTGATGTGATGGAAAAGTTGGAACTTTGAAGAAAAAGTTGGGAACTAAACCAGGCCAAAATGGAGTACAAAATTATTTGCCTTTCAATCCAACAGTTGGTCAATCGGTAGTGATGGATAGGCATAATCCTAAGAAATCCATGCAAGTGACAGTGTGTGACACCAACACCAAAGTTGTGGATAGCAGCATCTTTGATCTTTATTCTGATAGGTTCATGTGGGGGCCAAAGGGCATGGACATACAATTGCCATTGCCATGCAACACAGTCATGGACAAAAGGAGAGAGATAAATAAAGATGCATTTATATATAATTAGACGACGCATATAATAAATAGTTTCAGGGTAGATTGAAGAGAGGCGTCAGTCTGTCAGATATGCCTTTTCCTCTGTTGTTAAAAAAAAACATAGAGAAATTTAGGCTGCCCCATGGAGGAGGCAATGAAATTATGCAGCAGCCTGACACAGCTAGTAGATTCCTGTACCAATTTTTTCATGCATTATATATGTACTAGTAGTATTTTATTATATACTGGAGAAGTATTCTTTTGTTGCTGCAAAGGCTTGCATCAGAAGAAATGAGCCCTGGTTTCACTGTTGATGCTCACTGCATGGTCCCCCATGGCCCCAGCATGATATGATATGCTCAGCAGCATAGCACCAAGTTCATGGTTCTTCCCTTTTTTTTAACTCTCTCTCTTGGTGACAGAAAAAGGTTCCATGCTTTTTTTTTTACAAACCAGGGTAAGAAGGCCGGTTTAATTCCCAACTTTTTCTTCAAATTTCTAACTTTTTCATCACATCAAAACTGTCCTACACACACAAATTTTTAACTTTTCCATTACATCGTTTCAATTTCAATCAAACTTCCAATTTTAGCGTGAACTAAACACACCTGAAGTACTACTACAGTAGAATCTGGTTTTTACAACTTTTCTTTTATTATCTTTCACTTGTCCATTCAAAGTATTCGGTGCCAAAGATGTGCTTGGTTTTTGAGATGTTGTCATGATAACCAATTGATAGTGCACACGTGCTCCCTCCATTTCAAAATAAATCAACTTGTACCTTCTCATCCACTCTCGGTTCGCAAATCAAAAATTTTGTTCCTTCAATACCCCTTACCTACCGATCCACCAATACTAATTTACTATTAATAAGAGGTATTTTGGTCCTTTATCATCTTCTTTAATTTTGCATTGGGAACCTAGGAGCCTCTTTATGGGACAGAGGGAGTATATATCATCTGCCTCTTCTCTCCTAAAATAATTTTATTTTATATCCATCCTGTACATACCAATAAAAAATAAAAAGACTAAATTGTTATGGAAGATGACTCACTTGATGTAATGGGTGTATTAAATTTATTTAGTACTAGGGTAATTAGACTAGTGGAATATCAGGGCCTGCTTGGAATAATTTTAATCGCCTGAAATTATTGCATAATGCTAATCCTTGAAATTGTAAGTTTAGTTCATTTTTTCTGTAGTTTGTCTAATGTATATGGATCTACTTTATTTTTAACCAAGTTTCAATATTTGTATCTTTAGTTTTTGCAAATGTTTATCAAGTATAATTTATTTTATGTCATTGTTCGACCTTTAATTAAGAAAAAAATTTAAGGTTAGTTCAAGTATAGTTCAAGTACCTAACATATGTCTAGTCTAGGTTAGTGCAATTCATTTTTCAATCCTTTTCTGTAAGAAAAAAATGATAGTATTTAAGTAGAAAATGAAGGGAGTGTAAGAGTGGTTATGTTTTCATTCGAGGAAAGAGAAAACTCATCAAAATTTGATATAATTCCAATAACATAAAGCCTAGAGCCCATAATAAACAAAAAGTAGAGATGAACTAACTCGGTCACTCCAAATTACCCTGAAATGTTCAATATAGAACTAGTGAATTGTGATCCATCCGATCATCTCTATATCTTTTTCTATAGGTGCGTGTGCATCTCCTACCGGCTACCAGTACTAGGTTACATTGAGGAGCCACGAGGGAAAAGACCAATAGGAGGTAGGCATGTGGCGATTAGGATTAGGTCCCACAAGTGGTAGGGACTCCGTTGGGCTTCGATAATGGTTTTGTAGGGCCCTAGTGCACAAAGCAAATTTGCTCATTCAATGAAATTGATGAGGAATGTTAAAAAAGGATGGCTAGATAATTTGTGGAGGCGAACTCCTATTGATATTTCCCGTGGAGTTTTGCTAGCATCTTCATGTTACTTGCATTGAGGTGTTGATAATAATTAGGCATGTAGTACAACTGCCCTTAATAAGCCACCCCCTCCTCCAAGGTTGGCCCATGGGTGACATGAAACAATTTTTTACATCAAAAGTGCCTAAGTTTAGTCCATATGTCAACAACTATGTACAAATAAAATATGCTCTCTATGCATTTTATCTTACCCATCGTATTCTCTTCTCGTGGTTCTATTACCACTTAGCTACCCAACTATAGCATCATACCATCTCATCCACGTACTCATATGGGCGACCACTTCCCTCTTCTCCATCTTACGTCCCAACAAACTACAAGAGCCAATATCATCTAGCAGTGGATTCGATTTCGATGGCTCTAATATATTGAAATACAAAGCACTAGCATGTATCTTGACCGGATTTTAGCTGTATTTGTCGAATCACAAAAGTATTTAGTACAAGCTGTATTCTTCCTCTATCTAGATCCAATGGTCATGATCATCATCATTAAATCGTTCTCCTTTGCCCTTGAGGTCATCTTACAATCTTAATGTATTACTCCATCGCACTTGAGGTATTGTGGCAACGGTCCTTACAAAATGTGATAGGAGAAGACAACAATAGAAATACACCTGCCTAGGTCATATAAACTCACGCTTGGGGATTGACTTGGCTTAGGTTTCTAGGCTGTCTGCTTAGAATTTTTTTTTCTCCTTATCCTTCCATTGTCGCTATCTGAAAAAAAAAGTTTGGATGATATTACATTTATAGATGGATGAAGTGGGTACCATTTTGTCTTAAGGTCCAAACCTTTTCCATATCTCACATCGACTTGGATTTAGCAAACATACAGGCCATGAAAAAATAATGCACATGCTGACTAACTTATCTGAACTATAATGGTACTAGATACTTTTGACATCAACAACAGTTGAATTTATTTTTTTTGTTAGTATGAAATCAAAGGTGGCAAATAAAGGAATAGGGGTCATGCTCTCCCTCCCCATCTCCAACCTAAAAGCATGGATATAGATGAGTAGAGTTGGGATGTTATACTTCTTTTGGTTCTCACAAAAGCGGGGTCTTGTAGGCGTGTGGTGTGGCTTGTAGTTTTTTGTTTTTTCCTAGTCATGGACTCCAAGAGCTATGATTCTGATTTTTTTCTGCTATATCAATATGAAACCTTGCACCGTCTTGTACAGTTCGGTTCGAAAAAAAAAAGGAATAGAGAACTAACATGCATGGCTTTGGTGGCGACCAATGTGGCCATGGTGCTGCATGAACTTGGAAGCATATGCATTACGGTTTTTGGAAAGTTGGTAGAAATCACTGGTAAGCAGCTCTTTTACTACACTTCATGCTCATTTTGGAATAACTTGTGGAAGTCACAAGACTTGTGCACCAAGTAGTAGCTGGTATCGGTAATTTGTATTTGAGGTGATCAATGCTGGACATATCTATCTTTAGCTATGACTTTGACAAAATATGCTCCATCAAACACATGTTGTCTGCCTAAAAATAAACTACTAGAATTTATAGAACTATTTCCGATTAAAATTTGTAACTTGAGCAATTTGAGGGAAATAGGCCAGCCTACTCATTGTTTGTATAACAGTATTGTTAGTGTTTGCTGCTTATAATCGCATAAAAGGCTATTTTTCTCATTATCTAAAATTGATTGTTTTCTCGTCGAACCGTCTAATGTAATCAATATGTTGAAACTGAGCGAAAGTGAAATTGGTATCTAAGAGAAGGGCATGATGGGCATCTATCTCAATCGGACAGAGGCGGATGCCGAGGAGGGAAAGAAGGAAGGTAGTATATCCATATTCACCAAACGAAATACGGAATTCATGTTTGTAATTCCGTGTGAGATGAAAGTCTTATGCACGGTTTTGCATGAGAGAAAGAAGCGAAGAATCCTCTTTTCGACAGGAGCCATGCTTTCACTAAAAACACGAATATTTCTATAACCGTTACATTACCAATATTTTAGAGCTAGTTAAAAAAAAAGCAGGTGCGACTACGAACTAAACCCACATCTAACTAGGTTAAACTTCTGTAACTCATAACTCATAGTAGTGCGCAAAAGCATAGCCATGAGCCACTAGCTAAAAGACGCACCATATGGTCAAATACATCGTTCTCAAAATGTAATTTTATCATGGTCAAATACACCGTTTTCAGTAATTTAATCTCTGCTATAGTTAGCAACATAATTTATTACGGCCCAACAAGAAGAAAAAGGAAAAAGGAGAGAGAAAGAAGCAACGTTTGCATCTTTTTCTTAGTTTGAGCTGTCGGTAGTACAAAATCCAAGGCCATCGATCAATCTTAAACACAAACATAAGAAAAATGGTGTACTCGCCTTAATTAAACTTATTTTGAAATCAATTTGCAAACCCCATCCAATGAAAACGAACTGACAAGGCTTAGTTTAGATTAACCAGTAGGAGTACTACCCCAAAAAAGTACTTAAGGATATGGATCAAGACTAGAGAAAATCACAACCAATCGGAGCAAACAAGAAACTGAAAAGGACCTTCCCTGCTTACTGTCAGATGGACTACTTTGAGAAAAAAAAAAGGGGGCAAAATAACTAGTATATTAATAAATTAACCTCTGTCAAAACAGGCAACGATTAAAATTAAAAGCAGCTTAGACCATTCTTTTCTAATTTTCTAGTTAAGATGCAAATTCTACTTCAGTTTTTGTTAGCGCGTTTTTTAAAATGCTAAACGATATGTTCCGTGCGGAAACTTTCTATATAATTAGCTTAAAAATATCAAATAAATCCATTATTCAATTTTGTAATAATCGAAAAACTCAATTAATCATACGCTAAAGACTTTATATTCCCTTACTCAATCTTCATCTATCTTAAATTGGGCCATGTCTCCTTTTTTTTATTAAGATGCAGATTTTACTTCGGTTTCCATTAGCACGATTTTTAAATCGCTAAACGGTGCGTTTCATACTGAGTATCTACTTTTGAAAAATGTTAATGATTTAAACTCAATTATTTATATATTAATAGCTCTCTCATTCTGCGTGCCTTTACTTAACCCTCATCCTCATTACTTACAAACACTGCATAATGGAGTATAATAGTATTATTAATGTAATGTTAATCCTGATCCTAATCCCTAATCCAAAGAGAACCATCTAAATACTCGGCGCAAGCAACCCCCCCTGCTCTGTCCTAACCAAAAATTTCCCCCTCCTGCGAACTCCCACCACCCAAATTTAACTCCCCCAACCTCCCGCCCGTCGCGCCAGCTGACCGGTCACTGACAGGGTGGGTCCCACGCCCCGCCGCGGCGGGTCCCGCGCGTCAGCGACCGTGGGTAGAGTGGGAGCGGGTGCCCCCGACCCCCCACCCCGGTCCCGTGCTCCGCGGTGGCGGTCACCGGGTGCGGGGGGTGGGCCGCGTATATGGCGGGCCGCCGCGCCGCGCGCTGCTGGTTTAGGTGTAGGAGCTTCAGCTTTGGCCCACATCGCCCCCCCTCCTCTCGCCCTCTTCCTTCGCTTTCGTCTCACCGCCCCCACCGCCTCGCCGGGGGAGGGGAGGGGAGCCCTTCGCCGGAGCGGCCAGGTTCCGGCGAGCATCTAGAGAGGAGGAGGGGGAGGAGGGCGGGGGGAATGGGGAGCGGCGGCCGGGAGAGGGGGCACGTCGTCGCTGCTGCTGTTGTTGCGTCCCTCTAGGGTTAGGTAGGGGCGTTGCTGGAGTAGCTTTCTCCCACCCCCAATTTTTTTTCGTTCGTTCTCTTTCGCTCTCGAGGTCTCTCTCTCTCTCTCTCTCCCCACCTCCGCCCCGCCGCGTCGGGGGGTTGGTCCTCCTCGCCGGCGGCGTTCGTCGTCGTCGTCGTCGCATTGAGGGGGGGAGAGGTGATCCGGCCGTAGTCCATTCCAGCTCGGGGAAGGGGGGGCATGGGGGCAGCTGGTCCGCGTGGTGGTGCCGCCGCTCTCGAATTTGTGCGGGGATTTTGGTTTTGAAGAGGAGGGAGGTGACCCGCACGCGCCGATCTGGTGAGGCCTTGCTCGTTTTGTGCTGTTTTTTTGTGCCTAGCTTTGGTCGGAGGTGTTTGAATTGTTGGGGAATTTTTAGCTTTTGCTGTGATCTGAGCTTCAAATTTCGGTGGGGGTTAACTTGGCTTGGGCACCTCGGAATTTCTGTTTAATTTTTGGTGGGGTTTCTTTGATCACAAGATACTTGCTTGCTTGGAGCTTTGGGAGCCCGAGGCGCATTAAATTCCACATCTTCTGCGCTGTTTTATCGGGAAATTAAACATTTCGTGCTCAAGTCTGTGGGGGGTTTTCCCTCGGATTTGTCAAATCTGGCGGCTCTCGTTCGAAAATTTTCATCTTGCGAGCTTACGAACGCAATTTTTTTCACATTTCTTTTGCTCCGGGGCTTGGAAGCTGTGGAATCCAAATTTTTATGTGCTGAATTGACATGGTTAGCCATGTTTTTCCCACAGAACTACATGATTTTAGCAAAATTTTGCCATTTCTACTTTGATCCGGTGGAATCTAGTTGCCAGATGTGTCGACTGGTACCGTGTCTAACTAGCTCCATGGCTATGCGCTTGCAGGATGCCATCTCAGGTCATGGATCAGAGGCATCACATGTCCCAGTACAGCCACCCCACCTTGGCTGCATCCTCCTTCTCGGAGGAGCTTCGTCTCCCCACAGAGGTACTCCTCCATAATTGCGATAATTTTGGTCCAAATCTTCCTTCTGGAAGTCTTTTCTATGTGATGGCTAATGGTGATCTGTCTGGAAATTTTATTTGTTTAGCCTTTCCTGGTGACCTGGTTAAGATTCATATCTACAAATCTTTACCAATTATTCTCACCATGTTTATATATTCATTATGATGCATATCTATAATTTGTACTAATTTTTCTCTCACCATGTTCATCTCTTCTTCTATCTTTGCAGAGGCAAGTTGGATTTTGGAAGCAGGAGTCATTACCTCATCACATGGGTTAGTGCTGAGTTTGATTTAACTTATACTGGGTTTTGTTCTACATTTGTCTATTAGTATGCCTTGCGGTTGCAGCTGTAAATTTTCACGCTGTTGGGGGCATGTACTTAGTCGTTTCTTTATGCATGGATAGCAAAACTTTGGGGACATCTATTGGCTCTTTTTTCTGCATGAATAACAAACCATCTATTGGAGGGCTTTCTTTGAAAGGTTTACCTGGCCTTGATAGCCATCTAGCCTGCCTAATTTGAGTTAACACTAGGTGCTGGCCTTGCCACCTGATTAGTGCCTTGGTGAACATTGGTTTAAGTATTTTCCCCTCTATTTATGTTAGATTAATTTGCAATATATAAATAAATAAATAAATAAACATGCATGTTCTCCTTATATATGCAATTGGTTGTTGTGTTTTTTCTTGTTATGGTTACTTTCTTTGTTCTATTGTACTACTCTTTGAGTCTTTGATAATGTGATGGTTCATAAATATGTGGGTTTCCCATGATATTTTCTCATAACTAGGTGGGTTTCCAATATTGACAGGAAGCAAGTCTCTTGCATCTTCACCAATTGAAAAACCTCAACCTATTGGGACAAGGACGGCTGGTCGACTAGAACTTCTACAACCATATAAACTACGAGACCAGGGAGCTGCATTTAGCCTTGAGCACAAGCTATTCGGTCAAGAGAGGCATGCTAACTTGCCACCATCTCCTTGGAGACCTGATCAAGAAACTGGCCGCCAAACTGATTCATCTTTGAAGTCGGCAGCTTTATTTTCTGATGGGAGGATTAATCCGAATGGTGCCTATAACGAGAATGGGCTTTTCTCAAGCTCTGTATCAGATATTTTTGACAAGAAATGTGAGTGGTTTTTCTTTATCATTTGCATTTGCTTCATCAAAATGCTTGATTCTATGAAACACGGACTCGAGAAATTTCCATTCCATTGATAGTAAATGTGCTGAAATATACCATCACATGACATATGTTTGGCTACTACAACGCTTCCTTACGATCTTACATTCTATACTTAATGCTTCTCATGAATGAATAGAAATGTACAAAAGTAAAACAAAAAATACAACTGAAATGAAAGGGTAGTAAAATGAAATGACTTTCATTCCCTTCCCCTTTTTCCATAAGAATCTTGCCTCCTTTATCTCCTGTTTCTTTCTAGTGGCTAAAAGAATCAATCCACTTTAGTTTGGTATCGTAGTCCGTCTGTTATTCTTGTACATTCTTTTGCCAAAAAAAAGTCTGCACTCTGGTTCAACCTTTATTCTATTGTAATATGTTATCTCCAATTTCCAATCATTGACCACTGTCTGATTTTATTTGTAACCTGTGCAGTGAGATTAACATCCAAGAATGGTCTTGTCGGTCAGTCAATTGAAAAGGTTGACCTAAACCATGTTGATGATGAGCCCTTTGAGTTGACCGAGGAAATTGAGGCCCAAATAATTGGAAATCTTCTTCCTGATGATGATGACCTGTTATCAGGTGTTGTTGATGAAGTTGGGTATGCAACCAACGCTAACAACCGGGATGATGCTGATGATGATATATTCTACACTGGAGGCGGGATGGAACTCGAAACTGATGAAAATAAAAAACTGCAAGAATTTAATGGCAGTGCTAATGATGGAATTGGTTTGTTAAATGGTGTGTTGAATGGTGAACATCTATACCGGGAACAGCCTTCGAGAACTCTTTTTGTTCGAAACATTAATAGTAATGTTGAGGACTCTGAATTGAAGCTCCTATTCGAGGTTAGTTACTTATTTCTTCTTCTTTGAATCACTCTTCTGTTACAACAGATTTGACATCTGAGAAGCCATCTGTTCTTCTATGCAGCATTTTGGAGATATCCGTGCCCTTTATACTGCCTGTAAACATCGTGGTTTTGTGATGATATCTTACTATGATATAAGGTCAGCGCTGAATGCCAAGATGGAGCTTCAAAACAAGGCACTGAGGCGTAGGAAACTTGACATACATTATTCCATTCCGAAGGTAACCATCAAATCATCAATTGCCACTTAACTGAAAATGCTTATCTGCATTTTCTGTTGCCTGTTCTTGTGCTTAGAATGTTATTATTCTAGATATGCACTAAAATTGAGCACATTTGCTTTTCTTTCCCCACAGGACAATCCTTCGGAGAAAGATATTAACCAGGGAACTATTGTACTTTTTAACGTTGACCTATCTTTAACAAATGATGATCTACATAAGATCTTTGGTGACTATGGTGAAATAAAGGAGGTACGATATTTCATTTGCTGACTACTATTATAGCTAGAAGTATGACTCACTAGTTCTATTTGCAGATTCGTGACACTCCACAGAAGGGTCATCACAAAATAATAGAATTTTATGATGTCAGAGCAGCTGAAGCTGCACTTCGTGCATTAAACAGGAATGATATTGCAGGCAAGAAAATCAAATTGGAGACCAGCTGTCTGGGTGCTGCTAGGCGGTAAGTCACTTGGGACTTGTCAACAGTGATAATACTTTGTTTGCTGTTTTCTTTTTAGTTCTTACTACTACTTTCTTCATCACTTTTATAACATACATATTCACCATTTTAACATTTTTGACATACTAGCTGAATGCCCATACATTGCAACGCGAATTAATTATTAGAGAACCACACTGCACACTCTAAAGCCTCAAAAATTAATATAAAACTATCCTCATTGTAAATCTTAGGGTCATATTTTTTGTCGTCATTTTCACCTCCAATTTATTTTCCCTGTTAGACGGCTTGAGGTTAGGAAAGGGACAAAAATCCACCTACCTCACTGTTTGGGGGACTCACATGGCAGTGGTGGTGGGTGGTGGCAGATTCACCACTCCCCACCACCATTGAGGTCTTTTAAAAGAGTAGAGAGTATATATTTTGAATGCATAGTGTATCTTCTTTTATGTTTGAGTTTCTTATCCACATAATGTTCATGCTGAGCTGTGCAGGAATAGTTTAGTTGAATGCAGCATATTGCATAAACGAAAAAAATGTCAAACATGTTGGTAGAATGGCATTTCTCTGAGTATTTTAATTGTAGCTATTGCTTTGACTGATTTCAATGCTCTCTATCACAGCTTGTCGCAGCATATGTCTTCAGAATTGTGTCAGGAAGAGTTTGGTGTATGCAAACTGGGGAGTCCAAGCACAAGTAGCCCTCCAATTGCTTCGTTTGGTATGCTGTTTTCCTTTTTCATTCAATGTATGTTTTGCTGATAGGTGCATTTTCTGACACGGATGGTTATATTGCAAGGTTCTACTAATTTGGCAACAATAACTTCAACTGGTCATGAAAATGGAAGTATCCAGGGTATGCATTCTGGACTTCAGACATCAATAAGCCAGTTCAGAGAAACATCTTTTCCAGGCCTATCTTCTACCATACCACAAAGTTTGTCCACTCCAATTGGAATTTCATCCGGTGCAACTCATAGTAACCAGGCTGCCCTTGGTGAGATCAGCCAATCTCTAGGTCGGATGAATGGGCATATGAACTATAGTTTTCAGGGCATGAGTGCTCTTCATCCTCATTCTCTGCCTGAAGTCCACAATGGAGCGAACAATGGTGTCCCTTACAACTTAAACAGCATGGCACAAGTTGTCAATGGAACCAACTCGAGGACAGCTGAAGCTGTGGACAACAGACATCTCCATAAAGTGGGTTCCGGCAACCTCAATGGACATTCATTTGATCGTGCGGAAGGAGGTAATTTGTATATCCTAATCTCATTTGTTTGAAAAATCTGTTATGTTAAGAGGAACTGAACTATCCTAGGATATGTTGGTTCCATCATGGGTCATGCCATGATTTTGGTGGGATGACATCATTCCTCGTTTTCTATAATTACATGCTTTTGTGGGATGAGGTGGTGATCGACCAAACACATTTCGTTTCTCAAACCAATGAAAGTTGTGTAATGTTTGGATGAAAGAAATTACATGTGGATCAATCTACAAGCCTTATATGTTATGTAATCATTCCTTGAATGTGTATTTTTTTTTCACTTGCAGCTCTTGGATTTTCAAGAAGTGGAAGTTCTTCTGTCCGTGGTCACCAGTTAATGTGGAATAATTCAAGTAACTTCCATCATCACCCAAATTCTCCTGTTCTATGGCCAAGCCCCGGATCATTTGTAAACAATGTTCCATCTCGCTCCCCTGCACAAATGCATGGAGTTCCAAGAGCACCATCGTCGCACATGATTGACAATGTGCTTCCCATGCACCATCACCATGTAGGATCGGCACCAGCGATCAACCCATCACTTTGGGATAGGCGGCATGGCTATGCAGGGGAATTGACAGAAGCACCAAATTTCCATCCTGGTAGTGTGGGAAGCATGGGATTTCCTGGTAGTCCTCAGCTTCACTCGATGGAGCTTAATAACATATACCCTCAAACTGGAGGGAATTGCATGGACCCAACTGTGTCTCCTGCACAGATTGGTGGTCCATCTCCTCAGCAGAGAGGTCCGATGTTCCATGGAAGGAATCCTATGGTTCCCCTTCCATCCTTTGATTCACCTGGTGAACGGATGAGGAGCCGAAGAAATGATTCAAATGGTAATCAGTCTGATAATAAAAAGCAATATGAGCTTGATGTTGACCGCATTGTTCGTGGTGATGACTCCCGGACTACGCTGATGATAAAGAATATCCCAAACAAGTATGTGTAACAACTGTTAATTTAGGTTCATTTTTTTTTTCTTGCCTTTGCCTTCTTTTCTCTCATTTTCATGTATTTATTCCAGGTACACCTCAAAGATGCTTCTAGCTGCTATTGATGAAAATCATAAAGGGACTTATGATTTTATTTACCTACCAATTGACTTCAAGGTGATCTAGATTTATTTAGTATGCAACTAATACATCATATTTGTTCAGATAGTCTTGCCTAATCGAATTACTGAATGGGATGTGTCCTACTTTTCAGAACAAGTGCAATGTAGGCTATGCTTTCATCAATATGACCAATCCTCAGCATATCATTCCATTTTATCAGGTGAGAGATACTATCTATAGGGCCTGCCCAGCTGAGCTGGCTGCAACTGCACCACAGCCAGCTGCTGCACGAAGCAGCAATGCCCGTGGCTTGCTCCTGCAGCCAGCTCAGCCAAGCGAAACCATTATCAAGTGCTAGTCGTATGAAGGCAATAGCTTACGTTCTGCATGCGGCTTGTCAACTTTGGACATTGTACATTATCCAATTTGAAATAAATCAATATTGTGCCCTCATCCCTTTTTTGCAGACGTTCAATGGCAAGAAGTGGGAAAAGTTTAACAGTGAGAAAGTGGCATCACTTGCTTATGCTAGAATCCAAGGGAAATCAGCTCTTATTGCTCACTTCCAGAACTCCAGTTTGATGAATGAGGACAAGCGCTGCCGCCCCATACTATTCCATTCGGATGGTCCTAATGCAGGAGATCAGGTATGATCTCTCTCTCTCTCTCTCTCTCTCTCTCTCTCTCTCTCTCGTTGATAAATGGAGTTAAAGCAGCACATGACACTTGGACACAGTTTGCTGTTTTATGGCAAGTTCTTTTTTGTTAGCAGGCCTTTTCTGCTGTATTTGAATGTATTTTATCACGAATAGACCTATATTTTGTGGTTGTTTCTGTTCTGCAGTTCCAAATTTCATGCCACATTGTGGGTCCCTTCTCACTCTCTTTTTTCTTTTGCATGCCATGTCATGGTCTCTTTCCTATATATTACAGTTGCAAGCACCATTCCTTCTCATTTCTTTGGGAACTAGAAGATAATAGTATCTGTTACTTATTATTCTCTCCTAATGGCACTGAGTTTGCTCCATAATCACTAGTCATTCTTGTTTGGTCTTTCAGAACCTTTTATCTTAGCTCTGAAAGGTTTATTGTTCCATGCAGATTGCTATTCCTTTAACTATATGATTAACACCTTTTGTCCTTTCGTTGTCTATTAGGAACCATTCCCTATGGGTACAAACATCCGAGCCAGGTCAGGGAGATCGCGAGCTTCCTCTGGCGAAGAAAGCCACCAGGACATCTCAATCACCTCGGTTAATTGTGACACTTCTACCAATGGAGTTGATACTACAGGGCCTGCCAAGGACTCTGAGTAACACAACTGCCCTGGATCACTAACCCCCAAATCCCAAATCATAACTTTTGCGACGCGGTTTCCATTTCCCAGTTTTCCGCCCTTTTTCCCCCAACTTTGGTTTTTTTGGTATGACCCCCAATCTGTATTTATTAACTTCCATGAATGCGGGTTACCGAAGACTTGGCTAGATTGCTGCAACATTTTGTCCCTGATGGAAACATGGATAGAGAGACAGAGAGGGTGCTTCCAGTTTCCCCTGAACCTACCATTATCATATTAACCTGAAGGCCGAGAAAGGTGAAAGGCGCAGCGAGAGCTTCCAGATTTTGGTCACTTTTTAAGAATGTATTAACCCCATGTTGTATAGCAGTTTCCAGTAACTGTGCTGAGGGGAGAGAGAGAGAGAGAAGAGAGCAAGGAGACAATTTACATCAGTTTTTAGTGGTGGTGTGGAGAGGAAGTCTTTCCCTGCATTTTCTTTTGGAACCTTTTCTGGCGTCTTCATCTATGTTCCATTTTGAGTTGAGGTCTCCTCTTTTAAGTTGTGTGCAGAGGAGTTCCGATTTTGTCTTCAGGGAACTTTGACCGTATCTATCGACCTTCATATGTAAATCAACATCTCTATATAGTTTGTGTGCCCTCTGTTGTATGCCTGCGGCCCCTTGCACCAAACGAATTGTCTCTCTAACTCGTGAGATTGCTGTCCTCGTTTGGTCGTACTACATCTGAATCTAAGCGTTTGATGTTACGCAAATACATGCCAATGGCTGCATTGCGACATGTAGCAGACGGCCAATGTTCAAACAAAACTCTTAACTTATGAAGTATACTACTACCTCCGTCCTAAAATATAACAACTTAGGACCTTCCGTTCCAAAATATAACAACTTAGGACTGGATGTGTATATCCTAGTCCAATGAATCTGTCCCTTGTCTAAATTCGTTGGACTAGGATATGTCTCATCCACTTTCAAATAGCTATATTTTAGGACGGAGGGAGTAGATAATTATAAATACTAGTAATATCAATTTGGCACATGGTGTCAAGTCCACTTGGTGCATGGTCATCAAGGCTTCCCTTTGGTGCCTCTCTTAAGAACCTTCTAAGCGTTTAACACAAATTCAAATCGAAGTAAGAATCTGACACAAATTGAATTCGAAATTTGCTCTCACAACGAGAGAGAAACAAAAGAATTTGGCGAATACAGCAGGAACGCCGTGGACGAAAGACAATAGGCAAAATTTGCTATAGGACACCAAAAAGATTGTGGCCTTTGCTGTAAGACACCCGAAGATCGTGTATTTGCTCGTGGACATCGTAAAAAAGTGGTAATTAGCTGGTGGACACCGGTCGCATTATTTTATTATTTTCGGTGAAAATGGAGAGAGAAACTTTGGTTAAAGACAAGTTTACCCATGGGCCCACTTGTTAATCTCTCTTTCTCTGTCCTTCTTCCTCTCTTTCTCTGTTCTTCTACAGCAACCTGACGCTTTTGCCGGGGGGAACGCTGGAGCGCTACGTCGACCACCAGCACGGCCTCAACCTCAACCCCCTGTGCAAGCCCAGCGAGGTCGCCTACACCCTCGTCCCAACACTGTGCTACTTCGAGTTCTTCCCCGTCAACTCCGGCAACGACGTCGCCACCCCGGAGCCCGACCACCGCGACCTCATCGACGTCAAGCTCGGACACGAGTACGAGCTCGTCGTCACCACCTACTCCGGCCTGTACCGCTACTGCGTGGGCGACGTGCTGCGCGTGGCCGGGTTCAAGAACGCGGCGCCGATGTTCACCTTCGACGGCCTCCTCGGTCTCGGTGGCGCGCCGGAGTCGCTCGTGTCGCAGACGTCGTCCCAATTTGGCGGGCCCTTCTCATACTGCCTCCCACCGACGAGCGGAGGCGCCGGGTTCCTCGCCCTCGGCGCGCCCAACAGCAGCAACACGGCGGCCGGCTTCTCGTTCACGCCGATGCGCCGCATCCCCTCGGTGCCGCGCTTCGGCAGAAGGCGGAGGATGACCACGTCATCGGTTTACTCGGCGG
>CM020180.1:6696649-6718793 GCA_009805545.1 Oryza longistaminata | reverse complement strand
TGACGATGATTGCCCCGCCTTCGAGCACCTCTGGAAGTACTGTCGTGGCTACACTGGCGGGTCGCTCGCCGCGGCGCGCGCACTTGTCAACGGCGCCTCCGACAACCATCAACTGGTCCGGCGGCGGCATGCACCACGCGTCCGCGTGCAAGGCCAGCGGCTTCTGCTACGTCAATGACATCGTGCTCGCAATCAACGAGCTCCTGCCGTATCCCTGCCGGCCCGGTCGCCATTGCGCCGCCGCCGAGCTCCCCGAGAGCTCGATGCCACAGTGCGTCGTCGCGCCGTGCACCGGAATGCCGCCATGCGTCATCGCTGTCGGTGGTGAACCCCCGCGATGCGCCGCCGCCACCGACCCGCCGTGGCCGAGCCGTCCCGGCTCGGGCCGGCCGCGCGCGTCGCGCCTCTGCTCGGCCCAGCGAGGAAGAAGAAGGGGAAAAGAAAAGAAAAGAGAGCAGGGGTATTTTGGTACTTACACTAACTCTTTCTTTCTCCATTTTCATCGAAAATAATATAATAATGCGACCGTGTCCACCAGCTAATTACCATTTTTTACGGTGTCCACGAGCAAATACACGATCTTCGGGTGTCTCACAGCAAAACCGCAATCTTTTTGGTGTCCTGTAGCAAATTTTGCCAAGACAATAATAATAGTCTCGGACTCGGAGTTGTTCAGTCAGTGTCCGTCACTGTGGCCCGTGGGCCGAGCCCGAAGAGGAGGTGAAGGGTCCAGCAGTGGAGGCCCAGCTCCTGGAACGTGGCGTCGCCCCGGCGAATCTCCTCTGACGCCGCGCCGGCGAACCGCACCAGCCGGAACGCCCGCCTCCCGCCGCCGGCCGCCGAGACCGAGTGGCGGTGGCAGTATCGGAAGACCCTCCACCGGCCGTGCGGCGCCGAACTCCTTCTGCACCACCGCCCGTCCGGGAACCTGACGCGCACGCGTGCACGCGTCCTCCCCCTCCGCCGCCTCGCCGTAGTCCGACGCCGCGTCGCCGTCTTCCTCTCCACCACGTTGCTGTTGCCGACACGGCCCTGAGATACCCGGCGTCTTGGAAGAAGCTTCTCGTGCGCGCAGGGACGGCATTGGCAGGTGGACGACGGGCACCGGCGGGGGCGGCGGTGGCGGTGGCGTGGCCATGAGATGCCCGTGGTCGTCGTCGTCGTCGTCGCCGTAGAGCCTCTCGGTGCGGGTCGGGGATGGCGCGCGAATGGCGGGCTCGTCGCGGCGGCGAAGTAGAGGGCGAGGGCGTCGTCGAGGCTGCCGCGGCATGAGCTGAGGTGGTTAGCGGCGGCGTGTCGACTGTCGCACATGGTGATGTCCATGAACTGCGCGATGAGTCGTCCATGTCGTCGATGTCGTCGCTTCCCGCCATCAGTTGGTTGGCTTGGAGATTCACAGCCAGCGCGCGAAAGACGAGAGACGAATCGTTGGAGAGTGGCGGGCAGGTGGGGTAAGCCCATTTTATAACGAGCTAGGAATCTGATCCCGACTCGGATTCGAACGCCACCGCCACGCTCTTCTCCCCGATTCTGAGTCGGTTTGAGCCGCCTCTCATGCTCATGCTCCAAATTGACAGACGAAATCACAACATGATCGAGATGGATACGGATTTATGGAGTATATTATATTCCAACCAGCCAAACATGCTTGGGTCTTAATCCTATTATCTCGTTTTGGCTTCAAGCCTGCAAATTTACAGACATTCCTATATAATCTCGTCTTGGAAAATACTCCCTCTGTCCCATAAAAACCCACCTAGTACTGGATGTGACACATCCTAGTCTGGTCATACATATGTCTAGATTCATCGTACTAGAATATATCACATCCGGTCCTATATTCATTTTTCTTGGGGCGGAGGAGTATTTGAGTCCAGATCCAGCTGCCGGCTCCTACTAAATCAGAATATATATACTTTGGTGTTTGGAGGTTCAAAGGGCAACCCAACTCTGTCCTTTTGCAGCCCATCCAATATGTTGTTAAAGATTGTGATCAGTGAGGAGTGACTGCATTTGCTGTCTGAATCAGGTGACAACATGATACACTACAGTGAAGCAATGCTTTTAATGGCCAACTGACAACACAAACACTAATGGTAAGCAACATTCTTATTACAAAAACAGTAAAAAGCTTACCAGATAGAGTGCAATTAAGTAAACAACTCACAAGGCACAATTAAGCCTGCAGGTGAATATCACACTTGATGAAGGAAAAGATGCACACAAATCAACTCTGCACATGGAAATCGACCAGAAACGAAAACCGCAATACCTTGGATTCATCTGATCACATTTATCTACATATCAAAATCCTCCGTGGGGCAACAAAGCCATGTCAAAGATCGATCGAGTTACTTAAGAGCACGAATTCAGGAATGATCAATGTTTGTTTCCTACTCCTCACAGGACAACAGATTATGATGGCCTGTATACATTCATCATCAACCCTAGGTACTAACTAGAGCTTCATCAGTTGAAGACTGCCCCTTCCTTGAACTCTCGTAGAGTCAGTGCAGGATTTGCTTGGCCTGCTCTGTAGCTGGTGATCGGCTAGGCCGTGCTGCCTTGCAAGAGGCTCTCCTTGGGAACAACAAAAGCAGCAATCGAACCACCAGAATCCCGGTCTCGCCGCAGGATCAGGCCTTGGCTGATTTGGACGGCTAGTAGAGTAGCAGCACTAGGAGGGAGTGGGTAGATGATGCCATATCTAAGACTCTATGAACAGCAAGCTCACTCGGGTGTGCCGGTAGTGCCACGGGCAACATTGTAGTGCGTATCTAGACTAGTTCCATCATTGACGTTCTCCACTCGGATGACCACCCTAAGTGCTTCCGCCAAGGCTATTGGTATGATCCAGTCCTCCGGCGCATGGGAGGAATAACCAGCATCGACGACCACTGCATGCATCCAGAGCAACAGGTCAGTTAGGCGAAGAATGTGTGTGTGTGTTGTGGCAATGCATAACTAAACTAGAATGTAGTTATGTTTTATGCTCCAGTTTTCTGGTTTTTACACTCTGAAAAATGCTTGAAACAAATAATTAAAATTATAGTTTTATTTTTAGTAATTGTTTGTTCTTTCAGTCATAAAAGACAGAATAGATGCACAATATTTCCTAAATTCAGCAAGAATAGTAGGCCTATTCTGAAGACATCACAATCCACTCCTCCAATTGCTTGCAAAAACAAAACTTCCAATCCAGATTTAACTTATGATTTAGTATTCATACGAAAAAGATGTTGTGCTGACAGCTAGCTCTTCATGAACTTGTGAATATACAAATTCATGTGATCTATCATATCCTGACATTTGATAATTGATACACTTCCATTTTCAACATTACTAGGTTAAAAGAATCAAACCTTGTAAACACCTGAGGAAAAGATTTTGACATGCTAGATCTGGAATTTTGACCGGGAGAGTTCGGTTGTTCTCCTTCTCTGTCTGAATGCTGTTTACAAGAGAACAGATTAGCATCATATATTTTTCCAGACTGGACGGCAACGCAGAGAATTAATATAAGGGCTAAACATTTCAGACGAGGAAACAAGGTTGAATAGGGATACATTCTAAAAACAAGGTTAAATAAACGGCTAGCAGAACTGGTGCTTTGACAATTTGTAAACTCTTTACTAATTGAACTATGGGTCTTTTGATACAATTCTAGGCAGCAACCCAGCAGAAGCCTGAATATAACACTAGGGGTGAGTTTGGAAGCTATGATTTAGAGAAATCATGTCCAGTGATGCAAAATCCCAAATACACATACTGACAAAATTTTCCTTATAACACTGTCCGATAACACAGAAAGCTCATACATCTGGCTTTAGGATTTCTTACTATGATATCACATTTGTCATATTTAATACCCATTTCAACATTATCAAAGGTTAAAAGGTCAAATCTGGTGATCCTCGTGAAGTGACAAATTGTGAGTATATTCTTTTTGTGGAATTTCAATTGGATAGCGTGTCGCCACGTCCACCTTCCTTTTTTTATCCAAAGGCTATTCCACAACAATACAAGTTACAATCCGTACATATTACCAGACTTAAACCAATTGCAGGGAAAGTAATATCAATATCAAACATTTCACAGTAGGAAACAAGAAATAGGGGATGCATGAAGGTTTTTAAGAACTGATTAGCAAGATCACAAAACTGGTGTCTGCAGTTTGTCTACTCTTGCCAATTATGCGGCGAGCTATCAAGCCAATTTTGGCTTGTAACCAACCAAATGGAGATATTTTAGACCGAACAGTAGAGTGTGCCAGTGATTTTTGCAAGTAAGGGGTCAATAATTTAGAAAAACGATCCTAGTGATGCATCCCAATTCCCAAATGCACATATGGATGAACCATTCAATGACAATGAAAGCTCATAAATTTGGCTGAGGATTTCTTACCAAAATATCACATATCACAGCAGGCATGACATCACCTACTAACACGCGCACACCGCACACACACACACACAGTTACAGTGCGATAAAAATGCATCGCATTAAAAAGCAAATCCATTAACGCAAGCAGGAGCAACTAAGTCTCAACAATCGACAGGAAAGGAGGCCGTTCCTTTATCCAAGTGCCATAAGAAGATATCAAGAAAGAACCAGTTTACTCGCAATACAGAAAGCTGAATTGGCACCCTAACATGTGCCTAGGTTTTTTTTTTTTTGTCATAAGGCCTAGTTGATTTCAACTCTGTTCTAGGATGCCATAAAAATTCCAACCAAGACTTCTTCGCTGAAGCACAGTAAAATTTGGACCATTTCTCGATTTGTGCGTGTCATCCTTGCGCAGGGCCATGCTAATCTTCTCTATATCGTTCCAATTTTATCGGATGTTACCGAAGTGACAGCACAGTAAAATCAACCATGGATAAATAGAAATCAAGAATGCCAAATCCTAGCTCCACCATTCCAACATATGAGCTGGCACAAGAACCGTACCTAAGCAACAAGATTGCACCTGTAAATCGATGCAAGACAATCCCGAGATTTCACACGAACTACAGGATCCAAGTCAAAGGTCCCAACACGGAAGATGGCACAAGAATGCTCAGCAAATGCAAAGTAAACTTCTCCTTACCTCCTCCTCCTTGCGGGGCCTTGATACGAACGCATGCTACTCTCGAGTAACTTCTCTTTCGGGTAACCAGATTTCCTCTCCGCCTTCAGATCAGAAACCAAGAAACGCTCAAGAACAGAGAGAACCCCACCCCCAAAAAAAAAAGGGTTAATTGGATCTATGCCATTGTAAATTTCGCAGTTTGAAAATATTCCATTACTATTCATCTATTTGAAATCATGCCATTTACAATTTACAAATTACAAGTATTGAAGATATGCCACTATATACCCTTTCACATCACTTTTAAGTTTTTAGGACCAAATTGTCCCTTTCTTCTACCTTCATCTACTTCTTTTCCCCAATCTCCTGTCCTCCAGCTTGACAAATCCCTCGACGAAATTGTGTAGCCGGCCGCGGCGCTGGACTGCACGGCGAGGACTGCAGTCTCGACAGAGTTCAGAGAGGCCGCCGCAACGGTACGGTTGGTCCGTTCACGTCGACGACGGTGTGCTGGAAAGTCTGTTGTGGACAGCAAGAGCGTTTGCCACATTGTTGGAGGCGTGGGCCGGGTTGAGGTGTGTGCCCTACCATACGACACAGCATATACGAACTAGCCTGTATACACATACACTCCTACCTGGCATGTTTCAGTCACTGAATACATGCAGCAATGCATGTCCGCATGCTCTGCATATACACAATGACACGCTACATAGGCCAACGGATGCACGTTTCTGCACAACGTTACTGAATCCTAGCTTAAATGAGTGCAAGCAAGCTCTCACAAACTGTATGACACTCTCGTCCAGCTCCATCGACAGCTCTTCCAGCGCTGCAGTCGGCGCAGCCTGCGGCATGAGCTGATGATGAGCTCATAGGAGTTCGTCGGCTGGAAGGAAGAGAGGAGAGAGGAAGGAAGAAGGAAGAGAGGGGGTAATTTGGTCTTAAAAAACAAAAATGTTGTGAAAAGTTATGTACTGGTATATCTCCAATACTAATGAAATTGTAATGCATGTAAACAAATAGGTGAATAGTAATGGTATTTTTCTAAACCATAAAAATTATAATGGCTATATCCAATTAACCCAAAAAAAAACTCACAAGAAACGTTCGAGCGAACAAAATGCCGTGACTGCGCAAGCGGCAGAGGCAGAAACCACACCTGTTTCCGATCATCAGACGCCGACTCGGCTTCTTTCCCTTCCGGTCAGCCGCCGCAGCGGTGGAGGCTCGATCTGTCGATGCCTCCGTCTCTGGGCTGCGAGGTGCGCCTATCGGCGGACGAGGGAGGCGGCGGGGGCGCAACGGCGCCGCCCTGGGCTGCGGCGGCGGCCGAAGAAGCATGGGTGGATGAGGCGGCGGCGCGGGAACCCTGGTGCCCGCGCCCATGGTGGCTCTGAGGGAAGAGCGGTGGGGGGCTATTCGCGAATTCCTCTTGATGCGAGGGGCTAAGGATAAAGTGTACCAAGGGCGTGTTGTTAATTCCAGAAAGGCAGGAGGGCTATTTAAAAGATAGCAGGATGTGGTATGTACTCCTCCATTCACAATGTAAGTCATTTCTAGCATTTCCCACATTTCATATTGTTGTTAATGAAATCTAGATAGATATATATGTCTAAATTCATTAACATCAATATGATATGGGAAAATGCTAGGAATGACTTACATTGTGAAAGGAGGGGAAGTACAGGTAGGAGTACTTGCTAGTTTGGCCCTTTTCTTTTTACAAGGAGTATATGCCTTTCTGAAATGGATCCACATATGTTTTTGCCAGGATGAGTACCAACAATTTTAGAGGAAAAACAAAGTTATTGGATTTCTAAATATTATTTATATGAGTTTCATTCGGTTTGTAGAAGTGTAAGTACAGTATAAGAAAATCAAAGTAATGTCACTTTCCTACAACTTGCAGAGAGACGTGTATTAACTTCTTGGAAAAAGTTATGGATCGGTTGTGTTACATGATTCCTATTCCTTAACTTTTCCTATTTCTACGAATTGAAATTCCTCAAACCAACAAACCGAATAAGCTCTTTTACATGTGAAATTAATTAACATTTCTTTCATATTTTAATAAGATTGTTTTAATAAAATATTGTGGACTTACATATAAGGGCTTAGATGCTTTTGTTGGCTGGCAGTATAGACTGTGCTGCAGCAGCTAGCTCTTCCGAGCACTCCCAATAAAACTATGAAAGCTCATAGGTTATCTGTAAGACAATAAAATTCATCTGCATGTAATAACCCAGTTCAACCCAAAGCTTAAAAATGTTCGATATTTTGGAAAATGTTTTTTATGTTGTTAAACTTCCATTTCTAGTGATGGAATTGGCAGTGTGCCTCTCTTTCTCCAAAAGAAAAAACAGTTTTGCTAAAATATGACCATATTTTTACGTGATTCCCTATGTGTTTTTATCTCTCTTATATGTTTTATATCTTTTCTTTCCTTTTCCTAATAGGTAATCAATTATTTTTATCTTAATTCTCGTGATATTAAGTGTACTAAAAAATTAATTATAGTTAAGTGTCAAAAGTTACGGTGTAAGTTTAAAATTTATAATATTTTTTCTCTAAAAATGGCATCTAATGGAGAAAAGAAAATCAATGGTCGAGCGAAAACATTAGACGAATGTTTAAGCAAGATTCTACGCCAATCCTCGCGTGCCTCGCTCCTCCCGGACTCCAGATCAAACGCCTCTAGGTTAAAGCTTCATCTACAAAATTTACAGGACGAATTCTAACACGACGACGAGTATTCGAACGCCAAGTTACAACATAACACTACGGTTAAGCAAGATTCTTGATTGAAAAAAACAGCACCTATTTAGTTTACAATGGCAAGCTCACAACTCAGGAATGTATGATTAAGCCAGATAGGCCAGCTTACAACACAAACACTGCGGACAAGTAAGATTCTTTAGTAGGAAAACAGTACGAGGCTATCTTTGCATTTGCAACGCTTTCAAAACTCCCAGAAGATGGAGTGCCAACTTCAAAACTCCCAGAAGGTACAATAACAAGCCCAGGAGGTAAAAACTGGACATTCATGAGGGATGGACAGAAAACAACTCCACACACATGTATAAGAATAGACAAGAAATGAGAACTGCAATAATGTGGATTCATTTTGATCACAGCTACCAGCATGTCAAAATCGCGAGGCAAAAGCCATGTCAAAGATCGATCGAGCTACTCTCCAGGAAGGATCAATAGAGCACAATTCAGGAAGGATCTTTCCTCAAAAATTCAGAAGGATCAAACGTTAGTTTCCTTCTCCTCACAGGGAAACAAAGATCTCCTATTCTTCATCGATCCTAGTTACTATATATATAGATTCATCATCAACCCTAGCTTTTATCAGCTTCATCAGCTCAAGACTGCTTCTTCTTGATACCACCTGAGCAGGAATGGAACCAGCTCGCTCTCGCTGCCCCTTGACTTGAACTCTCAGCACGATCAGGATGCTGATGGCCCCCTCCTCCTCATTGTTGTTGGTGTGCTGCGACAGCAGCCGGTGCAGATTGGATCTCCACCAATGCAGCAGTAGAACCTGCTCTCTTCCTCCCTTGCTTAGCGCCTTCGGTGAATCGGGACTCAGGAGGGAGTGGGTAGACATGTCATACTGAGAGTCCATGCCGAACAAGGTCACACGGGGTCTGGTCACGGGCGATGTAGTAGCTATCTTGGCGACCTCATCTTCTGGCACCTCCACTCGGTTGATGAACACCTGAAGTGCAGCCGCCAAGGCTCTTTACTGCAGACCTCGTCTGCATACACACGGGGAGGATAACCTGCGTCGAGCACCACTGCATGCAACCAGAGCAACAGGTCAGTCAGTGTCAAGAAAACAAATATAGTTGCAATTGACAGTTCATGACGGGTTTCTCTATGGGGAAAGTGATGCTGGCAACTACATCTTCCAGACTGGACCTTCTCCAGGCCAATCACACCCGGTGCATAATCGTTATGTGGTGGTGCGAAGCACATCCAGATAGCTGCTGCCAATCTGAGGAAAGCAAAAACTGACAGGACAGAATGCAGAATGCATATGTCAGAACATGAATTAGGATGACATTGAAAGAACACGAGCTTAAGGTGTTTTTCTCACTATCATCCGTTGTATTCATAACTGCTGAAGAACTCGAGGAGAAATTCACCCCTGTTGTAGCTGAAAAAAAGGTGAAGCTTCAATCAGTGGGATTGAGATGGGGATATATTTTAGACAACACTTATGCAGGAATTGAAGAAAACTAACCGTTTTCAAAAACCTGACTCTTAATGTTGGGTACTTGCAACATGCGCTTCCATCCCTTTATTTTCTCTATCAGCTTCTCAAATGCCTGCAAGAATCAATGATACGATAAGTCCCATTACGCAATCATTACATATAGCTGGCATCTTGTACCCACTGAAGAGTTTAACTTGTATGTTACATAGACGCTACAGAACGCGGACCATCAATAATCTGACATGAACAAGCATGGACTAACATAACTTTGTCTGAGAAGCTTCCATAGTTGAACATCAAGTATACTAAGATAATCAATAAAAAGAATATTTTATGAAGAGAAGTCCGGTAAGAAGGCGCAGGCATTTTGTTGGTTTAGGATCAGCCGACCAGATGGATACACCATATAAGGACCATGTTCGCAGCACTCAGACTTCACGTAAGAGACATGTTGTGATTTCACTTTATTATTAATACTGCCCAACTGCAAAACTTTCTCGAAAGGTTGTACATTGTTGTAATTTAGGTCAAATTAACTTTACATATTTATAATTGGAATTAATGTCAACAGGGTGTTAGAGTGTGGTGTTATGCCAAATTGTTGAACACTGCATCTCCTGCAAATGATAAACAAAGAAAGTAGATCCAAAATCCAGCTGCCTTGTAATACTACAATTTTAAAGAACAGTCCATTTACAAGCAATTTTATACAAGAGAAACAAAAATATAGGAAGGCGAGAGATTACTTCGCGCCTCCGGGGGAAATTCAGAGCCCCACTGAAAATGTTCAGCCCGTCTAGCCAATTCTCTAACAGCAGCAAGAAGGGCGATCTTCCTCACCATGTCTACTCTATCAACAATTTGCTCCTGTAAAAAAAGAGGTTATGACACTAAACATAATGATAATCCTATGCTAGGGAACAGAGAGGAGGAACTTACCAGGTAGGAAAAAATATGAACTCCTTGTAGAAACTCTCCCCATCTCTATACACTGGCCTCATGCTGAAATAATGACTATAAGAGGCACCAAAGCGGCATAATGATAACTGGACTCCCTTTCCTTTTCGGATTAGCCTCAGAACATTATGGATGTCCCCAAAATAATGATACACAGCTTCATCATTGGGAATTTTTGCACCTCACACACAAATAAGGGAATTTTAAAAAATATTCAATGTCTGAACCGCGCAGGCACATATCAAAAATAGAATGTATTTATGTTCTAAGACCAGTTTCTGTTTTTACTTCTCTGATTAAATGTTTTGAAAAAATTAATAAAAATATCCGCTTATGTTTTATTGTTTGATGTTGTTCAGTCATAGAGATGGGCTAGAACACAAAGATTTCTAAATTGGACAACCGTAGTACGAAGTTCAAGTAATGCCATCAGCAATCAAATCGGCAATTTCAATTACATGCAAACATAGACTGAGATCAGAGTTAAACTTTTGATTTAGATGCATCAGAAAATATTACTCTGTCGAATGGTTCTGTACAAGTGTTGAATGTACACAGTATATGTGATCATATCATTACTGAATTACATAATTCTACACTTGTTTTCAGCATTAGTCAATGTTGAAAGGAATTCAACCTTGTGATCCAATGAGGTTGGCGTAGTTTGACGTGCTTGCCCATGCCAGTTTTGCTTTCCTTGTCACATGAAAGCATTTACAGATAACGGGTTAAGATCATATGTTCTACCGGACTGGGCAGGCATTTCAGAAAATTGATATCAAGATCAAACATTTCAGACTGGTTTTGATAGGGAATACCATGTTATTCTGGAAAAAAAGGACTATATGGGAACTTTTAAGAACAGATGAACACCCAATGCTACGACCTATGAGTCTTCCTGGGACAATTCCAGGCAGCAACTGAGAGCCAAAGGCTGGATTATGACAAACACCTAGAGTAGTGCTCAGTTGTTTGCATATAAACAGGCTTCTAATTTAGGAAACATGGACCGTGATCCAATTCTCAAATAACATCCGACAACCTTCTTAAACATGTCCAATAACTGAAAGCTCATACTTTGGTTTAGGATTTTCACCAAAATAATCACAGCAGTCATAACGTGGCCAATATTTTATATTTTCACACTAAGAACTGTGAAAAACAAAATATCATGTGAACTAGGATTCATATGGACTTTCATAAATTAGATAGGCATGTTCAACACTATCTAAGGGTTAATGGAGTCAAATCTTTGGTGATCGCAAGAAGTGTATATTGTGGGTACATTTGGCTTTTTCGGAATTTTCATTTCAACAATGTGTTACGCTTCCTTTTATAATCCAAAGCAATATACAAGAAACATGTTAAAGTTCATGCGTATTGTCGATTTAAGCACCAATTTAGGGTAATAGTTAATATCAGTATCGAACATTTCACACTAGGAAACCAGGATGGGATGTAAGGAATATTTTAAACAACATAAAAGTGATCACAAAACTAGTGTTGCAATTTGTTGCCAATTACCTTAGAGCCTTCTAGCCAATTTCAGTTACCAAGCAGCCGAAGGATGAATTAATTTAGACCAACAGTAGAGAAACTTCCAAGAACGTTCCACATCTTAACACAACAAGCTGAGACTAAGAACCGATTTCTAAAGCAACAGAGATTGCTCCTACGCAAGATGATCCCCAAGATTTCAACAGGGGAAGCGAACATGATCCAAATCCAACGTTCCAACACAAAAATGGCACCAACTGCACAGGAATTGCCCAGCCAGCCAAGAATGACAAGTAAGCCTCTCCTTACCTTTTTCTTGAAGCCCTCAGAAACCGCAAGGAAGCTCCTCCTGATGACTCTAGCTGGGAATTCGCCCTTGTTCTTCTCGGGCGGCCTAACCGCCGAAACCAAGAATCGCTCAAGAACAAACCCAACCCCACCCGCAAAATACTCCCAAGAACCAGGGCACAAACGCCATCACAAAACGCAAGATTAGGGAACCATTCACCTCTTGCGAAACCTTCGACGACCTTTCCCTTTCCCTTCTGGTCGCCCTCCGCGGCGGCGGAGCCCCGATTCCGCCGGTGCCCGCGGCCTCCGCCTCCGCCTCCGCCCCTGCTCCGGGCTGGCCTCGGCTTGCGGCGGGTGATCTCGTGTCATCGGGGAGCTTGGAGGGTGGGACTCGTGGCGCTTCGTCTGTGTTGGTGGGACGCGGACGAGGAGGCCATCGTGGCGTGGCTTTGCGGGGGAAAAGCCGCGGTGGTACGGGGGGCTGATTCGCTAATCTCGAAGAGGCGAGGGGGCCGAGGAAACATGTGGTGAAGGGTGTTTTGGTTGCCTGGTGGACAGGTCAATCTCCAGAAAAGTCAGGAAGCGCTAATTTAATAAAGGTAGCAGTTAGTATAGGTGATTATAGTAGCTGGCACTGAGAGGTGACGTGGCCTTTTTTTTTTTCCCATTTTGCCTAAGATGAATATGAAGTTGACTTTTTTAAAAAAAAATCTTTCACCTCTTTTCAAAGTATAATTCTTTTGAATTTAAATGGATAATCAAAAAATATTCAAATAATCTTCAAGACTTGACTCAATAGCTTACAGTATGCTCCACCAACAATCTGTTAGTTTTGCAATTTTATAGAGTTTATTCTAGATGGAAAACGTCCATTATTCCCCCCCCATACCCCCCCCCCCCCTCCCCCCCCTCACCTAATCAAGAAATCCATCTAACATCCTGATCTTTAGAACCGCAACTTGCAAACCCCTAACTTTGTAATTAATGTCAGGCGATTACCTGCTACAAGGTTTGGGGGTATTTTGAAAGCTTAATAAATGGTTTTGAATACAATCTGATATAGCGATTGGTTGAGCACATTATCGGTCATTACTTCATCGATAATCAATTATTCTATAGTTGATGACAAACTAGTATTATATTAACATCCGTTTGTAGAGAAAAACCAGAGTGTCGAAACGGAAAAACTTTAGGTGAAATTTTAACTATATGTCCAATTCATTTATCACGTGATCAAGCTCCATCTAAAACATATATGTAATCAAATAAAAAAATCACCTTAAGGTGTTATATAAACGATATTGGTATAGTTTAGGCGGTTAAATATCCAGTTTTCAAAGTTTTAGGATGTTAGACGGATTTTTGATAAAAAAAAAGGAGAATATTTGTACCTTCATTTCTTAGGTAAATGAATTTTTCTTTTCATTTACAATGCAAGATACGGAGCTTAGGAACATGTGTTAATAAACTTTATTCTAGCTCTTATGGGATCTCAATAGTACGATTCTCGGAAATATTTATACTCGGTATTTCTTAGATGATTTTTTTTCTAGCCTTATTTTTAAGCACTACCTTTTTGTCTAAAAACATACCTACTTCGTTCTAAAATATAGACATTTTTCTATACTATATATCATCCTTTCGACGCTGAGTTTTTTTTAACAACTACAAAACCCGTATAAGTCGTTCATAAATGTCTCGGTACCAGGACTTACCATCATTTTGTACCAAGTTAATATGGTTTTACCCGCATTAGGCAATTATAGACATATGGTGGTACTGATAAGTTTCTCAAATCCACAAAACACTCCATCGTTGACTTTCAGCTGTTTATAAACAGCTGCCAAACTTTATAAATTATTTTAATTTAGTCGTTCTATGACTGATAACAATGAAAAAAAAATAAACAAACCACCAAAAGTATTTATGGTAAAAACTTTATATATTTGTGTATCTTTAATTATTTAAAAGTTAATTTGGAATAAAAGTTTTGATGTGAAAAAAAAACTTTAAATAACTCCAAATCTAAGTTCTAAAATTAATTTTCCAACTACGCTAATAAGTCAATTAATAAAGGCACGCACATTCTCCATTATGGCTGAGTATAACACTCACCTCTTCTAACTTATACTCTCTAATTTTTCCGTGCAAACACTTCCAAATAGTTAAATAATGTATTTTTTCAAAAAAAATAAGGAGTTGCTTTAAAAATCATATAAATATATTTTTAATTTTTAGCTACATTATTATATCACGCTATTAAGCTATCTCCATTTTTCGTGAGAAGGGGATTAAGTTGCAAAATCTGTATATCCAAACTCGGCCTATATTGTGTTTATTACGTGGGCCTAACCATTAGTTCTTCTACTTCTTTCTCTAAGATTGTTTTTGGTCAAAAACTCAAAGGATTCAAAGGATGTTATGACTAGGTTAGTGCCATGGTAGTGGGTTAGGTCTTTAACCAGAGATCACTCCATCTCAATTACATCACCTTAGGTCTATTGATGCATGTTTTTTTTAACCTCTTTTAATTGACTTACATATTTTAAACAAGATTACTTTTTAAGGATCTATTTGCTTCATTTATACTCTACTCAAACATATATAAAAAAACGAGATCATGCTGGTTTATTCAAATATTTTATTAATTTAAATATTTAATTTAAATTGTAGAAGTAACTTAGATATTGTAAGAGAAGTAACTCTCTAAAACATTTGCAGGTATTACTACTAAGTTGAAGAATAAAATACTATTGTGAGTAAATTCATAAGCAAAGTTATAGAGAATATTTCAAGTAAATACATTAATGAAAAGTAAATTCAATAAAGTTTGAAATTAGTTTACATAAAATCATTAAAAGTAACTTAGTACAAAATGAAAGTAAGTTGTTACAACATTAGGGTAAATCTGTTGTAGATAAAAACATGAGTCTATCTAAGAAATCAATTCAACCAGCACAAATTATAAATTTAACTAAAACAATAATTAAAAAGTTAGTTAACTAAGAGCATTATGAATGTTTAGAGTAATTTAATCAAATCTAAAAGTTAATTTATATATTACTGTAAAAGTAACTTACATATTATAAAAAGTTAATTTACAAACATAAATATTTTCTTCACATAATATAATCATGTAAGTATCTTGTTATAAAGAATTAATTGCAACAAACATAATTGGTGTAATCGGATTTTAGATTAGATTAATTAATTTAAGATAAATTTATTAGAAGGAAAATGACATGTATTACATAAAAGTAAAAAATACATGGATGTTTTTACATTTCATGTTATCAGTACTTCTGCGTCTCCAGCTCGGCTAACAGGAGCAAGTTCTTCGAGGAGATGAGCACCTCCATCAAGGCAACAGTTGCTGTCCTCAAGACTGCACCATATCCTCCACCCCAGGACCCACCTTCTTCGACGCCTACCACCTGTTCGACGATGTGCTCCAACAACGATCACCCTCGAGCGACGTCGAGCTCAAGCCACATTGACAAGGAGAATGCTCCGATGGTTGTCTTGGACCTTAGGGATGGCGAGGACAAGGATCATGACCCCTGCATCGTCACCAAGGACTTTCTTGAGGTCACGCCCACCATGTGTTCGATGAAATGCTCCAGCCCCGACACCAAGCCTGATCTCACCTTGGTTGCGGTGGTTATGTGTGCCACCACTGCCACTACCTCTACGGAACTGGTAGTTGCTGAGGACACAACCGGCGTCACCTACATCAACACCCCTGACTATTCCAAGATGATGCACGCCAAGTGTTCGACAGCCGGCCTCGACATCGATGGTGGCATGGATCAGGCCGTGGTCGTGTTCCAGATCATGAAGAGTGTATCCAAGGTCGTTCCGATATCTGTCAAGCCATTGGGCATCTTCTCACTAAGATTGATTGCTAACCTCAAGCAGGACAGACCAACACCCACCAAGTGTTCAATGAAAAGTCCTCTGCACAGGAACAAGGTATTGTTGATTGTATATGATCTTTATCATAACCCATGGCCACCTCCAATCTACAATGAAGTGACCAGAGGATGGGACTTGCAGCCTATGGCTGGGTTGGAATTCAAATTTTATTGCGCAAGAGTGCATTTCATATCACCATGGCCACCACCTACTCGGATAAGTTCCTTGGCATGTGAGCCTTTTGATTTTGGAGCTCAGATTATTGGAACAGTGATTCTAACAAATGAGATGGTTGAGCTAAAACCATGGTCACCACCAGTTCAATCAAAGTTCAGCCTTGTACTTACTATGGATAGACTACACATTGGTTGGAACCTTGTAAACACAGCTAGTAAGAATGTCTGGGGTGAAACGATGAAACTTGTACCAAGTACCAGGAGTAAGATTGCTAGCAGACAAGAGCAATTTACTAAGTTGGAAGTGCAAATATTTTGGGAGCTTGGTGATGGTGAGGTTATCTTGCACATGCTTGGGTTAGGTTGCAGGCTGAGATGGCATTCCTTTTATTTGGGATATAAATGGTGGAGTATATATCATGCTATCAGCTTGGGACAACCTGATGTATATCTTCAGGTTCACTTGTCTGCTCTTTGTTGTTTTCATCTCAGTAACATCCTGGATTTTTTGGTTATAATGGATAAAATACAACTGGATTGGAACCTTGGTAACACAGTGTGTCAGATTTCTTTGGATGGAGAGATCCAAACAGCTGAGCATGTGCCCAATACTAGGAGAAAAATTCATAGCTTGCAGGAATTAATCACTGGCCAGGAAATGCAAAACCTTGGGAATCCATGTGATGGAAAGGTTCATCTCTTTACAGTTTTGTCAGATAATTGGCTTGAACAACTTCACTTCCATTTGAGGATTAATTGGTGGAACACTCAGTTGTTTGTTGAGGTGAGAATTCCTGAAGGTATTGCTCTGCAGATCAATTTTATAGCAACTGTTAGCAAGAAGGGTAAACTGATTATTGGTGGTCATGAATCATTACTCCTTTGGTTGTCTTTTGCTGAAATGGTTCAGATGAGTGCCTGTTGTCTGGAGCCGGCAAATCATCATTTTACAACCTGTGTCATGGTTCAGCTAGATACTCTCTATTGTGTTCCTTCTAATAGCAACCTGGAACCTTCGGTGAATACAAGTGCAGAGGCTGCATATGCTAACTATTGGTCTATCAACTTGCTTGAGGTAACAAGAGATGGAATTTTAATTGAAGCCATTTACTGGACACTAGCACTAGGAGTTATTACATGGAAGGTTATAAGTGATGCAGTTCTAATTGGAGCTGGTATCAAGATAGTTGTTTCTTCCAAGCAACATTTGCAATGTATTATATTCAGAATGTGACACACAAGGGAAGTGCAAGTTATCAAGCCATCTATGAGGTACTCAAGCTATCACTTTGAGGTACAATTTCTAGCCAACCAGTTGAGAACTATCAAGACACCAGTGAATGTTTTGGGGCATTATGGCCACTGCAAAGGAATCCTACATGTGCCTTCGGATCCAGGGGTGAAAGGTTCTCCAATTCAGCTTGTCGGCTTGGGGACAAGCCGAAATTCAAGAGAAGGGGATTGTCAGGGACTCGGTATGGGCCAACCAATGGGCTGGTTCTCACCCAAGTAGTGGGCCCAAGCCAGCCCAAGAAAAGCCCAGCTAGAGAGCAACAAAAGCAGCAGCAGCAGCATCAAACGGGAGAAGGCTGGAAAACACGAACGGCGGCGGCTGGCTTCGGCAGCTGGACGAACGGCAGCGACCCGGAGGCCGGCTTGGCTCCTTGTCTATCTCTCTCTCTCTCTCTCTCTCTCCATCTTCCACCATCCTCTCTTGCTAGCAGCCTGTATCCTCTAGTATCTCTTTCTGTATCCACCAGACACCACCATTACTTGTACCTCAATAGTTGTACTCAATTCCATCTAGAGCTCCATTGATTGTACTAGAAATTGTCTTGGTTGAGTTGGTGAATTGGGTTGCTAACACGTCTCTTCGTCATGCCCACCCACGCCGGCGCCCACCGCATGGCGCCCTTCCCTGAGAACAGCACCATCTGCGTTGGCTCCACCGACGGATGGCTCGCCCTTCACCGCACCGACGCCGCCGCCACCGCCGCCGGGACGAAAACCAAGAGGCACACGTTCTTCTTGCACAACCCTTTCACCGCCGCCACCGTCCCGCTCGCCGAGCTGAAGGACATCCTCGATGACGCTTTCTTCGAGTGGAACGAGGTCTGCAAGGTGATCATCCGCTCCTCCTGCAACGATGGGGACCACCTCGTCACCGTCATGACCGACCATACTATAACTTCCCTTTGATCTTGTGCCGGCCAGGGAAGGGCACCTGGACGCCCGACTCATGCTCGATGCCATTCGTCCGCGTCATCGACATTGCCTTCTTCAAGGACAAGCTCTATCTAATTACAACAGCCGAGGACCTCTTCGCCGTCGACCTCGCCGCCGACAAACATGGCAAGCCCACCGTCACCAACATCGAGCGCATCATCAGACAACCGAGAAGCCCCGATGGCATGATCGACGCGTTTAGGTGGAGCAACGACGAAGACGACGACGGCGACGCATCGTCGACCAATGACGACGGGGAGTACTCCTCCGTCGACGATGAAAGGATAGTAGACGGTGAGGACCATGATGAGGTATTCAACCAAGAGGGTGGAGACAGGGAAATTGTGCCTGTCAGTGATGACAATGACATCGACGACGTCGGCCAGCAGTGGAACCTCACTTGGAAGCATAGAAAGTACGAGGAATTCTACGAGGAGGAGTACGCGAGTATCGGCACCTGGCACCTCCTGGAGTTGTGTGACCGGTTGCACATGGTGAGACGGGAGTGGGTACTCCCGTTCATCTTGCAGACCGACCACACCCGCAAGCTGGATGTGTTTGAGGCAGACATGGACGCCGGAGTGTGGGTTCCGGTCACCGGCGGTCTAGTGGCCAAGCAATCTTTGTCAGCGAACTCTTCAGCAAGTCCGTGGCTGCGCCTGCACACGGTGAGGTTGAAGAGGACACGATTTATTTCGTCGATACACACGACGTGTGGGACATGAAATCCGGCACTAGGAGGCCGTTTAGGCGAGTCAGCAAGATCATGGATACGGACATGACGTGGGTGTTTCCTCCCAAGTTGATTGTTTGATGAATGCTGAACAAGGGAAAGAAATTTAATTCGTGAAAATGCATATACGATACATGGTGAAAGGGGGTACAAATTAGATATTTGCTATTATTCAATAGATCTTTACAGATTCTCTTGGTACAGTAAGATAAAACCAACAGATCAAAATCAATTTTGTAGATATCCTTATAAAGTTATAATGTTACTTAAAAATGACTGCGTTTCAATGGGTATAATATGAGTATTATTTTTGTTGGTTGCATTTTTTTACAATGGCGGAAGCACCAGATGATAGATGGAGTGGTTTAGGGAGGAATGGGTGGATCTCGGTTGCGCCATGGGTGGCAGGAATCGAGAATAGAGAAACGCCCAAGGGTCTTCCGGCTAGCTACACGAGGCGGTGGGCTAACCAGCCTGTGTTCAAATCTCACCACTTCTAATTGTTTCAAATCTCACCACTTCTAATTAACACAAATCTCACCACTTCTAATTGTTTGATATTAGGTCATTCCCTTAGAGGAATCGAGAATATTATGTTACTAACATAAATTTGTTATGCAATAATTAATATTATGGGTTGGTTTGGTTTGTGGCCTAAATAGGCCTTACTAAATTTTGTCAGTGTCAAATTTTGGTAAGTTTTGGCATGACTAATTTTGATAAGGCAAAGTTTTGTTTGGATTGAAGCCAAAATAGCCTAAGTTCACTATTGAAATGGCATATTTTCTTAGGCATGCCAAAATTTGGCTTCAAACCAAATAGACACTAAACACTATTAAAATTGTCAAATATTGGTAAGCATAATTTATGCCTCAAGCCAAACCAGCCCTATATTTCTAAAATAAATTTGTTATGCAATAATTAATATTTGTGTACAATATTTCAAGCAACCACAAGGCACTAACTTATATGGATATTGCGTGTGCGGGATGCTTAGAATCAACGGGAGGTACACAACAACTTTTGTAGATGTAAGTCTGGATAACTTTCTTTACATAAGAGATTTTGTATGATTTCATTTCCTAACTTTCAGTATGTCTTCTTTTTTTTTAATAGATCCCGTCCATTCCTGTTGTAGCTAACCGGTTCGACGAACAAAACAATTCTAAACTTGTGCGCAGATATTTGCCACTTCATCTGCCTTGATTCCTGCAATTGGTTAGGGAAATTCTACGATCCTGAGAGCCAACTTGCAATAGAGGACACATTCAAACCTCTAAGAGAGTGAAGAAATAATTTAGTGTGACAATATTTGGTTTCTATATATTGTAAAATGTGAGACAAAAAACATGTTAACATGTGTATTTGTACATATGTATTTTATATCTTTTATGGCAATATTTATATTCACTTGTAATAATTTATTTACGCCACGATGTGATTTGTTAATACGTGTGAATAACGATAACTCGGATATCTTGTACTCATACCATTCGAAAATTCGATTATTAATAGCGAAAAATATCACGTTACATAGTGTACAATATCTTCCCAAACGGCTAGGAGTAATATTACCGCACACACGGAGATATATCTTCGTCAATTGTAAAAACTTTCATTGAGGAATAGTTAGTGATTATTTTATTTTCCCACGTAAGTAAGAACATACAAGTTTTGGCATATGCACATATATACATGTTTCCCATTTTCTCGAAATACATTAATGCATGCCCGGATGGAATTACATTGAAATGAAGAAAAGGAAAAACAAGTGAATAAAATAAACACGTTTTTGAGCATCTTGTTTCTGTACAATGAATTCTTTTTATCACCTCTCTCAAATAAGATACGAAGCTTTTTCCACTAATCATGTAAGATTGAATCAGGTGTACTAATGAGTATGCTACATAAACGGCATACATGGCCGAAGTCTTCATAAACATGGATATCATCATGGTTGTCATTGTCCAACAGTTTCTTCTCTATGTCTGCAAGCATGTTGTAGACCGAGCTATTAGTTTGATCCAAAGCGTTTCAGAAATCACTTGCTGCTAGATTTTGCTCACCTATTCTTTTTCTCTCCCTAGGGATGGTCATAAATCTATCTGCTCAAAATAGTCATGGGGCAAGATTTTCACCTTTTGCTCTCTATAAGAAGAGAAGGATGCATATGTAAAAAACATGAGTAAATTTCACAAAACTACAGGTATTTTGACCAAATTATCACAAAACTATAGATTTAAGGAGTTGTATCACAAAACTACACATTTAGCACCAAATTTATCACAAAACTGTAGATTTTAGGTTAAGTATCACAAAAATGCATATTTAATATTGAACTTATCACAAAACTACAACTTTTGGAGTTAAATCCCTAGCACCATTGTTATGGTGGAGCTATAAACATTATTACTTTGTGATTAAATTGGTTCTAAACCTGTAGTTTTATGATAATTTAGTTACTAAACGTGTAGTTTTATGACACTTCATCTTAAATGTGTAGTTTTGTGATAAATTTAGTGTTAAATGTGTAGTTTTGTGATACAACTCCTTAAATCTATAGTTTTGTGATAATTTGGTCAAAATACCTGTAGTTTTGTGAAATTTACTCATGTTTTTTACATATGCATCCTTCTCTTCTTATAGAGAGCAAAAGGTGAAAATCTTGCCCCATGACTATTTTGAGCAGATAGATTTATGACCATCCCTAGGGAGAGAAAAAGAATAGGTGAGCAAAATCTAGCAGCAAGTGATTTCTGAAACGCTTTGGATCAAACTAATAGCTCGGTCTACAACATGCTTGCAGACATAGAGAAGAAACTGTTGGACAATGACAACCATGATGATATCCATGTTTATGAAGACTTCGGCCATGTATGCCGTTTATGTAGCATACTCATTAGTATACCTGATTCAATCTTACATGATCAGTGGAAAAAGCTTCGTATCTTATTTAAGAGAGGTGATAAAAAGAATTCATTGTACAGAAACAAGATGCTCAAAAACATGTTTATTTTATTCACTTGTTTTTCCTTTTCTTCATTTCAATG
>CM020180.1:6635326-6694586 GCA_009805545.1 Oryza longistaminata | reverse complement strand
GTTAAATCCCTAGCACCATTGTTATGGTGGAGCTATAAACATTATTACTTTGTGATTAAATTGGTTCTAAACCTGTAGTTTTATGATAATTTAGTTACTAAACGTGTAGTTTTATGACACTTCATCTTAAATGTGTAGTTTTGTGATAAATTTAGTGTTAAATGTGTAGTTTTGTGATACAACTCCTTAAATCTGTAGTTTTGTGATAGTTTGGTCATAGTATCTGTAGTTTTGTGAAATTTACTCTTTTTTTTTCTATCTTCTTCATAATTCTAAAAACTTCCTTTGAGAAATAGTTAGTGACTATTTTATTTGCCCACATAAGTAAGAATATACGATTTTTGGCGTATGCACATATTTATGTGTTTCCCATTTTCTTGAAACACATTAATGCACGCATGAATGGAATTACATTAAAATGAATAAAAACATCAGTGAACAAAATGAACATGTTTTTGAGCATCTTGTTTCTACAAAATGAAAATTTGATAATCTATTTTAAATAAGTTACAAAGCTTTTTCCAATGATCATGTAAGATTGAATCAACTATACTCACGAGCATGCCACATAAAGGCATACGTAGACCAAGTCTTCATAAACATTAGTATCATCATGATGGTCATAGTCCAATTGTTTCTTATCTATGTCCGTAACCATGTTGTAGGCCGGGCTATTAGTTTGATCTAAAGCGGTGGAGAAATCACTTGCTACTGGATCTTACTCGCCTATTCCTTCTGTCTCTTGGGATGGCCATAAATGCACCCGCTCAAATTAGTCATGGAGCAATATTTCCTCCTTTTGCTCTCCTTATGAAGAGAAGAATGAATATGTTTTTTTTGCTATCTTCTGTAATTCTCTTGACTTACATTTATAAATAACGAGTGATTGTTTTATTTGCCCACATAAGTAAGAACATGGCATTTTTAGCGTGCACACATATGTACGTGTTTCCCATTTTCTCGAAACATATTAATACATGCTCGGATGGAATTACATTAAAAGGAAAAAATAGTGAACAAAATAAACATGTTTTCTAGCATCTTGTTTCCGTACAAGGAATTTTTTATCACCTCTCTTAAATAAGATATGAAGCTTTTACATGGCCTAAGTCTTCATAAACATGAATATCACAATGGTGGTCATTGTCCAACTATTTCTTCTCTATGTCTGTAACCATATTGTAGGCCCAGCTATTAGTATGATCAAAGCGTTAGAGAAATCACTTACTGCTGGATTTTACTTGTCTATTCTTTTTCTCTGCCTTGAGATGGTCATAAATCCACCCGCTCAAATTAGTCATGGGGCAAGATTTTCACTTTTTGCTCTCCATAAGAAAAGAAGGAAGAATATATTTTTTTGATATCTTCTTAAAAATTCTAAAAACTTCCATTGAGGAATAGTTAGTGACTATTTTATTTGCCCACATAAGTAAGAAGAAACGATTTTTTGCCTATGTACATATTTACGTGTTTCCCATTTTCTTGAAACACATTAATACTTAAATTCTTTCTGTCATTATAAAAATAAACTTTGCCATTAATAATACCTTATAAAATAAAATCATGAATCTAATATTCTTATGTAACAAACTTATTCTGTAGTCTATAAATTTATATGTTTCTTTTATGCAAATTGGTTCTTTTCATACAAATTAAACAATTAAATAACATAATGGGATAAAAACTAAAATTCAGGGACATAAAAAAAAGTGGAGAAAACTCGGATGAATAAAAAAGATTGGATAATATTTAAGAGGCAGGGAAGGAATTTTTCTTAAAAGCGTGTTATGCAAGCTGGCATTGTCCATTTCTCTCACATTCAATTTACTTCTCGCTGCAAGAGGCTGTTTTCTAATCTATGACCCGGCCACTGAAAGAGACCTGGGCCCAATGTCATCAAGCTCCTTTAACAAGTGGCACTGCCAGCCAGCGCGCGACCGTCTATGACCCTCAGCGTCATCGTTTCTCCAAGTCCACACACTGCACTGTCAGTCAGTGTAGGAGCATCACCGCTGTCGATGGATCAATCCCTTTCACCACTGTTCTTGAACCGGTCCACTGGGGCAGCACATTTTTTATTTCTTTTTTTTAACTGTCACTCTTTTTACTTAGCATTTCATATTTGGCCTATTATTCCTATTTCTATTACACTAATTGGATCCCTTATTTAGGACATGATAATGGTGTGATGTTAGTGTAGCATGTACTCCCTCCGTCATTTTTACCTTCTTTTATCCTAAAATAAGTTTATTTTTAAACAGTCATTATATTGGCGTTTGTAAAAGTAAGAGACAATTGCATTGGAAAAGAGAAAGTAGGAAACAATTGTATATTCTAGTCCTTTGTGTTATATTGGTATATGTGGAATGGATGAAAAATAAACATTTATTTGGTATGGAGGAATTAGATTTTTTTTTTTGAAGTGGAGGAAAGAGAAAAGGGGAGACAAGATGGATAGGTAGCTTAACACCATAGATATCATTTACATTGTCTATATTCTATAGTTCGTCTCTAGAATTAAATCATTAATTAACCTATTTGGAATAAACAAAACAAACGATATGTTGGGTGTGTTATCTATATGCCCTCTAAACATGACATTAAAAGATTACATAAACAGCGGCTGTTTAAAGTACTCTATTGGGTTTCTGAAATCTGCTAACAAGTTCATCATACCATGATATTAGTTATCAAGGCAAATTTACACAACATTTTTTTATTTAGTTTATTTTTAAATTAAGCTTTTGATTATTGATGTTAAAGTTTTAAAATTCTGAGTAAATATTTATGTTATTCAAATACTGCTTGATAGGAGTGAATACTTTTATAGAGGATATACCACGTGTTTGTTGTTCGATCGTTCACTACAGGAGAAAAAAAACACTATTTTCGTCCAAAGAAAAACACTACTCAATATTTTTTTCCTAGACCAACCACTACTCTATATTTGGCATTAGCTGTGGGTCATGCATACAATATCATTAGATTTATATTTTGAAACTACTTTTACATAATGCAAATTTTGTAGTTGCTGATAATATATTATAAAATAAATTAATGATCAAAGTATAATGTTAGAAATAGACTATGCAAAAAACTTATACCCCTTGTGCTTGGGGATGGAGAGAGTACCATAAGTTAATGGATCTGATGGAAATCTGACAAAAAAGCACACAAATTAAGCAAACTTTTGTGCATCGTCAATTATTTAGATATATGAAATAACTTTTATAGGTTTTGATAAAAAGTTGTTTGAAAGTGGATAGTTATCTGGAGAGATCCATTTCTATCTTTAATATAAGAGTGATCTAATTACTGTAGTGCAAACTGAAAGATTAATGTTAAATGAATGTGGAAAAAAGGGTGATAATGGCAAAATGCGATACTGTACAACAGACGGGTTGACTGGTTCCATGATCTCTAAGAAACAAAATTATGAAAAGGACTAAATCACTTGACTAATACAACACACACACGCCGTCGATAGTGCTATTCTTCTGGTCGATAAAAGCTGTACAAGCTTGCAAATGGGTATTCCGTAGCAATCCTATTCCTAGTGCAAACTAGCTACACTCGTCCTTGAGCCATGCCCCTTTTTCATCAGATCCTTAAAACATTCTTCCATGCACTTATCATTGGTATGTTCCTGCACTCAACTCTAAAACACTTCAAGCATGATTATCTAGTTATTTCTTCTTCTTGTTCTTGATTGCTTCTGAGTTTAGTTGCTGTGTTTCTTCAACGACAGCTGAGGTAATTCTTGGACAGAGTGATAGGGAAGTTCTTCTTGAGCTCAAGAACTTTTTACAGTTTCAGAACCCGATAAACCATGGTGGGTACAACAGTTGGCCAGAGTCAGGGACCTCACCATGCCATTGGCAAGGTGTTGGTTGTGATGCCTCTGGCAGGGTTAATTTTCTCGATCTTTCAAACTCAAATATATCTGGTCCAGCCTTCCAAAACCTGTCACGCCTCAGTGGGCTCACACACTTGGACCTCTCAGCAAACAGCATCACTGGGGAGCTGCATGATGATCTCAAGAATTGCCTGCATCTCCAGTACCTAAACTTATATTACAATCTCATCAGTGGTATTCTCGACGTCTCCAGCCTCGCCAACCTGCAGACACTAGATGTGTCCCAAAATCGGTTCGAAGGCGGCATCAGTGCAAACTTCCCAGCAATCTGCCGAAACCTAAGTGCTATCAACTTGTCCAGCAATAACCTGACAGGAAGTATAAGTGGATTGTTCAACAACTGCTTGAAGCTCCAGGATGTTGATCTCAGCTGGAACAGCTTCACTGCCAACGTCTGGAATGGAATTGCAAGGCTTAGACAGTTCAAGGCTGGAAAGAACAACTTCGCTGGGAGCATCTCTTCAAGAACTTTTTCCACGGGGTGCAAGCTCCAGTTACTAGATCTCTCCAGTAATCATTTCTATGGCAATTTCCCGAGTTCAATCGCAAATTGCGCCGGTTTGACATACCTGTCGATATGGGACAATCACTTCAATGGATCTATACCACCAGGAATTGGCTCAATCCATGGGCTTGAGGAACTCGTTCTCACGAGCAACCACTTCGATCGTGAGATACCACTTGAGCTGATGAACTGCACCAGCTTGAAATATTTGGACATCAGTGACAACAACTTTGGAGGGGAGGTGCAACAAGTTCTTGGAAAATTGACCAGCCTGACAAATCTTGTGCTTCAAGAGAATAATTACAGTGGGGGCATTGTCTCCTCTGGTATACTAGGGTTGCCAAAGTTGGCCCTCCTTGACCTCAGCTTTAACAATTTCAATGGCAAGTTGCCTACTGAGATCGATAGTATGGGTAGCATCAAGGCCCTGATGCTAGCGGAGAATAACTTCTCTGGTACAATCCCTCCATCATATGGTCAGCTTGTGAATCTCCAAGCATTGGACTTGTCATACAATAGCCTCTCCGGTGAGATTCCACCAAGCATCGGTAATTTGACATCGCTTCTCTTGTTGATGCTTGCTGGGAATCAACTTTCAGGAGAAATCCCTAGGGAGATTGGAAACTGCACTAGCCTTCTTTGGCTCAACCTTGTCGGAAACCGGCTATCTGGACAGATCCCACCAGAGATGGCAGGAATGGGGAGGAACCCCAGCTCAACCTTTGCCAAGAATCAGAAGAACCCTTCACTGATGAAATCTGTCACCAGCAAATGCCTTGCTGTATACCGTTGGGTCCCATCAAGTTACCCAGAGTTTGACTATGTCCAATCGATGATGTTCTCACACAAGAACTGCCGCACCATATGGAACCGACTGTTGATGGGGTATGACATACTTCCGGCATCTTCTCCATTACGAACAGCATTAGGGTATGTTCAGTTGTCAGGCAATCTGCTGTCTGGGCAGATACCCTCTGCAATCGGTGCCATGAAGAACATCAGCTTGCTCCTTCTCGATGGCAACCGCCTCTCTGGGCACCTACCATCAGAGATTGGCTCCCTTCAACTGGTTGCTCTGAATGCATCGAACAATTCTATTTCGGGTGAGATTCCGTTCGAGATAGGCAATTTGGGTTCCATTGAGAGCCTCGATTTGTCATGCAATAATTTCTCTGGCTCACTACCGTCGAGCCTTGAAAAGCTCTCTAAACTGAGTCAATTCAACGTGTCATACAATCCTCTTCTCACGGGCGAGGTTCCAAGCAGTGGTCAGCTCTCCACTTTCAGTGAGCTATCTTTTCTTGGTGATCCACTACTGTCATGGCGTTCAGCTGCAGGTCATCCTCGTCCTAAAAATGGCACTGAGTTCTTCTTTAATGGCACTGAGTATCCTACAAAAGAAGATATCAGTGTGTCAGTAATTGCATTTCTTGTCTTCTTCTCTGTTACCTTTGTAATTAGAGAACTTCAGATCATTATCTTTTTGTGCAACATTATTATCTATAAACTCACCGACCATAGGACGCCTTTGCAGTAGAAATTATAGCTACATGTTACACCTTATAAAAATAAATGCGTATTACCATGGAATTACATCTGCGTCTCTTTCTCTATTATTGCAAATCATCTATGGCTTTCTAGTTCACTTCAATTATGACCTTGAAACAAACTTCTAGTACATTGCAGTCGGCAGATGTACAAAAATCAAACAGAAGCAATAAACGATGACATGAGAGAAGGATCGTAAGGATAAAAAAGAAGTAACACCCAATTAGCACTACCATCAGATTACTGCAACTGGGAGCATATATATATATATATATATCTCTGCCTTGCCATTACAGAAATTATCACACAGTTCATGAAAAATGCAAACATGTAAGAGCATATGGGATAATAGCAGGTGGGTGATGGCCCTGGTCGCTGTTTGCACGGCAGAAATCATCCAGAAGGTAGAAGTCAAAACAAATAGAAGGTAGATTTAAGAGTATTAAAAATACAGCAATCTGAACATTGAGCACTATTAACCTTTTCTATCTGAACTTTATAGTGACGTAATAGTGAATTAAGAATAATGCAGGTCACTATACAATTCACAAGAAAAGAAAATGCCACAGCATTCACCAAATACATATACCTAGCCATATTAGCATTAATTTCATCGAGCATATCGAGAAACTGAAAAAAATTCAAGAACTAGAGCAAAAGATACAGAGAAGAGAGGAGAACAGCATTGCTTGCCTGTTACTAACAGAATACTTCACTGCTGCTCAGTGACATGTATCAACTAAATCCCCAGCATTTCAACTAGTAGGAAATTGAATAGAGAACAACTATCAATCGGCATTCGAAGCAACCTTTCCAAACAACAAGTCAGAAATGGGGCGGTAATTCACCTTGTTCTTTTCCCCCAAATCACAGCGAACATACTACTCTGAACAAGGATGTGGAGGGCACTAGTTGCCAGGAACAAAATAAGGAAAGCACATGCATAAACAGAAGCTCACCGGTTGACGCTATCGAGAAAATTGACATTTAGCCATGTTCAGGATGGGGTTTCGCTAGAATGCCACTCCCGAATATGGCTTCGTTATAATGCCATTGTCAAATGAAGCCAACGTGCTATAATGCCATTTCAACCATTTTAACTGATTTCCAAATGTGTTACAGCTTGCTTGAACATCTGTTCATTCCAGAGATTATAGGCGCACTGTGCACTTGAGTGAGCATATGGCATATGTACATTTGAAGGTTGGGGAGAGACCATATCATATTTTTGTTTGCTTACACCAAGGCAGGAGATGTATGGCAACTAGAACTGACCCTTTAGTTTGATATAGGACCTGACTCGAATCTCCTTTGATATTTTATTTGGTAAGCAAAAGGGAAACCCTTTTTTGTAATAGAAGTTGACAACACGTTTTGTAAACAGACATGTACATGTACTGAAGTACGGTCGTACAAAAAAGAAACACTAGTCTCCTCTCTCAAGAAAAGAAAAAAAAAATCCAGGAAATTGTTCTTGTTGCCTCTTTACTGCCACCGGGGGTGTCTACATCTCCAGATCCAACACAATGTCTGGGGAATGAATTCAGGGATGTAAAACATCAGATTCTATATATGTTAGCCTGCAAGAACCACTACAATATGCGTATTATCACTTTTCTGTCAGATGAACATGAACTTACACTCTGAATCTGTTCTGATCCATTTGGTGCGCTCTTGTTTATCCTTCTGTGGCGTCTGGACCGTTGGATCACCTTTCATCGCAGGCTCTGGCAACGCCGGTTTTTCAGGATGCGTGTTCTTGTGCAACAATGACCATATAATCTGCGAAACATATCAGCATGAAATCACAAGAACCAATACGAATTTCCTTCTGATTTCTGAAGATCGAATGAACAAATGTGCTCTCTCTACATTGGAGTAGTCCTACTCCTACTACCTCACTGACAGTCGCTTCAGGCATCGTCTCCCTGCAGCTCGGCCGGTGCAGGAGGCCACCGAGAGCAGCGGCCATGATCTTCCTGATCGATCTCTGCTTCAGCTTGGCCACCGCCTCTCTGCCATTCGTGGAGCTCGACGTGCGGCTCAGTGACCTGCGTTGCCTGCCGCCGCCGACGTCGTCGTCCTCGCCTCCGGTCACCACCGCCTGAGCTCGAACCAGCAGCCTGAGCTCCTCCTGCAGCCTGTCGAGCTCGTCGTCGCCCGCCGCCGTCGTCGTCCACGGCGTGTCAGAACCATGACGTCCCTTCGGCCCCCCGAACGTGCCTATGGACAGCATCGCCGCCGCCCAGCCGCCGTCGAGCTCGTCGTCGTTCCGGTGGAGATCACCGGAGGTATGAGCGCCTGCAAGAGATCAAAGATTCAGCAGCAATTACGTGACCGAAACTCTGAAACGCTGGGAATTCTGAAAGGAGAAAAAAAAAAACCATTGCCACTTACATCGAGACGACACTGCAGTGTGATCTTGTTTCCTCGTCCCGTGGAGCCTTGTCTGCATCCAGTTCAGAGCCTGAAACCGAAGTATACCCAGCAGCAGCAACGATTACTGAATTAGCATTTGTCATTCGATGTAAAAAAAAGTTCAGAAGAATTAGAGAATTGAGTGTGTACCCTCATGAGCAGTTCTTGTGACCTCTTGTGTGCGAGACTGCGAGTTGTTCAGAAGAAAAATGTGGATGAATGGACTCAATGGGAAGAAGAAGATGGATGATGATCCAAGACTCCAAGTGCACTATATATAGGAGTAAGCTCTGATCTTGTTGCAACTTTACAGAAGCATGCGTTTGCAGGATTGGAGCCTGAAAATTTTTTTCTCTGACTACTACAGTGTCAAGGTGATTACTGTCACATCTCACAGGAATTATTGCAGAAATGCAGAGCTCAAAGATGAATGGCAGCTTTGGTACTCCTTAACATTCCAAATAGGGATCTGGCCTAGTTGAGGAGAGATGAACAGATATTCCATGTGACCAAATTACTCAGGAGATTTGCTTGATATCTCATCTTAGGAGAGGCTCATGGCCACTGCCATGTCCAGCAAACTAGGATGCAATTTTATATATCTTGAGCTGCACACATTCCCAGTTCAGCTTGATTGGAAGCAGGACCCAGTACCGATGAACAAAATTCTTGATTGCAGCTGAGATGAAAAGGGAAAGTCAGTACTAGAGGGGGAAATTGCACCGAGAGCCGAGAAAAGAAACATTAAGATAGATTGCAGTATGGTGCTTCCGAGAAGCATTGCCGTGTGACAAACTTAGCCACATAAATTTTCAAGTGCTTGTTGCCATATCATGTGTTTGCTGTGTTCTGAAATTGACAGTTTCATACTCCAATCAGGAAGCAAGTAAGCAGGAAAGTGGGAGTTCTTGTGTACTTTTTTCGGCGATCAGGAGAGTGAGAGATCGTACACGAGTCATTTCAACTCGGACAATTTGCTTGGATCACTCTGCCTTGTGACTCTTGCCATTTCTACTAGAAGTGTTTGTTTTATTATGGTAGTAAAAAGGTTATTGAAAGAAAAAGAAGATAACTATGACATAGAGAACTACAGATTTTGTTTGAGTATCACTAAACAGTACAACTTATGGGCTCCTTTTGGAAGAATTTTGCAGGATTTCCACGGAAACTAGTTTAAGTTTTGAGAAATCCTCCAGCATTGTTCCATTCCAAAGGATGACTAGGGCTCTTTGGAACACGGGATTATGGAAACACCGGAGGAAAAGCATAGCAATAAAGTGCCATGCCTATTGAATTCCTATAGGAATTAAAAACATTGGGAAATTCCAAATTACCGTTTGGATAACACAGGGAAAAAATATATATGAAAGAACCGTGTGTCACTGGAAGAAAAAAAAACATGGGACAGGAATGCATGCTACTTTTCCTCCAGCATTCATATGGACTTTTGGATTCCAAAGGAGCCCAAAATGGCCCATTCCATAAGAATTTCAAAGGAACTGAGAAGAACCATTCCTTTGTTCGAAAGAACCATATAGGATTTTTTTGCCACAAATTTAATCCTCCCAAATTTCTCTAGTTTTCCTTTGCCCTAAAGGAGCCCTATATCTTGTTTGGGGCAATTTCGTTTCTACCCCTACTTTGATGTCTAATATTGATTTTACCCCTACTTTTTAGGGTTTTCGTTTTTACCCTCACTTTTTTGAACTGAATGTTTGTTTTGCCCCTATTTTGGATGGTGAAGTTAACGGTGTTAAGTAATTGATAAAATAATGTTTATACCCTCTCATGCATGTTCATTAATTGTGTTTTTTCCCCATTTTATACATGTAGCTTTGGAACTTTATTTTTGAGAGTATATTTAAAATTAGATGACGCACATTGACTAATATAACAATTTGGAAAAATTCTGAATTTGATGGAATTTTGACAAAATTTCAGCATTTTGATAGAACTTAAACAAAATTTTGACAACATTTTGTAAAATGTAATTATCTGTTCCCTTTAAATATTAGTCAATGTGCTTCATGTAATTTGAAATATACTCAAAAAAATAAAGTTCTAAAGCTACATGCATAAAATGGGGACAAAAACAATATTAATGAGCATACATGAGAGGGTATAAATGTCATTTTATCAATTACTTAACACCGTTAACTTCACCATCCAAAGTAGGGGCTTTTTTTTTTTTTACGGAGGGAGTACTTCCCACTCCTCCACTTTGTATTCCGCGCACACGCTTTTCAAACTGCTAAACGGTGTGTTTTTTAAAAAAAGTTTATATACGAAAGTTGCTTAAAAAATCATATTGATCCATTTTTAGAAAAAAAATTAGCTAATACTTAATTAATCACGTGCTAATGGACCATTCTGTTTTCCGTGCACACCGTCCGCGTAATTAACCTCGCATGATCCGACGGATAGGAAGCGACCAGCACTGCGACGCGGCCACTCCCCAAGTCAGCAGTCCCCATGTCCCATCCCATAGCCCGAGTCGGACCCTCGAATCCGGCTCGACCGCAACAGCAGCGAGAGTCCGACCCGGACGCCAACTCCGCCCTCCGCCTCCACTCTTCTTCTTGCGCAATAAGAAGAAGCCGCCGCGGCGTGCGTCTATTTTTTGTTTTTTATTTTGCACACACAAACACAAGCCTCGCCGTATTCTCTCGGAGCAAAGCGAACGCGAAACCCCACCCGCGGCGGCGAGAAATCCGGCGACGATGAGCCGCGGCACGGGCGCCGGCTACGACCGCCACATCACCATCTTCTCCCCGGAGGGCCGCCTCTACCAAGTCGGTGCGTGGTCTCCCCCCTTACCAAAACCCTAGCCTCGCTCGCCCTCGTTTTTCCCCGCACGAGGTTAGATCTGCTTTTGTTGTGATGTGGGAGGCTGATCTGATCTGGTTTTGGTGTTGTGCAGAGTACGCGTTCAAGGCGGTGAAGTCGGCGGGGGTGACGTCGATCGGCGTCCGCGGCAAGGACTCTGTGTGCGTCGTCACCCAGAAGAAAGTGCCGGTGAGTTCTCTTCGCTTCGATCTAAAAAGATGGCGGCTTTATGCTGTTTATACGGCGATTAGAGACCGGGAGAGGAGACTGATTTGTCTTGCTCCTTGTGATGTGATTCTGATTTTGCAGGATAAGTTGCTGGACCAGACGAGCGTCACGCACTTGTTCCCGATCACCAAGTACATCGGTCTGCTCGCCACTGGCCTCACAGGTTTGTTTGCTCTGCAGCTTTGCTTCACTGTATATAACTAGTGTTATGTTTGTGTGCGTGTTGATGATGAAGAAAAAGTTGTTTTTTTTTTTTGTGTGTGTCTTAGGTTTAAGATTAAGTTATTCCAGATATCAATTTTGAGATAGATGCTGTGGAAATAGACCACCCACAGTGATTTTGCCGGTTAATTTTGCGATGATGCTAGAGCTTTATATAGGGCATGGTTCTCCTGGTTGTTTTGGGTTGTACATGAGGCACTGGATGGTATATCAGTATGTTTAGCTCTGTTTGTTTTAACTCTTAGGGCAATGGTAGAAAGCACTGCCCTTTTTCTTTTGGGGACTGCAAAACACCACAAAAATTGCATCAAATGCAAGCATACCATATTAATTAAGCTCTTGCATATTTGCCATCAATTTCCTTATGAAGGCTCTTGCTTTCTAGTAGTATATATGTTGTAGCATTAGGTTCCACATAATTTGTTCTGCTAGTGATAATTTGGCATTGTGACCATATTTTCTTATTTTGTTTTTCCTGAATACCTTCATTCTTCATTGATCATAAACTTTGTTTTCCTTTTTCTGTTTTTCAGCTGATGCAAGGTCCTTAGTCTACCAAGCAAGGAATGAGGCAGCTGAATTCCGTTTCAAATGGGGCTACGAGATGCCCGTAGACGTATTAGCAAAATGGTATCATGTCTCATCCTTAAGTTCTCTATTTGTGAAAATAGGGTTGTGGTTGAATATATGATCTTTGCATTTCATATAACAAAGTGATAGCTAACTTTTCTGGTTTATGTTTCAGGATAGCAGACAAAGCACAAGTCTACACGCAGCATGCCTACATGAGGCCCCTTGGAGTAGGTTCGTATCATCAAGTGACCTATTGTTCCATTGGCTTCTGTTCTATAGTTAATGTTAAACCAATCAGCTTGGATCTTATTTGCCCTCCATATTCATTTTCTTTTGGTATATTCCACAGTTGCTATGGTCTTGGGCTATGACGAAGAGAAAAACGCTCAACTATTCAAATGTGACCCGGCAGGTCACTTCTTTGGACATAAGGTATACACAGTTTCTGTATGCTTCATTAGAGTGTTAAACTATATTTCTTTTTTCATTCTGTAGTTCACTTATCAGCTGAACGAATGTTGAGCCTTCTGTCTTTTGTTGGACGATTAGAAATTTGTTTCCTTTAACACCTGGTATTCTATTCTCAGGCAACTAGCGCCGGTCTTAAGGAGCAGGAAGCAATAAATTTTCTGGAGAAGAAAATGAAGGATGACCCACAGTTCTCCTACGAGGAAACTGTCCAGGTAAACATTGCGAGGTCTTTTTCCAGTCATTTACTTTTGTTCTTACTGGATTATTTGCTAATTTTTGTCCTATGATCCCAGATTGCAATTTCTGCATTGCAATCAGTTCTTCAGGAAGATTTCAAGGCCACCGAGATTGAGGTATGCTGTTGTTTATACGCAAGTCTTTTCTGAAAGTTTTTTTAGTTCTGCTTCGCTGTTGTGCTTATCAGATAAACTATCGTTTGGCAGGTCGGTGTTGTGAGGAAAGATGATCGTGTTTTCAGAGCACTCACGACAGAGGAGATCGATCAGCACCTAACAGCCATAAGTGAGCGCGACTGAGCTACAATGGAGTTGGACATGTCACTGCTTCACACTGCACTCTAGTCTTTCAGCAGTGTCATTTTATTTCTTGTTCAGCCAAGAAACATCCAGTGAACCATTTCATGTAACTCCAAAAAACAGTCATCAGCTTTACTTGTTGGATCATCCTCTATCGTTGTGGTTGAATTTACTACGATTTACTTGTATGTTGCTTGCATTTGTTGCGACCTTGAGCTCTTCGCCATTTTGCCCTTTCTCATCTTTGCTAAAGTTGTTAGCAACAAAAAAGAAATGCACGAACCTGTTGAACAGTGCTATACGCACTAAAAAGAAAAATCTTGCAAAGAAAGTTGTCAACCATTTTGATTTTAAACGAAGATTCAATCACGGTGTGTCGCGTAATGTATTACTTTAGCAAATCTGCTTATCTGCACGCAATTCAGCTCATTCCAGTCCAAATAGCATCCTGCATCGCATGCTTGTTAGATTGGAACGAGCAGCTAGGGACGCCACATTGAAAGAACATATCGCCTAATTCCGCAAATTTTACAACGTTTTTTGCTGACAAAAAAAAGCCTTGCTATACGAATATTACAACAGCTATTTCAAATTTCTATTCTGCTAGTACTACTCATCTCTGCCATATACAGTAGTACAGGGGTCAATTCTTTTTTGTTCCTCCTCTTTTTTTTCTTCTTCTTCTTTCAAAGGTGTACACAAACATGATGAGCCTACCATCCTGTTACTTCACTGTAACAGGACACGGAAAAGGCCCGGCTGTGCCTGCGTATACTGAATGCCGTGCTCCAGGAGGTACTGCTCGACGGCGGCGGTCAGCCTCGCCGGAGTACGTGTGCTTGATATTATGATCACCTGGAGACGACGGCCTGTGGATCGAGCAATCTTCCGCCGGTTGTTGAGCTCATAGTTCAGGACGTGTATCGCCTCGTTTACATGAAGACCACACAGGTCAATTGGGGTATTTTGCTCCTGAACCAGGCCTTGAAATTCTGGCATTTGAAATCTGGTAAAGCCATGGAATGGATTAGAACTTTCATCATATGGTAAGAAACAGAAAGATAGAATCTTAAACAGATAGAGCATGTTGTAGGAACTACTACACCGTATTCAGACAAGGAGTGCACGCTTGCAAACTCAAGCAACTTGCTCGGTATGCAAACCTACCTTAGCAGTTCAAAAGAAAATAATATATTACACTAGTAGTGCAAAGGCCTGGCTGGTTATTGTTGAATCAGAATTCAAAACCTCTTAGCAGTAACCTGAATTCATGCTACCTGTACGACCTGTTATGACATTATCTAGGTAATTTTCATGTCCTAGTGTTATTCGAAAGTCCAAATAGTAATACAAGTTCTCAACAAGGCAAAAAATGCAAGTGTATGCATTGTTTTAAATTCTCTCATTGAAAAGGATTGACAAATGCAATCAGAATCATTTTTATGAGCAGGTGTGTTCATGTCTCATGATACATATTATATCAACATATACTCCCTCCGTCCCACAAAAAAACAAACCTAGGACTGGATGTGACACATCCTAGTACAATGAATCTGAACTAGGATATGTCACATTCAGTCCTAGGTTTGTGGAATGGAGGGAGTAAGAATTTATATAAACGATAATTCTATTAATAGGTGATGATGTCAATGAGATTAGCGTCTAACCTTTGGCGATATACATCTCTAGCCTTTTCCTGAGCTAGTCTGCTTTGCAAATTGTAAAACTCCTTGATGTTTAGTTCCTTTGCTAAAGGATTGGCACCAGTTAAAAGAACCTGCCTATCCTGTCAAAAGTTTGAATGCATAGCAGCGGACTGTGAGCGAATACATTAAAAGAACCAAGAAAAAGTAAGTTGTTTACATAATTCAAGGTATCTTCCTGAGGCATAATATTTGAGTGCTATAAACAACAATTCCAAAACCATATCTAATATTCATGTATTGTCAATAAAATCCAATGAATAATCTTGTGCCACCATCACCCCCCAAAAAAAAAGTCATACCAAATTGGATTAAAAAACTAGTCATATAACATATAAGCCTACCACATCACCAAAAGAACTCATTCTGTGAAATATTTGATACAGAGCACTTTTTTGTCACATTGACAAGGTATGAAGTAGTTTTCTTGCTAGTATTTTTATGTTACCAAACATGTAACTCAATTACAACTTTTTAGGGCTTATCTTGAAAATAGAAATAGTGATGAATATTAAATTTTTTTGCTTGATGATTACTAATATTGTCGATACTTACAACCTTAGTCCCATTAAAATAGAATAATAATACTGTCAATATTTATTGAACGACATGCTCACATGCACAATAATTTGGTTTTCAAATATGTAACAATAATTTAGTATCGAAAAGTAGAGCATATGCACCTGTTCCAGAAGCGCATGCCGTAGGCTTGCAAAATCATGAGCTTCATCCTTTGATTCCAAAAACATGTTTGCTGTCATCACAGACAAGTTCAACCATAAGGTCAATTACAACTTTTTAGGGCTTATCTTGAAAATAGAAATAGTGATGAATATTAAATTTTTTTGCTTGATGATTACTAATATTGTCGATACTTACAACCTTAGTCCCATTAAAATAGAATAATAATACTGTCAATATTTATTGAACGACATGCTCACATGCACAATAATTTGGTTTTCAAATATGTAACAATAATTTAGTATCGAAAAGTAGAGCATATGCACCTGTTCCAGAAGCGCATGCCGTAGGCTTGCAAAATCATGAGCTTCATCCTTTGATTCCAAAAACATGTTTGCTGTCATCACAGACAAGTTCAACCATAAGGTAAATAGGCATGTATGCTGTGATAGGTCCATGAAAAAACATGCATTATAATTCAACACTACCCGCAGTATCAGCTTCAAGCCAAGCAGGTCCTGTTTGAACTCCAGCTATATTTTGCAGGGTGTTGTTTGAGACTATGTCATGATTGCCATTGAATGAGCTTGCCATGAACTGAGAGCCTCTGCTTGAACCAAGACCAGAAACAGGCAAATTAGTTGTATTGTACCTCCCCCTAGGAGCATCCAGAGAAATATGTTCCCGACCAGCTGAAGGGGAAAGTATATCATCTGCGAGTACAGCTGAGTGGGATCTATATGTATTGTTTGCCAGACCAAAAGCTTCTTTGTTATAGTTTGCAAGACCATTTTGACCATATGATGCTGGTGATGGAGGACTTGAATGTCCAAACGACAGTGACCTCAGATTCTGATTGAGTCGTCCATCAACTTTATTCTGCTAATGAACATATGATAATATTAAATAAATGCTTGAAGCAGACATCATGCATGTAATCATATCTTAGTCATTCCCATCAAGCATGGCCAAATGGAAGAAAATCGTCAACAGACATGGCCGTGACATGGTATTTCCAAGCAAATATTTCTTGAACTTATAGTAAAAAAGTAGGGGAGTTTCGCTAAGAGACTAATCTGATCCAGAATGAATGAGATTGATTAAGTCTCGGACACTATGTTGATGATTCAACCACTTCTATGTGGTATCTAAAACAGAGAACCAACAGTGGCATTGTTGTTATATCAGTTTCTATAATGGATGGGCTCAAGAAATAATCCTCGCTCATCATACTCATCTACATATTGAATCCCACCTAGTTTCTAGACTATAGTCGTATTCAAAGTTGAATGCAAGTGATAATTTTGAGAACATAATGCCATTTCAGGGCTGTTCACTTCGATCTCAAAATCAACCTTACCAAATTGGTTGAGATGTGTAGAAGTTGTATTTGGTTTGCTACCTTTGCCAAGTTTTTGTGAGGAAGATTCTAGAATTACCAACTTTGGTAGTTGAGGCAATTTATGTCAAAATTCTAGAATTGCTACCTTGCTTTGCCAAAATTTGGTAGGGTTAATTTTGGCAAGAAAGTAAACAGCCCCAGTAGAATCATAATTAGCATGGACAGTTTAAGCTGTCCAACAACAATATAATGTTCTAAATCAGTTGCCTGAGTGACTTTTATGAGAAGAAATAATTAATAGGTTGTAGATTAGGAGAATCAGTGGGTTCAAATAGTTTTCAGTCACTAGAAGTCCACCAAGCTTTTCCTTATATTAACATCAGATTGACTCAAACAAATATACTTCAAAGTCACAAATTTCAAATATCTATTTCATTCATTAAGTCTCGGACAAACACATGAGGTCATTACAGAGTGCCACCAGTTTAAAAATCAAACTGAACATATGTTCCTGATTATAAAGAGTAAAAAAACGATAATACAGCCCAGATGCCAAAAATGGCATGGAATATTCAGTATTGAACGTGCAAACTTCAGTTGATTGAAGAAAAACATATCAGTGGATCATTAAATGGGGTCTCATTATTTATAGATCAGTATCATACTACCAATGTTAATAATCTGGAACTAAAAAGTGTTATAATGCTGTATACTTGTATGAATTGAGTGACAGGAAGCAAGATCCACTCAATAGTCTAGCATTCATTCAAACAAGGACTATTGCCAAATGTTCAAAGTATTGTTTTGTCAGACATCTTTGCTCAGGTTACAACTTGTCTGGAGCTGATGTAAAACCATATAGTGAAAGTAGTTTGATGGCTTTTTTATAAAAAAAAAAAAAACAAAAGAACTATGAAGCATTTTGCTTGTTATGAAATTTTCTGTAATACATGATAAGCATGCCAGTTATGAATCATATGTAGTTCAACTGTCCAAGCCCCAAGGCACAGTTGGAGAGAGAAAAAATTGGTAGATTTAAAATTGAGATGAATATCAGAAGAAAAACAGACCTCCAGCTGACTCATGATATCCATAGTTGAGCTAAAGCTGCGCCTGCTTCCGAAGTATGCATCAGTAATGTTTTGCACTGGAGCTCCTGAAAATTTAAGGGTAAAGGTTAGGGTTCATACTACTACCTTCAGTGAATAAAATTACACCCATGAAATCAACACTATACCAATGCTAGAATCTCCATTGTAATGGCTGGCATCCCTTCTGTTTGCATTGTATTGCACACCATTTCTTACTGTTTTTACCCACGGAGCAGCAGTTGGACTCATAGCGCTTGCAGTTGGACTCATAATAGTAGCTCTTGACTGTTCTTCTACATAAGTTGGGCTAGGAAACTCGATCTTTGATCGTGTGCTCAGAGTGTCCCTAATAAAAGGAGAAGCACGGTGTTGCAAATTCGATGTCTGGTTTGGAGAAAATAGTGAAGCACCAATGCTATCATTTATTGACAAGCCAGTGAGTGAAATATTATCAGGTCCAGGCATCTCATCTTGTCCCAGAACTTTGAAATCAGGGGTAATATCATCTGGAAGCTGTTCTTGCCAGTACCGATGTGCTTCTTCATCAGGGTTACTTGGTATAACAGGATCTTGTTGATCTGCAATAGTGTCTTTGGAGGATCCTGATACAGAAATCCTGGATGTGTCTGATCTATTTGAAACATCATTGATAGATCTGAGGGATGAAGGTACAAATTCTTGTGCATTTGGATTTAACGCAGTGGTCTTGTTTATCAAACTTAATGTTCTCTCTTCGATGGACATACTGATGATAAGCAGATGAAAGTCTTGCTGGAGATATTCTTCCTATTCCTATCATATAGAATTGTGCAAGGCAGTCTTAGATTCCTAGAAACAGCTGATGGTTTTGCTAGAAACAAAGATTCAAAGAAACCTAATAACTACATTTATGTGGAACTCAACTTATCCCCAATGATATTGAAGTAAAAACAGGACCATAACATTTTTAAGTCCGGTTTGGCATAGAACCTGTTGAATTATCCAACTAGATGAATGGTGGATTGCATTCGGTGCAAAATATATGCTCTAAAGTTCTTGTTACATAGTTCAAGTTGATAAATGGTGAATACATCAGACAAATTGGAAATCCCATATGGTATGGAAGAATCAAGATATTGAACATTTATATATGGCCATGGAGACTGCACGTGATTATCAGAATCATACTATCAGTCTATTGCAAGTTAAAGAAAATATCCATCCTATAAGCTGCAAGTCAAACACACCAAAAGAGAATGCAAGAAAGAGAATTGGACATGTAAAAGTAAGCCCCAAGTCACACAGAAATATACTCTTTCCCATTTTTCTTCCAGCTAAAAATGGAGACGGAAACCTGCAAATTAATCTTAGAAGTTCACATCAGAACACAAATAAGTTGACACACCAGGATTGCACTTGAGAAGACGCAAAAACAAATCAGTTGCCTACAGACAGAAACTACAGTTGCCAAGCTGGCCATCTCTGATCATCCCTTGTCGGTCAAGACGCATTCAAGACGAAATAAACTGAATGTCTGTCCATTTGATACTTTTGAATGCAAAAAAGTACCAGAGCAAAAAGCATTGTCTTATGGGAGATCCAACTATGGGCAAAAGCCACTAATTGTAGCATTGTTTCTTTTAGATGATAAGCCAGATGGCCCTGCTTTTCTGAAAGCAGGTTTTAAAGAGTCACACTGGGGTTTCCAGCTTACATTTCAGCCCAAAAACATAGATCATGACAACTAATTGTAGCATTGTTACATGGGGTATCCGATAAATGGAAAAATGCTGGTGACTTTAAGCATGGCATAGCTAAAAGTATGTACTTTCCTTTATCATGGAACAATCTTTGAGAAAGAAAAAGAGTGCCCATTATAAGCTCCTCATCGTTGCAAGAGAACCACATTACTGTCATCACTGTCAACAGACGATGACTCAAGCAAAATAGCTAAAAACTGTTGTAATCAACAGAACTGACAGAAGAATAGCAAAAAAAACAGTAACCTTAATTGCTATCCAACGCGGAGATGACCCCATCAAACTATTATCCACCAACGCACGCATCCAGCAACATCTACAACTAAGCTAAAAAAGACCCAAGGCATTAGTTTTCACACTCAAGCCACATCCGAACGATATTGATCGAGCTTGTACAGTCCTTCCATGAAGAAGTCAATCGAACGTAACAGTAACACTAAGCAGTAAGAACATAAATTACTGAATTGGGGAGACCTCGTTAGTCCAAAAATGGTGACCACGCACACGCCCCGAATCCTAACCACCAAAATACCAGTTCGATCCAACGAAAAACCACCTAGAGCGATGCGTAAGCAGCATTTGGCAACTTGGAGCCCAACGAAATCAACCGCAAAAACTAGCTAAATTCAGCAACTCTTATCAAAATTAATCCACAAAAACCCCATGAGCGCAGACCAAAGCCCAATTCAATGCATCGACAAATCATCTACAACGATCTAGAACCATCGCCCCTCACCTCCCGCGAGATCGACGAACCGATAAATCCAAAGGACTCCCAACCCACTCGCACACGTACGACGCCCCTTCTAGAAGCTCCCACTCCCCCCGACCGCCACCTACCACTCCGGCGGCGCACCACCACGCATCAGCCCCCTCCTCAAGTATATAATTCTACCTGGACCGAGCGATTCCAGAAGCTTCTAGAAGGATCGGAGATCTCACCTGCGCCTTCTTCTTCCTCCTCCTCCTCCTCCTCTCCTCTCGCCCAAAGATTTTTTTTTCTCTTCTCTCCTTTTCTGCGGCGATTTTTTTTAGCTCGCTCTCTCTATCACTTCTTGTTCGCTGTGTTGACTCGTAGCCTTATATTATTCGTGGACGCGATAGGATCCCACGGGCGCCTCCCGGCCGTCCGATCGGCCCCCGCGCGCGCATCCGGCCGTCGGTCGCCCCGGCTAAAGCGTACTCCCCTCTCGAGCCAAACCGAACCCTGCGGCGGCTGACATGTGGGGCCCGCACGTGAAATGGCGACTCCTGTGGCGTGTTTGTTTGTCCCGTGAGGGAAGCCGTGGGCCCCACCTGTCTATGCGCTGGGGCCCGCACGGGGGCGCTGTACCGGCCTGTACGTGAGCCGTGCGACTGATCCGTGGGGCCCCACTCGTAGTGGGACCCACATGTCATGGTAGGTGTTGTACTTTGGTGTTTTTTTTTTTTTGTGTGTTCGGGTTAGCGTCGCGCGCGCTGTTCGAGGGCGCGAGGTGGAGGAGCGAATACTTTGTGGCGAATGATTCTTTGGTTGCATGGGATTTTGTGGTCCTCGGTGCGTCTCTCTAGGTGAGGACAAACAAACAGCCAAACTGTTCTTTTTTTTAAATTATTTCCTTCTCTTTTCAGATGCGATTTCTTATCAGAAAAGTACAGAACAACCTATACGCTCTTTGGTTACACTTGCATTTGCAGATTTGCTGCAGCATCATGGTCAATCAGCACGTAAATTTGCAGATTTTACGACAAGTGCATATAGAATTTACAGAACAGTTTGGAGACAAAACAAACCTATTGTTTTGTTGAGGTCCATCTGAACTCTGAAGGTTTATCATTTCTGAAGCTCTGATGAACTCTGAACTCTGAACCAGGGGTTTGGCATTTGGCAACAATCAGAGGCTGAGAGCCACCTGTATGAGCTTGCCAACATCTGTGTGGCAACTGGCAACTCAGATTTCTATTGGCTGGCCTTCTGTTCATGTCTGTCTTAGGCTGTGTTTAGATCCAAACTTCAGTTCTTTTCCATCACATCAATATGTCATACACACACAACTTTTCAGTCACATCATCTCCAATTTCAACCAAAATCTAAACTTTGGATCCAACTAAACACAGCCTTATTAAAGGGTGGGCATAAGATATTGCTGGCGCATCTGTTCTCCATTGGATCACACTATTTTGTTCTAGAACCATTCAATTCAGGAGGGGATGCGAAAACTCGGTAAAAATCGAGATTGTGGAGCAAGTTGTTTTTGTTGATGTAAATGTCCTGAAGCCGGGAAAAAAAGAGATGGAGCTTTCCTGAACAGAAAGTGTCCCCGTCCGAAAAGAGATGGTTCAGACTTCAGAAACTTCAGAGAATTACCAGTAAATTGTTTCTGACCGGTAGAGTCACCGGAAATTGTTAGCAACCAATTCTGGACAAACACAATCGAATTGGCAAATTGGAAATTTGCCGCTAGTACAGAAGCAGTTAAACTGACTTTGCAGCTCGTAGTACTTCGGACACCTCACACACGCACAAAAAGCGACCATAGCGCGGTTCACATTACCTGGCGAATTTGGATTGGACGCGCCGTAATCTGCACTTTTTTAGCGTAGCAAAGGCATCCAAAAGCTAGTAGAGTACTCCACTTCAGAAAGCATCACGAGCACGATATGGTGTTTAGATCTATTGGTGTAAAGTTTTGGTATGTCACATCGAATATTATGTAGGGTGTTGTATGGGGTGTTTGGACACTAATTAAAAAACTAATTACAGAATCCGTCAGTAAACAACGAGATGAATTTATTAAGCCTAATTAATCCGTCATTAGAAAATGTTTACTGTGTCATCACATTGTCAAATCATAGAGCAATTAGGCTTAAAAGATTTGTCTAGCAAATTAGTCGCAATCTGTGTATTTAATTATTTTTTAACCTATATTTAATATTTCATGCATGTATTCAAACGTTCGATGTGGCAGAGTAAAAATTTTTGGGGTGGGATCGCCTAATGAGAGCAGTAAGCGAGCTGTTCAAAAGAGCAAGTTTAAGCATAAGCTGTCCAAGCTGTGCATGACTCTGTACTGGAGTACACTGTTCGCATTGCTGGCATCAGTTGCCAGCTTGTATGATTGTATCCCCTGACATGGCACCACACACAGTAAAATCCAGAACGCATAATTTCGATATCATGTGGCGAATGATAATGCTGCAAATTGGTGATAGTACAACAGTTATAAACAGTTCGAAACAACATGGTACTAGTACTCTTACAAACAGTAATACTGCTGTTCGTAACATCCTTGCAGCTGCAGCCCACAATATTGAGCCTTTTTCCAGCTAGCAAGTAGTACGAGTAGTAGCTCACTTAAACCCGTGGAATTAGCGGTTGTTTTAAAACCACAAACCGATCTGCTTAGCTAAACACAATCACAAAGCTCGAAGGATCAAGATCGTGCCACTACTACAACGTCGACGTCACTGGCAGCTCACTGGGCGAGTCACTGAGTCACTGCCAGCTCAGCAAAAGCCAAAGTGTCAAGCTTACCACATCAAACCATTAATCAAAGATGAAAATCCCAACCTCAATGATTAATTTGCTTGTGGGCCCCACCCCACCACCTCCTCTCCCGCCATTGTTGCCCACACTCGCACGCATTGCTCCTCCTCCTCGTCGTCGCATACAAAAGACGCGCGCGCCTCGCACTACCAGCCGCTGCACCAACCGGGCCTCGCTTGCCCAAGAACCATCACCACCTCCTCCTCCTCATCCATGGACGAGCCACCTCTCCTCCTCGCCGCCGGCGAATAGCACCGGCGGTATATCCGATCCGATCGTCTGGTTGTGTTCTACAGGGTTGCAGCTTCTTTGGCTGGATATAGGGATCGATCGGAAGTTTTTTTGGGATATGTCGGCGGCGGCGGCGGCGGCTGGACAGGAGGTTAATCCGGGCGTTGTGGTGGCGGCGGCGGTGGAGGTGGAATGGGCGGAGTGCGCGTGCTGCGGGCTGAGGGAGGAGTGCACGCCGACGTACGCGGCGGGCGTGCGGGCGCGGTACGGCGGGCGGTGGCTGTTTTGCGGGCCTGTGCGGCCGAGCGGTGGGGAGGAGCTCGCCGCCGGCGGGGGCGGCGCCGCCGGGGACGACGGGTCGGTGGTGGTGGAGGTGGAGGCGGCGATCGCGAGGCACGCCGCCTTCTGCCGCGCGCTCGGCTGCAGGTCCCCGCCGCGGCGGAGCGGCTCATCGCGGCGGCGGCGCTGCTCGCGCCGCGGCGAGGGCGGCAGGAAGGAGAAGGCCAAGGCCGTGGTGGTGCTGGAGTTCCATGACGCCTGAGACGACAGATCGAAGATTTGTTGCTCTCCCATGGCGCTAGCTATAGCTAGTCCTAGCCTCTTTCTTCTCTTTTAATTTGAATCTTTTTACCTTAATTGCTGCTTAATTTTCCTTAGCTTGATTATATTTAGCTCGCAATAATTACGTGCTCAATTTGTACGCAAAATCCTGCAAGTTCTCCAGCTTTGTGTAACTGTGAAGGAATGGGAAACAACATTCTGGAGGACAATGAGAGATTGAGAGCTAAGGTGGAAAAAAGAATTCCATTTTTCTCTGTTCATGCTGCTCAATCCAATTTTGACATTTTTTTTTCATCTTTGTGTTATGCTTATGCTTGCCATGACAAGAGCATTGGGAGATCAAAGATTCTGTCCATTTCGGCTAAGATAGGAAGCATAAAAGAACTGAGCACATTGTACAGTTTCTTGGTTTTGGTTGGACTCTGAGACATAATTGTTGGAGCTCTGTCAAATTCAAGCATAATGTGACTCAGAAGCAAGCTGCTCTAGCTGGAGCATCTTAACACTAGCTATATATTCTCACCTTTTACGAGCTTTTACGCTGTATTTTGCACATTTTTCACATCACATCGCACGAGTAGAACCTTTGCCCAATTATGCAGTTAGGTGCAGATTGCATATATAATAAGTTTTTCACCATACAGAATATCATTAGTGCAAAAAATTCAGCTTGCAGGTGTTTGAGCAGTGAAGCAAAGCAAAAGACCAATACCAAAACCAACCTGAAAGGCTGAAAACCGAGGCAAGTTACAGAATACAAAAATATATCCTACACTAGTGATTCAATTTCAAGCAAGATTTGTTCTTATCTGTTGGCCTGCAGGGGAAACCAGAGCCATGTTCCTCTATCATTTCTTCAGCCTGAATACAGAAAGAGGTTTAAACTAGCAAAGTCAACTTTTTCTTGAAATGAAAATGAACTCAAGAATGACCCTTTTTATTATAAAAACATGAGGATCAAGCTTGCAATGGATTGGAAACGCCGTTCATTAATTGCAACTTGAAATTTTTTAAGGGCGTCTGATGTTGATTCCAGGGTCGCTGATTGGCTGGAACAGATGCCAAATCTTCCAAGGTTTGGTGGGGTTGGATGGAGCGATAATCAGCCCAGTCGTGATGCTGATCTTCACATGCTCCAAAATGAACCTCAAAACCATCCCTAATCAACGCTCCATGATTTCTCCCCCCATAATTTTGTTTTAAAAAAATCGTCACTTAGCCGACACGAGGAATCAAATTCTGTGATTTTAGTGAGTGTTTGAGGGGTTTGGTTTGGTCTCATAATCAAAGAAGTCACCATCACACGCACATGCATGCAATTGAGTGTTGATAAACTGTCGGATATGAATAATACGATGTACTAAGCCACTGTTTAGTCGGCATATATGTAGCTCTACAATTTGCTGCTCATCAAGTCTACGAAAATCTGAAAACAGTTTAAACCTTTCAACTAAAGTAAATTGCACAAATCCACTGTAATTAGTTCAGTTACAACTTACAAGTGTGATTTATCACGAATTACTGACATGAGATCGACTCGTTGCAGTACCAATCATCATCGCTTCTTTGTCAAGCACTACACAAGTGTATACTTGGTGGAGTTCATTCATGATATGGCCGGCCGAAATTTCCCACTATTTCTTTTTCTGAACTTTTTAATCCAACCCCGAATTTACAATGCCTTTCCCGTACATGTTTTTGTTCTTGACCTGATAATAATTTATAGCGCCAGTTCCATCAGGAAGCTGGACCACGCTGGATTAAAAACCAATTTTTTGTGTAGCTTTCGATCGATCTTATCATGCCCAGATTCTTCCCTGCTCTTGCATAGTGTTCCTGGCATATTCGCGTTGTGCTCCTCATGATGGATCTCCTCACCTTTTGACGGCTTTGTTACCTAAATTATTCGTCAGAGCGTGAGCTAATGCGTCGGCCGCGTTGGACACTTTGGCAAAATTACCTGATAATAACTGTGGGTTGGTTTGGTTTGTGGTCTAAATAGACCTTACCAAATTTTGTCAATGCCAGATTTTGGCATGACTAATGTTGGTAAGGTAAAGTTATGTTTGGATTGAAACCAAAATAGACTAAGTTCACTATTGAAATGGCCTATTTTTTTATGCATGTCAAAATTTGTCTTCAAACCAAATAGACACTAAACACTTTGAAATTGCCAAATATTGGTAAGCCTAATTTAGGCCTCAAACCAAATCAGCCATGTATTAAAAAAAAGAGATTTGAAGGGAGAGATATCCCTCCAAACATTTTTTAAGAAGAAATTATAAACATGTTAAGAATTGAACATGGTAACTCATAATTGAAACCACACACTCCCATTTCTAATAATAACTGTATTAATCATATGGATGTGCTGTGACATGGCATATAACCTTATTTTTTTGAGAGGTATGTTCCAAAAACATGAGAGGATTAATTATGTGCAAGAAGGAGAAGGCAGTTGTCAGTGATCACAAGTGTTCTTTTCTTTGCCAGGAGAAGAAAGCAGCTTGCGTTGGTGTTTATGTATCAGGTTGAGCTGCATTGATAGAGCCCCTATTGCAACTTGTCTGATTAGATTTATGAGAACATGGACAGCCACTTGAAATTTAAGTAGGACCTTGAAACCAAAGAAATATCTTTCCTTGGCACCATGGGCAGAACCGCAGAATCTTCCAGAAGGTCCTAGATGGCGGAGCGGAGCCTGTTGGCGAGCTGTCAGCAGGCTGCAACTCTCCTCGCCTTCTGGGGTAGGTTAGGTAGACTGGTTTGTCATTACAGTGTTTTTCTTTTCCTAATAAATAAAGACACCTCGGGCTCCTTTGGAACAAAGGGTTTTAGAAATTTTGAAGAAATTTAATCATATGGAAAGTTTTCCACTAAGGCCCTTTGATCGAAGGAATAGTAAATACATAGGTATTTGGGAAGAATTTTAACATAATACCTAACGTCTTGAAAAAAAAAAAAAACCCTGCCTATCTCTCTATAGTTTGTGTCTGTTTTCGTGTGCTCCATCCAAATAGTCACTCATGTGGCTTTTCTTCAATTAGTAGGATTTGAGGTAGCCCTCGCAGCCTCTACATTTTACTTGTTTCATAATCCTGTGTTCTTCTTGTTTACTATGGTTTTGTTTTCTTTAAAAAAATAATTTCGTTGAAATAATCAAACTTAACTCGAATTTACATCATACTATCAAGGGTAAGAACAACACATCCCATTGAGTAGGCTTCACTAGAAGGCCTCATTTCCAAAGCTGAGCTAACGAAGGAGGGAGTTTATCATTGACATGTGAGGTTCATCATTTTTTTTTTAAGATTGAAATAATCTGACATATAGGTCCCACGCTATCTCAGTCGCCACATCAGCTAAAACTATGATGAATATTGTATTGGAACCAAATGTGACCCAGTTGTGTAAGTTGAGAGACGGGCGGTTCAGGGACGAATTTCAAACTCAACAACTAATTAAGGGACATAAGGTAAACTTAATCCCCGAGCATATGATCAGCCCAATCCAAGCATGGTTACATACGGCCCATTAGAGCAACTCGCGCGGTGTCCAACCCAGCAAGCAAAGGTAACCGAAGCCGCGTTCGCCTCCTTCCTCCTCGAGTCGTCAACTCCGTCTCGCAATTCCCAAACCGCACCTTCCAATCCTCCGAGCAGGCAAACCCTAACCCCGACGACCCGCGCCCCACGAAACCCCTCCCCGCCGCCCGAATCACTCGCTGCCACCCCCAAATTCGGCATGCCCGTCCCCGGAAACCCTAGGCACTGACCTCGCCGGAGATGATCTCGTCGGCGGGACCGCATCCTCGCCGGATTCGGCCCCTCGCCGCCGCCTCCCTCGTGCTGTTCCTCTTCCTGCTCTACAGCCGCTCCGGCGGGAGCTTGGCGCGGTCTCCACGGGTATTGAGCTTCGATTCGCGTACGGGGCACCGTAGATTCCTCTCCGATGCCGATCCTATCAGCCCCGCGTCCAACCTGTCGGAGATCGGGGAGCGGAACGGCGAGCAGCCGCCGGTGGATCCCTCCGTGGCGTGCGCCGGTGTAGCGCGGCACGAGGGGTTCGGGTCCCAGTGCGAGTTCCTCCGGGCGCACCCGCAGTGTAGCTCCGGCGGGTTCGTCGACTACTTGGGCTTCTTCTACTGCCGGTGCGAGAGGTTCAGGGTGCTCGGCTATGCGGTGCTCGGCGTGTGCCTAGCGGCTCTGTTCTACATGCTTGGGAACACGGCCGCGGATTACTTCTGCTGCAGCCTTGAGAAGATGTCCGCGCTGCTACGGCTCCCACCGACCGTGGCCGGAGTGACATTGCTCCCCTTTGGAAATGGCGCGCCTGATGTGTTCGCTAGTATTGCCGCGTTTATGGGGACCGGCGCTGGTGATGTTGGGCTGAACAGTGTGTTGGGCGGAGCGGTCTTTGTGACTTGTGTTGTGGTTGGAGCCGTGTCATTGTGCGTGGCGGAGAAGAATGTGCAGATTGATAGAAGATGCTTCGTGAGGGATGTTGGGTTCTTTCTGATGACTCTTGTAGCACTGTCAATTATTTTGATTGTTGGGAAGGTGACCGTTTGGGGAGCGATGATGTTTGTGTCGATTTATGTGGTTTATGCATTTGTGGTGGCTGCAAATGAGGTATTGAGGAAGCATGCACGGAGGCTTAAGTTTGATGTGGTCACACCATTGCTGCCTGTGAGAGGGAGTATCTTTGCACAAGGAACAGAAGATGATGAGTCTGTGTACAGTTCACTTCTTGAGGAGGAATCAGATGGTGATGTGGCTCGAATAAACACATCCTTGCCTCAGTGGATGTGGGCTTCTCATGTGGCCATTTACTCAAATCATGGGATCAGAGGTGGTTCACCTGACAGTTCCAGGCCGCTATGGGGTTGGAGTGATGAAGAAGTGGACAATTCCACAGTTAGCTTCTCCAAGCTGTTTTTGTTTTTGGAGCTCCCCTTGACGATACCAAGAAGGTTGACGATACCAATAGTTGAGGAAGACCGGTGGTCGAAAGAATATGCTGTTGCTAGTGCTGGCTTGGCGCCTGTTCTGCTGGCATTTCTTTGGAGCAGTCAAGATGGGGTATCCACTAAGGCTCACATAGCAGCATATGTGATAGCTGGTATTTCTGGGATGGCACTTGCTTCTCTCGCTTTCATGTTCACTGGCCATGAACGACCTCCACGGAGATTTTTATTCCCATGGGTGTTGGGAGGGTTTGTGATGAGCATTATCTGGTTCTACATCATTGCCAATGAACTGGTTGCACTTTTAGTTGCTTTTGGAGTGATATTGGGGATCAATCCTTCAATTCTTGGGTTAACTGTGTTAGCATGGGGTAATTCGATGGGTGACTTAATGTCAAATGTTGCCTTGGCAATGAATGGAGGAGATGGTGTGCAGATCGCCATGTCTGGATGCTACGCAGGACCTATGTTCAATACACTTGCTGGATTGGGAATATCGATGCTGCTTGGAGCTTGGTCAACAGCACCAAACTCTTATGTGCTTCCTCAAGACAGCTCTCTCATTTACACAATGAGCTTCCTCGTTGGTGGATTGATCTGGGCTCTTGTTATGCTGCCACGGGGTGGCATGCAGCCTAACAAGATACTTGGAGTTGGTCTCATTGCCCTTTACTCAGTTTTTCTTTTTATTAGGGTAAGCAATGCAATGGGGATATTGCCATTGCCTGGCTTGAGTTAGTTGCATAATCCTGTTGTAAAAAAAGGAGAGATGTTGATCTGCATAAAATTGCCTGTCCATGCCTGTCTTTATACAAATGAAATGGAATTACACGTGTTCTTATCTGTTGTTGGGTGTTACAAGTTGTGAATGTGCTGATATGACACTTTTCCAGTGTGTAATCTTTGTTCAGGTAACTTATCTTCTGTGTAGTACTAAATTTTTAGTTTTCTCATGCTATAAGCCCTACTTTTGTGTCCTTTTACTTTGTACATTGATGGACTTTGTGAAGAAAATTAGCAACCTGTTATCAAGAGTTCAAGTCTTCAAGGCAGGCAGTGTCTCAACACATCATTTAGTGGAAACTGCTTCTAGAGTTCAGTCGTCAAAGGCAGGACATTTTTGGCTTTGGCACCTGTTCCTACTTGACAAGGGAAAGGCCTTTCTGAAGGAAATATTGATCTCCAGGTCGTTTCTGAACTTGTACCCGTGCAAGCTCACTCTATTCTTATCAGCAGGTCTTTGCCATGTTTCACATTTTCACTATAAAGGCCTCATCTTTTCACTTATGCTTATCTTTACCTATTATAAAAATTTAAGATGTTTTTGTCATGAATTTCGTATGTTACCGATATCGAGTCAGTTTGGTATTCCGCACACGCTGTGCCTCGGTCTCATCGTGTGGGCCGGCTGGACCTCATGCTGTCATGCAAGCTGTCTGCCCACGGGTTTGGTTGCCTCGGATGTCATGCCCACCTGGGCCGGCTGAGACTTTCTGAATGTGGGTCACGGTGAACAGTTCCATCTAAACGGTAACTTGAACAGTACGTCAGATAAAATACAGATTCCTTCGCTGATTTTCCAAAAATTAATTTCTTCTACTCTTCTCTTTCCATTTTTATTTATGTTTTATTCATGATTTTTGGTACTCATAAGGTCATACCCACTTAATGAGCTACTGCATCACAATATATTTTTTTTCTTTTTCTCTACTATTATAAAAAGCGAAGATGTTTTTACCGGTACTTTTGGTACGTCATATGTGTTTGAATCGATTTTTAAGTTCAATCGCTTTTGGAAATAAAGATCCGTGTTTGAGTCGGTTTTTAATTTTTTTCGTTTTTATAAATACAAAATGAGCCGTATAAGAAATCTCTTTAAAAAACTTGCATGCTAACTTGAGATGATCGGACCCCTAATTGCGGCTCATGATTTTGTAAAAAGAATATCCAAGCAAATTCCAACTGTGAATTTAACCTTAGCTAAACCGTACAACAATAATAAGATTAAAATAGCCTTCACCCGTTGCAACGCACGGGCATTTTTCTAGTTAGTCAAAATTTAAACTTTCAACCTTAAATTTGAAGGTGATTTTGACGTTTTTTAATCGAAGTTTATTTTTCAGCCTTTGCTTTTAGGTCGCTAAGAATACATATATAAAAAATTTTATTCACAAATTACTTATTGTTTACAAATATACCGTTATAAGCCAAACAATGGAGCCGTCAAATGCGGTAAGATCTCCAAACAATCTGCAGGTGTTGCAAACGATTTCGACGCCGTGACGCCTTGAGATGTTCAGCAACTACGAGGTATGACTATGAGCAAGCAAAGTTCAGTGGCGCAGAGCATAATTGCAAGATCAGTAAGGCATTGCCTTCACCTCAACATTGCAAACTGAATAGATGCTGAAAAGCCCATTTTGCTCTCGTTCTTACACTCTCACAATCTTCTTCCTTTTTTACAGAACATTCACAATTGCTATCATCATCTGAGAAGTCTGTCACCACAACACTGTTGTTTTCTAACATGGTCCCTGAATGGGCGCGAGGTGATCGTCGCCGGTGAGCAGAGGCGGGGACAAGGCTGCGTAGGATGTCGTCGTCTGCAGGTCCCGGAGTTCGGAGGCCCCCAGTCACCGAAATCCGGCGAGGGCTGCGGCACTGGAGCGGTGGAGAAGCGAGGGTTTGGTTTCGTTTGGGTACGGATACTGATTAATACTCCTATTTCATATTCATTTTACTAAAATTATTGATCCAGAACACAAAGAGGAATGAATGGATCGGCAATGTCGCCAGATCAGATGGAGATGCTGTTGGGCACGCCGCGGCAGGTGACCCCCGGCGGCGAGCTGGGCGCCAGCAGCTCGTACGGCAGCACCCCGGCGCCGCACCGGTTCTTCCGGCCGTGGTCGGCGTTGCGCCTCTCGATGGTCTCCTCGGCGCGTCGCACGTCGGCCGCGAACATGCCGTGCGCCGCCACCGGCCGCCTCGTCCGCCGTCCACGGCACGCCGCCCTCGTCCCGCCCCTCGCCGAGGTACTCCTCGTCGGCGAGTGCGTCGACAGCGTGTCCACCACCGCCATGAACTTGGTCGCCTCCAGCACCCCGGGCATCGCGTTCAGGAAGAAGCGGTGCGGGTCGGCCAGGAACGCGCGCGTACTCCGCCGCGTCGCGCTCCAGGTCCGGCAGCAGCGCCGCATCAGCGGCGGCCGGTTCGGGACGTACCCGCCCAGCGGGTACTGCCCGAAGTTGAGCGCCGCGTGCTGGGCCGACGCGAGCCAGACCAGCGTCGTCAGGATGGACGCCAGGTCCGCCGGCGTGGAGAGCGGCGGCCACCACGGCGCGTGCCGAAGGTCGCCGTGCCCGACATGGATCGACTCGTGGTACCACCCCTGCAGCTCAAGATCGCACTGCACCGTCCCGGCGTCCGGGTAGTAGAGCTGCACGTAGGACTCAACCCAGCTTCGAATTGCCGACCAGAGCAGGAGCCCATCATTCGCGTATGGGTAGTCCTCGATGAGAAGCCTGACGCCATGGGGCTGCGCCGCGTCCTCCACAGCAACTCCCCTGAGAATTGCAGACGAATCAGGCAATGTCAGTGACCATGAAAGTACAAAAGCTTCGTCGTTTGTTCAGAATCAGATGATGGATGGTGATGGGGAGGAGAGGGCATTGCCTGCGGATGAGGTCGAAAGGGAGGCCCTCCAGGTCGAACCGCCAGTGGTTACGGTAGTAAGCAGCGCTGATCTCGCCGGAGACAGGGCCGGGGGTGAAGCAGGATTCGATCACCCCGTCGGCGTTGATGAGGCTCTGCCGTGCAAGTGCGTTGATCTCAAGCGTGTACCGCATGTGCGGGTGCAGGAGCTTGAAGATGGGGTGCATTGCGCTCATATGCCGGTGCGCCGCCAGGATGAACGGCTCCATCGTTGCATGTGTCCTCAGCCTGAAAGAGAGGACCCGGTTAGTCACAATGTTCAGAAATTGCCTGACAATTTGGTGTTCTTGTGATCTTGTCAAGGCAGCAGTGACAACATTATGGCATGTTTGTTCTTCATTTTTACCAGTGATTGACCAGCTGATGGACACCAGCATCGTTGGAGCTGACATGGGCCTTGGCAAGCATCCAGAGCCAATTCGAGGTAGCATCATAGGGAGGCGTCAGGACCTTGCTTGGCCGAGGCTCCCCTGGCTTGGCTGGAGGAAGACTAAGCTCGATAGCGATCGGTTTCAGTGTGCCAGCTTCTGTCAGGAAGAAGATTGTTCGGGTCGCATATGCTTTCCGTCCATCTATCGCATTGATCCGGTCCAAGAATGGCAGGTATGCGTCATGGTAGTCCACTATGAACAGCTTTGCTTCGTCCATTGCCTTCAATTGTGACATGTGATCAGAAAGAATAACCATGGGGACACTACTGGACATGATTTAAGACCTCATCAAAATGATGGTACCTGTTGTACTGTGAGTCCGTTGAGATGTCCAGCTATGTGTGTTTCAGTAATTGATGATTCTGGTGGTCCATAGATTGCAGGATCCAGCTTGCTCACTGGTGGGAAAACCTATTTCCAGGCAATTATCTCAGTTAAGTTTTTACCAAAAATCAGGTTATGGATTACAGATGTTGATCAACATTAAAAACAAATTTCTGTGACTGAGCTGAGGATCATGATTTCATCTTATTACCTGCAGCCGCTCAATGTTAACTGGGTTTATTCCTGCAACAGCCTGCCTAGCAAACTCATCGTCACGGAGCCATGCAAACTTGTCCTCTGCAGAATGAGGGAGACATTGTTAGTGGTGATTCTTAAGGGTTCTTGAATTCGAAGAAACTTTTTCTGCTGGCAAATCAGCGTGAGGTAAAAAACGAATTAATGATCATTGCTTACTAGAAAGAATGCTAGGAGTGTCGTAACGAAGCATCCCTTCGCTCGACTCTTGAATCTTCTGAACAAGTGGTATCTTCTGGAACAGGTGTTCTTGCAGGCCCAGCTTCAGCCTGAGGCCCTCCTTATAGAGGTTGTCGATGTGGTGGAAGCCTTGGAAATTGTGGGTCTCAGCTGAGATGGATGCAATCAGCGATGGGATCAATGTGTGAAGTACTGCCCGGAGCCTCCCTGATGAGAAGGCACCCTGCTTCAGCTCCTCAAATGCCTCATCGCGGGGAACATATATTGGATGCGGCTTCTCTACTCTGCTCTCTGCTAGCATGTCTACACAGGTAAAGCATAAAGTTAATTCTACATTTTAACTGTTTGATTAGGTGAAATTCCAAAATTTATCTGGAAGCATTCGTTGGACCACTTTAAACTTTATAGTGAAGTGCATGGTTGATGACACAAATAGAAGTAATAATTAACCACTTAGCACCCTCGTAAAAAAAAAAAACTTGTTCCGAGTAATCCAGAAACACATTACAGCAACAATCCTACAGGGAGTCCTGAGAGTCTAATAATTGCTAGGGATAATGTCAAATTATATTGATTAGTTTAATATTCACTAGGACTTGCATGGCCAGTTTGTATTCGGTACTGTGGCTAGAGTCCAAGAACACCATTCCAAAGACTAAACAATATAGAAAAGGCCATCCATAAGGTCTATAGTTCTTTTGGTCCCGGTTGTTAATGGGCATATATGTCATATACTTTCAGCCTAACTATTGGCAATACTCAGTAGCTGTCAAGACTCTTCACCCAGAAGAAATAGCCATGATCCTAATCTGATACTCTTGAGCTGCTCTTTTCTGTTTCAATTAGGCAATTCTCGGTATTTTTTCCCCATTGGAGTGTGCGCTATAGATTTTTGCCTGCTTATGGATAGATATGACTTCTAGGTCTTGCATAAAGTCAAGCGTTATTCAGAAGTTAAAAGTTACATATTCTTTTGTCAAATCCGGGCACCATCAAGCAATCAAACCACGTGGTGAAGGATTGTTTATTGAAGGGGCAAGCTATCACATCTGAAAGTGACCTGGTCTTTGATCAAAATGGAATTGGGCATGCACAAGCTTCGTGCTAGTTATAGTTGGAAAATAACACGCACCTTTCTGCCTTTTACCCAATTCCCTTCTCTATAATCCGCTAAGGATTGTGTGCAAACAGAACTTACTGGTATCCGTTGGCGGGCGACCAGTCCGGCAACGCCGTGGGTAAGGTATCTTCTCTCCTCCAAGGATCGGCCTGATGAATTCCTTCCCCTTATCTGGATTTCCCAAATCATTGTATGTGGCATAATCATATATTCTGTCAGATAATTTCCGAACACCTGTGCCATCTCCTCTTAGGTCTTTAAGTTCCTTCTCCCTTAGTTCTCTAAGCCCGGGAGGTGTTTCAGAAGGTAAATATGGCTGCATGAGACCATTCATATATTATCAGAAATCTGAATTACGTAATCTTCAAGTGAATATTTTTTTTAGAACTGTTATCACTTTCTCATCAAAGAAATCAAGTCACCATTTGAAGGCCAAAAAACAGCCAAGTGGGATCACAACCTAACCTAAATCAGACTACATAATCCCTTTACAGTTGTTCTTGACTTCCTGTGGAGCAAAATGTAAAGAATCGACAGTCCTGTTTGAAAGTGCTGGAAAAACCACACCGCATTAAGATGCATAAGGCATTGGTGCCCCACTCAGTTCATTTAACCTAGTGCCAAAAGATCGTTCTCGGACAGGCCACAGATACGTTCTACTGACAGGCCTATGGCCTATCCAAAAGCTGAGAAATTAAACAACATTTGGACAATGACATAACTTGATAAAAACCATGCCAAATAATCAGGTTTTTGACAATGACACACTAGCAGTAACTCTAAAAATCATGCCTTTAGGCTGGCCTGCCACCTCGTTTTGTAGTTAATGGCCTTCTTTCCCCAATCACCATCACAGACAATGATGCACAACCAGCTTAGTGACTAATATCACTATTAACTGGAACATGACTATTGTAAGGATCACCTAGCCATGATAATATCACAGCCTCAAAACACGTTTTTTTTTTCCTTGGACCAAAGAAAAATAATTGAACGGAATGTTCAGTGTACCTTGTTGCTGAAGAACACCCTCTTTGTTGGCAGCTCCCTGGTGGACTGCACCCAGGAGTTGCAGGCGAAGTGCACAGGCCCGCACGGCAGGCCGCCGCCCTCGACGACGATGCTCTCCAGGAAGAACTCCCGGTTGTGCCGGTTGGCCACGGCGATGGCGCCCGGCTCGCCGAAGTCGGCGTCCACCGTGAACTCGGCCGTGTACACGACGTGGTCGCCCTTGGCTCCCCTCTTCTGGCACCAGTCCTTGATGGACACACGGCCACTCTGCATCGGCTTCTTGGTCCCTGGAAAGATTCATCATCATCAGCAACAACTCAGTCAGAGCTGGGAAAGTCGGCAAGGCAAGTCAAATTTGGAGACATGTAAAAATTGACAAGAAAGGGACAAGAACTTTCGCGGATCATGGAGACAAGGGAAAGATATTTACTTGCGTGCACAGTTATGATCCATTTAGTCACGAAATATTCTGATGCTTTTTTTTTCTAAAGGGGGAAAAAATTCTGATGTGATCATGAAAAGGGGAGGCTCTGCATTGAAGTACTCTGAAGATTCCGGTGGGCGCTTCGGATTTAAAGGTAGAAAGAAAGCTCTGTTAAAATAACCATTCCATTTATTTCCTTTGTCCAACTTGCAAATCTTTGGGATTTTTCTAGTTTTCTGAAAGATGTCAGTGTTTAAAAAGTATAGCGTAGCTCCAATTGCTTGGATACTCTTTTGTAAGCATGAAAAGGTCGTTGGAAAAAAAATGTAGGGTGAATATCCTAATGCAACGGACACATGCTCTCCATCTCCATGCTCTCATTATACTAACTCCATTATAAATTATAAAGATCTGATGATCATCTGCATCTAATCAGAATCCCCTGACTGCCATCTGCTACCTACCCAGGACCATGAGGAGCAAACGGAGCTGAAGCCAAAAAAAGGTACTAGCAACTTTGCATTTCCAGCTCCCAGTAACTCGAACAACGATCAAAACAAGCTTAAACTTTAGCCAAAAAAACAAAAACTAAAACTAAAACAAACAGCTCGAATAAAGGTGAGACTTGAAGTCAACTTAAACCCAAGAAAATGGAGTGCTTTGCTTGATTATTCTTACTTGGGTGGATCTTGGTGCTGATGAGCTCGAGCACGACATTCCGGCCGACCATGTCCCAGAGCGCGTCGAGGTGTCCGGCCACCGCCTCCTTGATGTCCTCCTTCTGCTTCCGCCGCACCGTCAGCGCCGCCCGCAGCGCCACCTTCTCCGGCGCCGGCCGCCTCTCCCCGCCGCCGCCGCCCGCGTCAGGCCGGTCAACTCCATGCACGAAGACGAAGAGGACAGTGATGCGTTCTTGGCTGCGCTTCGGATCTCCCGCCGGTTTGGGCTGTGTGCTCTTACTGTTTAGGTGGGAGCTAAGCGAGGCGAGGTGGTTGGCGTCGTCGAGTTGGGAGCAGCAGGCAGCAGCAGTGGTGGCCGGATTCATTCATTCATTCAGGGGAGGTGTCGCGTCTTGTGGCTGTGTCAGTATTGCCGGATTTTTATATTTTGCAGTCAGCTCGTGCTATGGGTGGAAGTCATGGGCGACATGGGCGTTTTTACAAGGAAGTTTTGGATGGTTTCGCTGGCTGACCGGATGACTGAAACACTTGGGTTTCTCAAGAATTTTTGCTTGTCTTTGTGCAGGGCGGCACGAGACTAGGACCCTGTCCGGGAGTTAGAAGATTACAATAATTTACTAATTGGTAGTTAGTTTTTAAGAATTTAGAAAAACTGAAATTTTCAGCTTCCAATTTCTAGTTTATTTTCTATATTCTACAACTACAAATTTCCAGAATTTAGATAACAATCTAAACAGTTTGAGAAACTAGAGATTATATGAGAAGCTACAGTTAAAATAACGTGAATATTAGAGAATGATCTAATATCAAATAAGTAGAATGTGAGAGACTTTAAACCTAGGTCAGCTAGCCCACTGCCTTGTGCAAATGGCCGAAAGACCCTTGGATTTTTCTCCATGAAAAACTACAGTTCTTAGAAACTCTTCACATAGATCTTAGGAGAGACGATTTCTAAGTGTTTATGAGTTGGCATTATGTACGGGGAAATGTACAATAACCCACGTGCCTGTGACTGACCATGATAGTTGAACTTGAACCTGCCCATGGTTTCTGTTCAGCCGAAGTTTCAGAGAAGTCTTAGGATATTGTATTTTCTTAGATCTGGTCTTAGGGTAGTTATATCATTTATTAGTGTTAAATGTCAGAAAAAAAGGGCGAATTATAGCGTGGAGCAAAAGGGTTGGTGAACTTATATTCCGGCAAGTTCCCTTTTGTTTTCATTGTTTGCTGTTGAGCTCTAAAAAGGGTATATTTGTCAGAAGTGCAGTGTTCGTCACTGCTCTGTGCACAATACTATAATCACTCCACTAATTGTGTTTTTTCTTCATTTGTCCCGTAATAAATTTATTTTTTGCTTCTTCAGTTTGTCCTAAATTAAACATATTTTTAGTAATCATTAAGTCGAAGTATATAAAGTGAGAAATAATTGCATTAACATTTAATAAAGTGAGAGTATTCTTTTTTTTCTGTATAGGTATGCGTGAAATGAGTGAAAATAAATTTATTTTGGGATGGATAGATTACCCTTTTTTTGTCAAAAAGGAAATGTTCTTTTATGATGTAAGTGGTATGACGAGAGAAGAATCGATGCGATTCACCCATACACCATTGCCACCTTCCAAGAAACGTTGCTGCGTGTTACATATTGTTCACGAGGTGAGACTTTCGAAGTGTTCAATTTCTCTCTTTCCCGCAAAAAAAAAAAAGGGTGTTTAAGGGCTCGATGATTCTTCGTTTTGGTAAGCTACTCCTATCACAATTCAAGAGCCCCATGACGCTGGCCTCTTCTTCAACTGTAACCATTCACCTGCAACAACAATTACAATCCAAACTCAACTCGTCCTGCCGTTAATTTTTGTGGCTCAGTTCAGCCAGCGCGATGGATCATTTGGCTAAGCACTGTACACATGATGTGCGATTTATCAGTGACCTCAAATCATTCATTAGCCAGCAAAGGAGGAGAGCGATAGGTATATTATTCCTCATGTGCTGAGATGATCACCTACAGATGAGATGATGTGCTCGCACCGTCGCATGCACGAGCACGACGTGGGCAAAATGGACGAATCGATCATGGAGTTGATGAAAAAAAAAAGGGGAGAAAGTGATCAGAGGGGGGACTGATTGGGGCGGGTGTCAGTCGGTGCCATCTCGGACAGGCATCAAAATCCAATCCATGTCCCTTTGTCCCTGGGCACCACAAAGAGGAGAAAGTTGTAGCTGGTGTAGTGGACCAGTGGTGTACTCTCTCCGTTTCACAATGTAAGTCATTCTAAAATATTCCATATTCATAATGATCTTAATGAATCTAGACATATATATCAATCTAGATTCATTAACATCACTATGAATATGGGAAATGCTATAATAACTTACATTGTGAAACGGAGAAAGTAGTAGAATTTTTATTTTATTTTATTTATTTTTAAAATGATTTACAAAAGTAAATTATCATTTCAAAGTTCGGCAGAAATATATTCATCCTGTAATTTTGAAACGGTAATTTATTTTTTAAATCTTTTAAAATATGTATATATAAAATCTGGTGTAGTACGTGCTGTGTGTTGCACCAAAGCTCGTTTGACCCTGACTGTTTGTTTATTTAGGATGGGGTAAAAGGTTGCAGTTTTTTCTGCTGTCAAACCTGTCATGATGTACTCTGGTGCAGCGTATCCCTGTGTGCCCATGACACGTGTCGAGACATGCGTCTCGTCATCCTCTGGCCCGTCCTTGGCTAGCCCGAAATCTGAGAGCTTGGCTTTGAAGTCCTACGAACGATTCAGCGGTGAAAAGAAAATTAAGATTGCTACAGAACTGTCATTTGTGTAAGAAAAACAATTCTGCTAAAATCCTAAAATCGCTGGATTCAGTTGATGGAGAAATAATAGCATAGCCAAAGCAAATGCACTAGCAGTAGTGCTAGCCTGCTAGGGATTATTGTTCAGAGGGAAATATCACCACTTAACCAAACAAAATGCACTCCACTCCAACAACTGCACCCCCAACAACTCTATTTATCACGCGCGTAATAATTTAGTTTAAACTGATGAATCACTCCACGTTTTACTATTTTTTTTAGTTTTTTTTTTCTCCACGGAGAAAGAGTCATACCACCCTGCTCTTTCTTTGTCACGTTAACGCACTGCTGACAAAACGGGAGTGCTGCTATAGTTGAAACTGAAAGTCTGAAACCTGACCAGTTCTTAGTTCAGTATACATAGGCGATCTAGTAGTCAAGATTTGTTGTTTAGTACTTGGCATTTGGCATCACGACAGTTTCATACTGGAAACTAATTAAGAACGTACAAGCAACCAAACCATGCATGCATGATGCATCTATATATATAACTTCTGACTATTATCTAAAAGAAAAAAACTTTTCTGACTACTAATAACCTGATTAGAGATCAAATGACAACCAGGTCAATCTTGGGGAAGTAGGTGAAGTAACACATATACGATGTCACGGTGGTAACGTAATTAAGGTCAAGGACGTACCGAGTCTAGCAAGATGTTGGAGGTCTTGAAGTCTCGGTAGATGACCGGCTTCTCGGCTTCATGGAGAAAGGCCAACCCTTTTGCGGCACCTATGGCGATCTTCAACCGTGTTGACCATGGCAACGACGCTGCGTACTCTGCACATTTGGTGTGTAATGTACGATTTGTAATCAGATAAGATGATTAAGTCGAACTAATAATAGATATGAACATGTGGAGCTTGAATTAAGAAGAGAAATGTACATTTTGGTCAGCATGCATCTGCATGTCCATGACAGTAGATTGACTACATGAAACTAATGACATCGGATTTACTTAAAAAAATACTTTGCTGAAACGTTGCTATCTCTTAATTAATTTGCAACAGTTTAATCACTGTACTCCCTCACACGTGATTTTTCAGTTTTCAGGGCTACCTTGCTTCATTAATAAAACATGAAGCATATTGTGCTACTATGTCTCTTAAACTAGTAGTAATTGATAGATTGAGGTGACTAGATCATGTGGTTACCGATAACACAAGCCACGAATTTTGACTTATGAGGTTGGTCCAAATCACATATTAGGGGTTGTCTACTACTTTGACGCAAGTACTAACGTGAAAAAACCATAGTAGACAACGAGTGGTGAAGGTGTCCTACCCCTACCATACTCATGATTATGCATCAAATCTGCGCTGTTTCCTCTTCACTATGCAGAGGCAAATAGACAACGAAGACATGACAGTAGGACTGTACAAGAGACAGACAAAGAGGAGAACAAAAGCAAGTTGCAGGTGTGAATTATATCAAAGTGGTTAAGAGAAAATGACTCCATATAGAGAGTGAGATATGATGTAACGCAAAAATGGACGTCACAACAAAGGTCTAAAAAGGCAGTTTGAACCATCAGGAAAAACTGGAGAAACATATTGAAGGGTGCAGAGCAAGAAAAGCTACTCGATCAATCGAGCTTAGCCGCGCCACCAATTTGCAGAAAAGTTTATGCCAGCGAGTTGGTAAAATCGCGCCGTCCATTTCAACCGATGTGCAGCCTAGAGATTACAGGCGATGAACCTAAGGTAGATTAGGGGAAATATCTGGTCTTGATTACGCCTTTGCTGCTTAGCATCTGTTGTTACGTACACGGTACATGTCACACCGGCACATCGGAACGTGGTGCGGTTGGTCCAATTGCCGGCGACTAGCCAGGAGTGTGTCCTTGTGGGCTACAAAGAGGTTTTGGGCCTATCTCTTGTGATCTCCTCTCTTGGCCCAACATATATTTGGCCCATATGGTAGCTGCCTGACATCAGAAATCCTGAATCCGGAATCATTCCGTTCTCCCTGTCCAATTGTTACAGTTGTATTGCATTCCCACACCGTACACCACCAACATTACCATTACTAAATCCTTGCAGCTTCTCAAAATTTAAATACAGTGCACACGGAGAAAACCTACAGTCTTTCAGCAAACAGTAAAAACATACTCGCGTACAGCATACATTGTCTATCAACAGAGATATTTCACGGCGCTGGGAAGATACTAGAGAAACCTCCCAACATGAGAAGTGATGAACCATCCATATTTTGTCAAACTGTTTACATGCTCAATTTGCTCATGTACGTCTGAGTTCTGACATGCTCGTATTTACACGCTCTAATCCTATTCTGCTATTCAAGCCTAAGACAAATAATAACATGCTTCAAATCCACAATCATTTTTTACCCACGAGCCAACTCACTGATCCGGATTAATTTACCGGCATCGCTTGATCAGCACGTAGCTCGACGAGTACAGACAAACGCAAGCAAAACCGAGTCATTCCCGCTGCACACCATCGGCCGCCGCCGCCGCGGCGCTCGGCTGGTGCTTCTGGAATGACAGGCGATGAACCTAAGGTAGATTAGGGGAAATATCTGGTCTTGATTACGCCTTTGCTGCTTAGCATCTGGTATTATTACGGGCACGGTACATGTCACACCGGCACATCGGAACGTGGCCGGTGCGGTTGGTCCATTTGCCGGCGGCTAAGCCAGGATTGTGTCCTTGTGGGCTACAAAGAGGTTTTGGGCCTATCTCTTGCGATATCCTCTCTTGGCCCAACATATATTTGGCCCATATGGTAGCTGCCTGACATCAGAAATCCTGAATCCGGCATACAGTCCCTACAGCAAACAGTAAAAACATACAAACCATACATTCGCATCCAGCATACAGTATCTTTCAACAATGATATTTCACGGCTCTGGGATTCCGAAGATACTAGAGATACCTCCCCACATGAGAAATGACGAACCATCCATATTTTGTCAAACTGTTTACATGCTCAATTTGCTCATGTACGTCTGAGTTCTGACATGCTCGTATTTACACGCTCTAATCCTATTCTGCTATTCAAGCCTAAGACAAATAATAACATGCTTCAAATCCACAATCATTTTTTACCCACGAGCCAACTCACTGATCCGGATTAATTTACCGGCATCGCTTGATCAGCACGTACGAGCCTGGCTGCTAGTAGCAGGGAAAGGAACTCTTCAGATAGACAGCTACAGGTTAATTTTAATTGCCGGGTGTTAGGTGCCGCCAAATAAAAACGAGTAGGAGATATGGTACTTAATGATGATCGAGCACTAGAAACAAATTAAAAAAATAGTGGTAGTAATGGATTTAATCCAATGGTGTTGGGTGCAACTTGATATGGATGTGGCTAGCTTTGCTTCTAGAAGGTAACAGGAACGTACGTACGTACCTGACCAAGGCTGACCTGCAGCTGTAGTTGTACGACGTACGGTCAATATGGTGTACTCCCTCCGTTCCAGAAAAAGGCAAACCCTGGGTTTCCGTGTCCAACTTTGACTGTCCGTCTTATATGAATTTTTTTTATAATTCGTATTTTTATTGTTGTTAGATGATAAAACATGATTAATATTTTATGCGTGACTTATCTTTTTAATTTTTTTCATAATTTTTTCATATAAGACGGACGGTTAAACATTGGGCACGGAAACCAGGGTTTGTCTTTTTTTTGGGACGGAGGGAGTACTAGGTAGGAGAGAGAGAGAGAGAGAGACACGATCGAAACCATGAGCGCCGCACGGACGCGAATAGCACGTTGATCTTTCTGTTTTCTTTAGTGGAAGTGATTGCATTGGGAAAGTCTCATTGTCCCTCAAGGAACTTCTACGTTTTTAATGTTGATTATAAAGTTATAAAAATAATAATAGTTAATATTTAACATATCATTTCACAGACACGTAATTCGATGGACTTATATAAGTTAAGAATGTCACTATTGCATACTATTCACAGTCATAGTTGTGCACTGGTTATGTTGGTATGTAAAAGCAGGCAGGTGCAGGTGATCATCAGGTTCATGCCTTTGCCTCACTGCCGCGCGCGGTGAAGTCATGACGTTATGCATGCGCTATTTGAGTCGGTGTAACAACGTGAGTGAACCGGCCTACGTTGGTCTTGCCTAGTTGCCTCAATCGCGTGCGTTTCGATCACCACGTACCACCTCTCCACCTGCCGCCACGCGCCCACGCGATTCGTACGCGACGCCGCTGGGACGTGCGTAGCCGCGTAGGCTAAGAGCATCCACAATGGTAAAGTATAGTGCTCTCTATAAAACATGTACATCTCAGCAATAGACTAGATTAATAGTAAACCACCTCAATAGTATGTCTACATGGGTATCTATAGCTCTCTCATGCATTGCCTCGTTTTTCTCTATAGACTATCTCTAAGTTAGTAGATAGCTTTGCTCTCTCTCTTCATTTAATATCTTCTATATAGGAAAATATGCTGATATGGATCTCTTGTAGAGAGCCTATAGATAACAATTGTGGGTGACCAAAGACATACGGAGTACGTGCAAGCGCGCGCTCCGCGCGTGGCCAAGCCCTGTTGGATCAGGCGCGCGAATCGGTCGGCTCGATCCACGCGTTAACGACGACGGCTTCTTGCATTGCTTAATTGTGTGCCGCTGGGTTATTATTAATCGCTCACTTGATCGGTCACGATCGTTAATTCATCACAAGCTCAGAGGGTTAACGGCGCGGGGGTTTGGTTAATTTTGGTTTGGTGGTGTGTGGATGGAGAGGGGGCTAGCTTGGGCTTTTGACTTGGCGGACCATTTTGACACGGGGAAATGCGTGAAATTCCGCGGCGGAAACGGGGGTTTCGACGGACGCTCCGATCCGCGCCGTCAGTTGCAACGGGAGGCACGCGGCGAGGGTGCCTCTCGCGTGCGTCGGATGAGGACTGGACGGATCAGATGGAAAAGCAGGCAAAGGCATGGCTCAAATGCTTTGGTATGCTGAAAGCTTCCCTTTACTAGTAGTACTAGTAGTAGTACTCCATAGTTCGTGTCAAAAAAAAAAAAAAAGTAGTACACCATAGTTTGCGTCCGTTTCAAACTGGACCGACAAGAGGCACAAGTGGATCGCGTTATCTAAGTGTATTTTCACACATGGTTAAATTATATTTTTCCTCCCCGCAAAAAAAAACTTTTTCCTCAATGTGTTTTTACCAAGGTAATTAATTAACATGCTTAATTTTCTCTCAATTAATTATCCCTTCATTTCACCTATTGCTGATCATAGGTTGTAACGCTTATTAGAAAAAGAAAAGGTAAAATTTTTATATATGTATTAGTAGTGACTTAAAAACCAACACCGAAAAATAAATTAAGATAAAAACATTAATATTAACTTTAAAATTGAGTTTTTAAATTTAAATTTTGGCTGGATAAACTGAATAACAAATGATGAACCTCTCGTCAATGTCCTATGATAACTTACTGCCCTATCGTTTGGCTTATTTAAGGAATAAGCTAAATAGTATATTTGCAAATGGAATAAGTCAAAAATATATTTGCAAATGAAAAATAATTTATGAATAAAACTTTTATATCCGTGTTCTTAACGATCTAAAAGCTAAAAGCTAAGGCTGAAAAATAAGTTTCGATGAAAATCTCTAAAATCAACTTCAAAATTTAAGGTTGAGAACTATTTTAGCTGATAAGTATAAATATAAAGAAAAGATAAAGCTGTTAATTGCCTGGAGATCGTACTAGTTAGCATCATGTGCTGACAAACACACACGAGCAGCTAGAGATGGCTCTATCTGGAATGACGTGTCCTCTGCTCCGTTCTCCGGTCGACTATTGGCGCATCCTTTTGTACTTAATGTACAACTGTACTATTATCAAAGCTCCCTTTCCAGAAGCTGTACTGCATTGATCAAACTTGCAAGGAACGTTGCTTCTGTTTCGCTAGCAATGCTCCCTGCAAGGAAAAGCTGATACTCCTTGAATTTTTTTTTTGAAAAAAAAAAAACAAAGATGATATAGCTTGAGTCTTGAGAGCAGGTAAAGGTTGTGTCCGTACCATCTGCAATGCAAGCCACCGGAGCCGTGGCTCTGAACTCTGTTTTCGTGCCGACATGAATCGTCCCAACTACAAATTTGCTATTGCTTCGAAGTGCAGAGTACAAAACTACAAATTGTAGTTTAAACATGATTGAACAGTCCCATGCAACCTCCTGTGTTAAGAAAATGGAGCAGTAGGCCCAACAAGATCATAAAGGTGCTAGCTCCCTTTTGTTTTACCTCAACTTCTTCTATCACTTGGAAGCATTAGCGTCTCTGCACACACATACATAGATGATCTTCAGTTTCTGAAAATGATCTTGTCCTAATTAAATCCACCGGTTTGGAGCTTTATGCCCTTTTTCAATCTTGTTCAACAAGATATACACACACATGTGACATGTCGTACTTGTTTAACTATTCCGCAACATGGCATTATCTAGCTATAGAAGAAGTTAATTAGAAACGTTTATGATCTAGCTAGAGGTACTAGAATAATTGCCAAGTGATCGTTGTCGAGCTCAAGGATTGGACAGAGCACCAAATTTCAGAACCTTCTTCAGGCCGGGCGTCCACGTATCATATATGTCACTGGACACAAGCTGATGGAGACGATCGATCGAGCCTGGCTGCTAGTAGCAGGGAAAGGAACTCTTCAGATAGACAGCTACAGGTTAATTTTAATTGCCGGGTGTTAGGTGCCGCCAAATAAAAACGAGTAGGAGATATGGTACTTAATGATGATCGAGCACTAGAAACAAATTAAAAAAAATTAGTAGTAGTAATGGATTTAATCCTATGGTGTTGGGTGCAACTTGATATGGATGTGGCTAGCTTTGCTTCTAGAAGGTAACAGGAACGTACGTACGTACCTGACCAAGGCTGACCTGCAGCTGTAGTTGTACGACGTACGGTCAATATGGTGTACTCCCTCCGTTCCAGAAAAAGGCAAACCCTGGGTTTCCGTGTCCAACTTTGACTGTCCGTCTTATATGAATTTTTTTTATAATTCGTATTTTTATTGTTGTTAGATGATAAAACATGATTAATATTTTATGCGTGACTTATCTTTTTAATTTTTTTCATAATTTTTTCATATAAGACGGACGGTTAAACATTGGGCACGGAAACCAGGGTTTGTCTTTTTTTTGGGACGGAGGGAGTACTAGGTAGGAGAGAGAGAGAGAGAGAGACACGATCGAAACCATGAGCGCCGCACGGACGCGAATAGCACGTTGATCTTTCTGTTTTCTTTAGTGGAAGTGATTGCATTGGGAAAGTCTCATTGTCCCTCAAGGAACTTCTACGTTTTTAATGTTGATTATAAAGTTATAAAAATAATAATAGTTAATATTTAACATATCATTTCACAGACACGTAATTCGATGGACTTATATAAGTTAAGAATGTCACTATTGCATACTATTCACAGTCATAGTTGTGCACTGGTTATGTTGATATGTAAAGGCAGGCAGGTGCAGGTGCATCAGGTTCATGCCTTTGCCTCACTGCCGCGGTGAAGTACAACGTAAACCGTGCCTACATTTGGGCTCGCCTCGATCACGCGATTCGTACGCGAGGTTGCTAGCTAGTACGTGCGTAGGCCAAGGCATATGTGCAATCGCGCGCGCGCCCCGCGGCCTAGCACTGTTGGATCAGGCGAATCGGTCGGTCGGCTCGATCAACGCGAGAGAAGAACGGGAGGCCGGACGAGGTAGCCGCGCGCGCGCGTCAACTGCTGGGTATGGATCTGATCTGCCGGCTCCGGGCGCGCGGTTGGACCAGTAGCCACAGATTGGGCTCTTCGCACACACGCACGCACGTCCGGATCAATTAGCCCACGCGGCTTTTCCCTCGCCTTGTCCGCGCCGCGCGCTACGTGCAGTGCAACGTATACGCCGCGCGAGGGCGCGGTGCCCCGTCGGATGCGCGCGCTGGGGCGCGGTGCCGGTGCGGCTAGAGATGACGAGGAAAACAGCGTGCGTTGCCGCAATATTCGTCGTGTCAGGTCAGGTCAGGCACATACTGTACGGCGGCTGCGATGCGAGCTAACCCCTAGCTAACCACAGTACACATCACCATTTGCAGCCCGATCAATCGGTGTGTGTTATTCCAGATTGGATGTATAGCAGATGTCGGCTCTCTTTTATTCTAACTTTTTTTTTTTCAAACTTTCAATTTCTCCGTCACATCGAATTTTTCTACACACATAAATTTTTAATTTTTTCATTACATCGTTTCAATTTCTTCAAACTTCCAACTTTAGCGTGGAAATAAACACAACCGTCATATATCCATTGATTACTTGACTTTCAGTACTGGAGCTGCCGAGTACATTGGATTGGTTTGAACTGTGAAAGCAGCCGTCGCGCACTTGCGCTACGGGACTTCGGAAGGGAGGGGTTAGATGTAGCCATGTAGGAGGTGATGCGAAAAATGTTGGTTGGGCTGCCAAATGCCAACTCACCCAATCGTCAATTCCATGCATTTGGACGACGCACGTCGTTTCCCCCCGATCGTTTTATCTCTTGTTTCACCTAACAACAGCTACCAATCAATTGGGGGTATTTTCCAAAAAAAAAAAAGAGCTAGATACTCTGCATTGAACAGCCTTCTCACAAAATTAGAGGCCGCCGATCACCGTATAAATCATCGCCTACATATGTAACTGCACGATTTACATATGGGATTATATTCTACCATCTCAGCCGTTTTAATAATCAAGTTACGTTAATCTCCATATATGATCATGTCATGGAAACTCCTATAGTGTCCGGGCATCAAAACAACAGTTTTTGTGATGCTACCATATTATATATATTCTTGCATGGAATGGTCCAAGACATTTTCTTTTCGTGTCTCTTTGAGCGTTTGACCTTAGGGCAAAGGTGCAGGCAGATAATCCTATTCTATCAGTATTGCATTTCAACAGTGACGTATGCAAGAGACAAAAGGACACGTCCTGATCAAACCCTTAAACATTTTAATGATGGCAACACCGTAACTTGGATTCAGGTGACTATCCTAATTCACCCAAGCGGCTGCATTCAGCTTCAACGTGTCATCAATCCTCAGCTTAGATTATGCAGACAAAATGATCAACGAACGGTGTCAGAAATCGCAAGAATATCAGCACCAGGCTTCTAGAACATGGATCATACCCCGATCATTTGGAAGCATCGGAGCATTTTTCACGCATTAATTATGTCAACGAGCAAGACGAAATTTACAAAACTCACAGAAGAGACAAGGACATCTTGATCAAGATGGACAAGGCCACCATGCAGAGTGGCTGTGAGCAGTTTGCCAGTTAACTCAAAGTAGGATGCAACGGCAGCAAATGCTTCAGGTTTACTCCATCTTCAGACATGACTTTAATTGTGACCAACTTGATTAGCATAACTCAAGTATGCCGACCTGTGAATTAATGCATCGACATTTAAAATATTACAGGAAATTATCACTAGCTCCAGATCCATTATTTTCTCCAAGTTCGCACTTCTGTTTTCATTGCATAATTCAAATTGAATGATGTCTGCACCTTTTAAAATTCCAGCCTTTTATGATGAAATTTCTTCCAGTATGAATGTTGTAGAGTCTAACCTAATAGAAACGTAACGATTTCGTGTATTTGTCAACAACCAAATAAAGGAAAAATAGGTATGTTTCCGAAGCCGCCCCCAGATATAATGATTTTAGTTGAAGCGGCTCTAAAGGAAATGAGGCGTATCAACGGAAGAAGCAGGGTAAAGCACACTGCGATTAGAATCGATCGTAGAATTGTAGTATTGCCTATGACCTTTCCAAATTTCTGTGGGAAAATTTTCGCTTCAGTGATAGCAACTTATTCGATCACTCTGATTTGTCTGATTTCTATCTCTATCAGAACACCTATCAGTTTATAAGCAACGTCCATTTCAGGGATTAGGTGCAGAATTGAACACTTTCATATTATCCAATTACATTACGTTTGCTGAATAGTTCTGGGAGAAATCATATCTCTGGACATCACCCACGAAAAATCATTTCAAATCTATATGACTTGAGATGAAGACAGGTTTGGGAGTTACAGGGAGGTAGGCCTTGGGGGAATTGGTCCTTACCTATAACAACAGAAAACGACAGCTCCTTGAACTGACTTGCATTAGAGATTGAATTGTGTGGTATATGCCTCAAGGGGCTACTAGCTGAGTACTCATCTACTACTCCCTCCGTCCCAAAAATATGAATCTAGGCCACAAAAAATGAATCTAGACAGGATATGATATATTCTAGTACAATTAATTTGGAGTTTTGGACAGATGTATGTCTAGATTCGTAGTACTAGAATATGCCACATCTAGTACTAGATTGGTTTTTTAGGGACGAAGGGAGTACTAGTTATCTTCATCTGACTTGGAAAATTGAAATATGTCCTGTCAGAATTATCTAACTTGAGTCTGCAATTGTTGATGAATAAAAGGTTTCTATCCTTATCTCCTTTTGATTCCAGTTGTATAAAACTTGTGCCAGGTGATCTCTGACATATATAGTACGTCTTCATAAATCAGATCATGCAACAGTTTCAGCTAATCAGATCATTCAACAGTTTCAACTTTCTCACCTTTCTTGCTGCTGTAAAATATCATGCAGGTTGCACATTTAAGCACCATATCTCTTCGACTTTGCCTGCCAAACTGATTAAGCTACTAACTGGCTCTCATGTGGCCCAAATCTTGCCCGGTTTCAGTATCATCTTTGATGGATCATCTGATTTAACACGGATTGGGCTGAGGAACAGAATATCACGCATGTTAGGGAACATCGATTTCTTGAGCTCACACATGTTTGGAAAGCTGCTGAAAGAAACGTCCATTTTAGAGTAACCACACTCTTCAGACTTCATTGATGGCTGCAAATGGATTAGCAGATGTCCAGTCTCGATTGCCTTCCTTGACGGTTCATACAGAATTACAGACTGATGGTAGATTGGTAGCCTCAAGAACGGAACGATCATATGAATTCATACGCATGTGAACAGAGATCAAAAGAGAGGTGACGGACTCAGACTCGTCGATGCTCCCCAAAAGTCGAAATCGAAAAGGTAGCAGCATCCGGTGTGTAGAAAAAGAAGAGACGCTTTGCTAATTTTCTGATGCAATTGATCGAGATGGGCGAAGGAATTCTACCCTATCAAAGTACCAACTGCCACCGATTCACGTCACTTTCTATCATTTGATTCATTGTTAAATATATTTTTATGTAGGCATATAATTTTACATATTTCATAAAAGTTTTTGAATAAAACGAACGGTCAAACATGTGCTAAAAAGTCAACGGTGTCAAACATTTCGAAACGGAGGGAGTAGTAAAAAAGAATCGAGCAGGTACGTATTCATAAACTAATACATTATTACAATACCAATTAATCATTTTAATGTAAGAAAAGACTAGTGGTTTGGAATATTGAGAAAAAAATATAGTAGAAAGAATAGAGCAGGTACGTACTCATAAACTAATACAGTATCACAATACTAATTAACCATTTTTTTAAAGGAATACTAATTAACCATTTTTAACAAAAAAAAGCAATAGATACTGCAAATAAAGTTCAACTCGGTTGCATGCACCGATCAATTTAACCCGAAAGCTTAATTAAGCTAATGAAGAAAAACAAGTAATTACATATTCTAATATCCCTTCACACGGGCCTCATCAAGCATTCAAGCCTATAGCGTAGAATAAAAGTGGATGCAATTTTAATTTAAGTACGCGCCAGGCAAGATTTGAATTCGAGATCTTTGGCTCTATTTCCATATTGAAACTTAAGCTAGTGAGGAAATACAAGCTATTTATTTTATATTTCAACAGAAAACTAAGTTTTCTCTTCTTATGGAAAATATGTATTCATTTTCTGAATTCTTTCCCCTGACATTTCAGAATATATACTTCAATTTGTACCCACCGTAGCAAGGCCAAGTTAATAATGCTAATTACGCTGGTTATATACTTTCCTGAACTTATGTAACATGTACATATAGGTTAATTAATTAATTTTATCTGAAGTCCTATCATGGTTTAAATTCCCAGCTAATTAACTCAAACCTTATTACCAGAACAGCTCAACTAACTTTGAACAAGTAAGCAAGTCTCATCAACTAGAGGTACTAGATAGCAGCAATAATCTCATGCCGTCATGCGTATAGCAGGTAAAGAACCACACTATTCATCAAACTGATCATTATGATCAGTTTCGTACTTTATGCAAAGTGGTGTTCTGTATTAATTTAGTTACCAACAATAACCGCCTATTAGTATTGGAGTGTCAAGGCATGTCAGCTAGTAATGTGAAGTCACGTACAGGTGCAACCGTGCAAGTAATGAACTGAGCCGATGGATGAGCTAAGCTAGCAGTGGAGTAGTTTATAATTAAATTTTAGCGAGGCGTAATTAAGCAGCTAGTACTAGTGATTAAGTGTCGTACTTACCAGCCACTCGTTGTGTCCCTGTGTGCCCTCGAGGTCGAGGAGCTTGACGGCGACGGGCTGCGCGCGGAGGCCGGGCTTGAGCTTGTCGTCGACGTAGCCCTTGTAGACGGGGCCGAAGCCGCCCTCGCCGATGAAGTTGGTCATGGAGAAGTCCCTGGTGACGGCGCGGAGCTCGGCGATGGTGAAGACGTGGAGGTTCGACCCGGCCAGCGACAGCGACAGGTCCTCCGGCGACACCATCCCGCCGAACGACAGGTCCGAGAACGACAGCCGGCTCTGCAGCTTCCGCTGCTTCTGGCTCGCCGCCGCCGCCGCCGCCACCTTCTTCTTCGCCTTCTTCCTCTTGCCTCCGCCGCCGCCGCCGCCGTCGTGGTGCGAGGTGAAGCAACCGAACAGCGAGCTCCACGCCTGCTTCGCCATGGCGTTCTTCGTGTCGTGCGTGTGTGGTTGAGTTACCCGGCCGCGCCCGCTGCTTTGGCCGGATAGAAGTGTGTGTATATATATACGGGTTGGTGCCCACCGGCCGCCGGTGTTAACGACGACGGCTTCTTGCATTGCTTAATTGTGTGCCGCTGGGTTATTATTAATCGCTCACTTGATCGGTCACGATCGTTAATTCATCACAGCGAGGAGGAGGTGAAGCGGGAGGCCCAGAGGGGCGCAGGAGGAGCTGGAGAAAGAGAGGGAGATGCCACGCCTCGCCGACGAGCTCCGCGGGCCTTCCCGTGCTCCGCCACCAAGGCCTTCCCATCTGTGGCGCCGCTCACCGCCACACCATCCTCGCGCTCACGGCCTCGGTGCTGCCACCTCCGCCGCCACGGAGGGATTGCCGACCAGCTTCGGTGAGGGCGGCGATGGATTGTGACGACCAGCTTCGGCGAAGTAGCACAGGGGCAGAATCGTACTCTCACCTCAGTTTCTCTCTCCGTTTTCCCCGAAAATAATAAAATAAGGCCATAAGTGTCCGAGAGCTAATTACCAATTTTTTTGTGTGCCCGACAGCAAATTCGCGATTTTGCGGTGTCCACCAGCTAATTACAGGTTTTTTGGATGCCCTGTGGCAAATTTTGCCCAGAAAGAATACAGTATCACAATACTAATTAACCATTTTTTTAAAGGAATATTTAATAACCATTTTAAACAAAAAAAGAATAGATACTGCAAATAAAGTTCAGCTCGGTTGCAAAAGCTTAATTAAGCTAATGAAGAAAAACAAGTAATTACATATTCTAATATCCCCTCATGCGGGCCTCATCAAGCCTATAGCATAGAATAAAAGTGGATGCAATTTTAATTTAGTTACGCACCAACTGGCAAGATTTGAATTCGAGACCTTTGACTCTATTTCCATATTGAAACTTAAGCTAGCGAGGAAATACAAGCAATTTATTTTATATTTCAACAGAAAACTAAGTTTTCTGAATTCTTTCCCCTGACATTTCAGAATATATACTTTAATTTGTACCCACCGTAGCAAGGCCAAGTTAATAATGCTAATTACGCTAGGTATATACTTTCCTGAACTTCTGTAGCATGTACATATAGGTTAATTAATTAATTTTATCTGAAGTCCTATCATGGTTTAAATTCCCAGCTAATTAACTCAAACCTTATTACTAGAACAGCTCAACTAACTTTGAACAAGTAAGCAAGTTTTATCAACTAGAGGTACTAGATAGTAGCAATAAATCTCATGCCGTCATGCGTATACCAGGTAATTAAAGAACCACACTATTCATCAAACTGATCATAATTATGATCAGTATCGTACTTTAGGCAAAGTGGTGTTCTGTATTAATTTAGTTACCAACAATAACCGCCTAATTGGAGTGTCAAGGCATGTCAGCTAGTAATAATGTGAGGTCACGTACAGGTGCAACCGTGCAAGCAAGTAATGAACTGAGCCGATGGATGAGCTAATTAGCTAGCAGTGGAGTAGTTTATAATTAAATTTTAGCAAAGCGTAATTAAGCAGCTAGTACTAGTGATTAAGTGTCGTACTTACCAGCCACTCGTTGTGTCCCTGTGTGCCCTCGAGGTCGAGCAGCTTGACGGCGACGGGCTGCGCGCGGAGGCCGGGCTTGAGCTTGTCGTCGACGTAGCCCTTGTAGACGGGGCCGAAGCCGCCCTCGCCGATGAAGTTGGTCATGGAGAAGTCCCTGGTGACGGCGCGGAGCTCGGCGATGGTGAAGACGTGGAGGTTCGACCCGGCCAGCGACAGCGACAGGTCCTCCGGCGACACCATCCCGCCGAACGACAGGTCCGAGAACGACAGCCGGCTCTGCAGCTTCCGCTGCTTCTGGCTCGCCGCCGCCGCCGCCGCCACCTTCTTCTTCGCCTTCTTCCTCTTGCCTCCGCCGCCGCCGCCGCCGTCGTGGTGCGAGGTGAAGCAACCGAACAGCGAGCTCCACGCCTGCTTCGCCATGGCGTTCTTCGTGTCGTGCGTGTGTGGTTGAGTTACCCGGCCGCGCCCGCTGCTTTGGCCGGATAGAAGTGTGTGTATATATATACGGGTTGGTGCCCACCGGCCGCCGGTGTTAACGACGACGGCTTCTTGCATTGCTTAATTGTGTGCCGCTGGGTTATTATTAATCGCTCACTTGATCGGTCACGATCGTTAATTCATCACAGGCTCAGAGAGGGTTAACGGCGCGGGGGTTTGGTTAATTTTGGTTTGGTGGTGTGTGGATGGAGAGGGGGCTAGCTTGGGCTTTTGACTTGGCGGACCATTTTGACACGGGGAAATGCGTGAAATTCCGCGGCGGAAACGGGGGTTTCGACGGACGCTCCGATCCGCGCCGTCAGTTGCAACGGGAGGCACGCGGCGAGGGTGCCTCTCGCGTGCGTCGGATGAGGACTGGACGGATCAGATGGAAAAGCAGGCAAAGGCATGGCTCAAATGCTTTGGTATGCTGAAAGCTTCCCTTTACTAGTAGTACTAGTAGTAGTACTCCATAGTTCGTGTCAAAAAAAAAAAAGTAGTACACCATAGTTTGCGTCCGTTTCAAACTGGACCGACAAGAGGCACAAGTGGATCGCGTTATCTAAGTGTATTTTCACACATGGTTAAATTATATTTTTCCTCCCCGCAAAAAAAAACTTTTTCCTCAATGTGTTTTTACCAAGGTAATTAATTAACATGCTTAATTTTCTCTCAATTAATTATCCCTTCATTTCACCTATTGCTGATCATAGGTTGTAACGCTTATTAGAAAAAGAAAAGGTAAAATTTTTATATATGTATTAGTAGTGACTTAAAAACCAACACCGAAAAATAAATTAAGATAAAAACATTAATATTAACTTTAAAATTGAGTTTTTAAATTTAAATTTTGGCTGGATAAACTGAATAACAAATGATGAACCTCTCGTCAATGTCCTATGATAACTTACTGCCCTATCGTTTGGCTTATTTAAGGAATAAGCTAAATAGTATATTTGCAAATGGAATAAGTCAAAAATATATTTGCAAATGAAAAATAATTTATGAATAAAACTTTTATATCCGTGTTCTTAACGATCTAAAAGCTAAAAGCTAAGGCTGAAAAATAAGTTTCGATGAAAATCTCTAAAATCAACTTCAAAATTTAAGGTTGAGAACTATTTTAGCTGATAAGTATAAATATAAAGAAAAGATAAAGCTGTTAATTGCCTGGAGATCGTACTAGTTAGCATCATGTGCTGACAAACACACACGAGCAGCTAGAGATGGCTCTATCTGGAATGACGTGTCCTCTGCTCCGTTCTCCAGTCGACTATTGGCGCATCCTTTTGTACTTAATGTACAACTGTACTATTATCAAAGCTCCCTTTCCAGAAGCTGTACTGCATTGATCAAACTTGCAAGGAACGTTGCTTCTGTTTCGCTAGCAATGCTCCCTGCAAGGAAAAGCTGATACTCCTTGAATTTTTTTTTTGAAAAAAAAAAAACAAAGATGATATAGCTTGAGTCTTGAGAGCAGGTAAGGTTGTGTCCGTACCATCTGCAATGCAAGCCACCGGAGCCGTGGCTCTGAACTCTGTTTTCGTGCCGACATGAATCGTCCCAACTACAAATTTGCAATTGCTTCGAAGTGCAGAGTACAAAACTACAAATTGTAGTTTAAACATGATTGAACAGTCCCATGCAACCTCCTGTGTTAAGAAAATGGAGCAGTAGGCCCAACAAGATCATAAAGGTGCTAGCTCCCTTTTGTTTTACCTCAACTTCTTCTATCACTTGGAAGCATTAGCGTCTCTGCACACACATACATAGATGATCTTCAGTTTCTGAAAATGATCTTGTCCTAATTAAATCCACCGGTTTGGAGCTTTATGCCCCTTTTCAATCTTGTTCAACAAGATATACACACACATGTGACATGTCGTACTTGTTTAACTATTCCGCAACATGGCATTATCTAGCTATAGAAGAAGTTAATTAGAAACGTTTATGATCTAGCTAGAGGTACTAGAATAATTGCCAAGTGATCGTTGTCGAGCTCAAGGATTGGACAGAGCACCAAATTTCAGAACCTTCTTCAGGCCGGGCGTCCACGTATCATATATGTCACTGGACACAAGCTGATGGAGACGATCGATCGAGCCTGGCTGCTAGTAGCAGGGAAAGGAACTCTTCAGATAGACAGCTACAGGTTAATTTTAATTGCCGGGTGTTAGGTGCCGCCAAATAAAAACGAGTAGGAGATATGGTACTTAATGATGATCGAGCACTAGAAACAAATTAAAAAAAATTAGTAGTAGTAATGGATTTAATCCTATGGTGTTGGGTGCAACTTGATATGGATGTGGCTAGCTTTGCTTCTAGAAGGTAACAGGAACGTACGTACGTACCTGACCAAGGCTGACCTGCAGCTGTAGTTGTACGACGTACGGTCAATATGGTGTACTCCCTCCGTTCCAGAAAAAGGCAAACCCTGGGTTTCCGTGTCCAACTTTGACTGTCCGTCTTATATGAATTTTTTTTATAATTCGTATTTTTATTGTTGTTAGATGATAAAACATGATTAATATTTTATGCGTGACTTATCTTTTTAATTTTTTTCATAATTTTTTCATATAAGACGGACGGTTAAACATTGGGCACGGAAACCAGGGTTTGTCTTTTTTTTGGGACGGAGGGAGTACTAGGTAGGAGAGAGAGAGAGAGAGAGACACGATCGAAACCATGAGCGCCGCACGGACGCGAATAGCACGTTGATCTTTCTGTTTTCTTTAGTGGAAGTGATTGCATTGGGAAAGTCTCATTGTCCCTCAAGGAACTTCTACGTTTTTAATGTTGATTATAAAGTTATAAAAATAATAATAGTTAATATTTAACATATCATTTCACAGACACGTAATTCGATGGACTTATATAAGTTAAGAATGTCACTATTGCATACTATTCACAGTCATAGTTGTGCACTGGTTATGTTGATATGTAAAGGCAGGCAGGTGCAGGTGCATCAGGTTCATGCCTTTGCCTCACTGCCGCGGTGAAGTACAACGTAAACCGTGCCTACATTTGGGCTCGCCTCGATCACGCGATTCGTACGCGAGGTTGCTAGCTAGTACGTGCGTAGGCCAAGGCATATGTGCAATCGCGCGCGCGCCCCGCGGCCTAGCACTGTTGGATCAGGCGAATCGGTCGGTCGGCTCGATCAACGCGAGAGAAGAACGGGAGGCCGGACGAGGTAGCCGCGCGCGCGCGTCAACTGCTGGGTATGGATCTGATCTGCCGGCTCCGGGCGCGCGGTTGGACCAGTAGCCACAGATTGGGCTCTTCGCACACACGCACGCACGTCCGGATCAATTAGCCCACGCGGCTTTTCCCTCGCCTTGTCCGCGCCGCGCGCTACGTGCAGTGCAACGTATACGCCGCGCGAGGGCGCGGTGCCCCGTCGGATGCGCGCGCTGGGGCGCGGTGCCGGTGCGGCTAGAGATGACGAGGAAAACAGCGTGCGTTGCCGCAATATTCGTCGTGTCAGGTCAGGTCAGGCACATACTGTACGGCGGCTGCGATGCGAGCTAACCCCTAGCTAACCACAGTACACATCACCATTTGCAGCCCGATCAATCGGTGTGTGTTATTCCAGATTGGATGTATAGCAGATGTCATATATCCATTGATTACTTGAGTAGTTGACTTCCAGTACTGGAGCTGCCGAGTACGTTGGATTGGTTTGAACTGTGAAAGCAACCGTCGCTCGCGCACTTGCGCTACGGGGACTTTGGAAGGGAGGGGTAAGATGTAGGAGGTGATGTGAAAAATGTTGGTTGGGCTGCCAAATGCCAACTCACCCAATCGTCAATTCCATGCATTTGGACGGCGCACGTCGTTTCCCCCCGATCGTTTTATCTCTTGTTTCACCTAACAACAGCTACCAATCAATTGGGGGTATTTTCCAAAAAAAAAAAAGAGCTAGATACTCTGCATTGAACAGCCTTCTCACAAAATTAGAGGCCGCCGATCACCGTATAAATCATCGCCTACATATGTAACTGCACGATTTACATATGGGATTATATTCTACCATCTCAGCCGTTTTAATAATCAAGTTACGTTAATCTCCATATATGATCATGTCATGGAAACTCCTATAGTGTCCGGGCATCAAAACAACATTTTTGTGATGCTACCATATTATCCATGCATGGAATAGCCCAAGACATTTTCTTTTCGTGTCTCTTTGAGCGTTTGACCTTAGGGCAAAGGTGCAGGCAGATAATCCTATT
>CM020180.1:6610787-6634112 GCA_009805545.1 Oryza longistaminata | reverse complement strand
CGCCCGCCGCCGCACCACACGCCGCACGCAGCGCCCCCCGCCGCCCGTCTCCTTGCAAAGCTAGGGTTAGGTTAGGGAATTTGGGAATTGGGGATTTTGGGTTAGCTGCCTGGCAGGTGAGTTTGGCTTCGAAATGGTCTTAGTTGCGGCCCAAGTAGACTACGGGCCGAGTGAAAGGGGGAGGAAGGTGGAAAATTTAGGTCCAATAGAGAAAGAAATGGCAAAACGAGGCCCAAATGAGTAGTTTAAGTCTTTTTCATTAACTTTTTGAATACATATATGAACTATAGAGTATATATACCTATTTTTTGTCTAAAAATCTTGGGTATACATTTGAATACCCTTGAATTATAGCTAGGCCCGCCCCTGAGGCCACCATGCAGAGTGGCTGTGAGCAGTTTGCCAGTTAACTCAAAGTAGGATGCAACGGCAGCAACTGCTTCAGGTTTACTCCATCTTCAGACATGACTTTAATTGTGACCAACTTGATTAGCATAACTCAAGTATGCCGACCTGTGAATTAATGCGTCGACATTTAAAATATTACAGGAAATTATCACTAGCTCCAGATCCATTATTTTCTCCAAGTTCGCACTTCTGTTTTCATTGCATAATTCAAATTGAATGATGTCTGCACCTTTTAAAATTCCAGCCTTTTATGATGAAATTTCTTCCAGTATGAATGTTGTAGAGTCTAACCTAATAGAAACGTAACGATTTCGTGTATTTGTCAACAACCAAATAAAGGAAAAATAGGTATGTTTCCGAAGCCGCCCCCAGATATAATGATTTTAGTTGAAGCGGCTCTAAAGGAAATGAGGCGTATCAACGGAAGAAGCAGGGTAAAGCACACTGCGATTAGAATCGATCGTAGAATTGTAGTATTGCCTATGACCTTTCCAAATTTCTGTGGGAAAATTTTCGCTTCAGTGATAGCAACTTATTCGATCACTCTGATTTGTCTGATTTCTATCTCTATCAGAACACCTATCAGTTTATAAGCAACGTCCATTTCAGGGATTAGGTGCAGAATTGAACACTTTCATATTATCCAATTACATTACGTTTGCTGAATAGTTCTGGGAGAAATCATATCTCTGGACATCACCCACGAAAAATCATTTCAAATCTATATGACTTGAGATGAAGACAGGTTTGGGAGTTACAGGGAGGTAGGCCTTGGGGGAATTGGTCCTTACCTATAACAACAGAAAACGACATCTCCTTGAACTGACTTGCATTAGAGATTGTGAATTGTGCGGTATATGCCTCAAGTGACTACTAGCTGAGTACTCATCTACTACTAGTTATCTTCATCTGACTTGGAAAATTGAAATATGTCCTGTCAGAATTATCTAACTTGAGTCTGCAATTGTTGATGAATAAAAGGTTTCTATCCTTATCTCCTTTTGATTCCAGTTGTATAAAACTTGTGCCAGGTGATCTCTGACATATATAGTACGTCTTCATAAATCAGATCATGCAACAGTTTCAGCTAATCAGATCATTCAACAGTTTCAACTTTCTCACCTTTCTTGCTGCTGTAAAATATCATGCAGGTTGCACATTTAAGCACCATATCTCTTCGACTTTGCCTGCCAAACTGATTAAGCTACTAACTGGCTCTCATGTGGCCCAAATCTTGCCCGGTTTCAGTATCATCTTTGATGGATCATCTGATTTAACACGGATTGGGCTGAGGAACAGAATATCACGCATGTTAGGGAACATCGATTTCTTGAGCTCACACATGTTTGGAAAGCTGCTGAAAGAAACGTCCATTTTAGAGTAACCACACTCTTCAGACTTCATTGATGGCTGCAAATGGATTAGCAGATGTCCAGTCTCGATTGCCTTCCTTGACGGTTCATACAGAATTACAGACTGATGGTAGATTGGTAGCCTCAAGAACGGAACGATCATATGAATTCATACGCATGTGAACAGAGATCAAAAGAGAGGTGACGGACTCAGACTCGTCGATGCTCCCCAAAAGTCGAAATCGAAAAGGTAGCAGCATCCGGTGTGTAGAAAAAGAAGAGACGCTTTGCTAATTTTCTGATGCAATTGATCGAGATGGGCGAAGGAATTCTACCCTATCAAAGTACCAACTGCCACCGATTCACGTCACGAGTAGACTTATACGATGTGTACACTGTACATGTACATCTGAAATTGTCGTCGTGGTTAAATGACAGCCGAAAAAAGGGAAGAAATTTGCGTGGCCTTGTCAATGGAAGTGTCAACAACACAGGTGAGAAAGTGTGCTCGGTCGCTTACTCGGGTCGGTTTACCATGGATTATTCACCCTTTTTTAAAAAACTTTTTAGCAAAGGAGGCAGGAAAAACCACTCTCTTCCTTTTTCAAACAACAAATCGCTCTTGCTTGAACAAATGCCTAGTAGGGAGTACATTTTTTTCCCACTTTCCAGTTTCAAAATACGTAATACCCCCGGTTTTTTCCAACACCGCCGTGCGTACGCAAAGGGGGCGGAAGATTGCGCCTGTGTGCCGACGTTTCCAGAGAAACTGATGAATAAGAAGAAGATGATGATGATGGAAGAATCAACTTCGCTTACTGCGTACACCAGCGTGACATGGCTTAGTTGTTGTGTTTGTATGACGTATTTGCAACGTATATAGCAGAAAAAATGTTAATGTATTCTGTTCAACGGACTTACTGGGCCCTGGACGTGCAAGAAATGAAGAAAGGCCGAAAATTTAATGGGCCGCACGTGGTCGATGCAAGCGGAGAGCCCAGGTTTGTTCAATTGATAGGCTTAAGTTCACATCAGAATTGGAGCATGAGGTACGTGCTTTCTGGCTTTTGACCAAACCAAAACCCAAGCAATGCGTGGCTTGATCAGCAAGAGGAGGATTCGTCAAAGCTCATTTCAATCTGATCCGAAGCAATGGTACAGGCAGGAGGCAGCATCACGCCCCCTTTGTACTGAGCAAATTTGATGTGTGTCACTTATGTGATTACAGCGGCGATACATCTTTAAACTCGTCCAGAAAGAGGCAGCCGAACACAATGTTGAAAAATTTACTGCCCTTGATGACACCTGGCTTTCCACGAGACCACGAGAGCTTGAGTGTCATATTTGCATCACCTTTCTTTTCAGTTTACAAAAGCAACCCAACTTTGTCTTGCCCAGTTTCCTATTGACAGATATTTACCCGTGATGCTCCTGCAAATAAGTTTTGACAAATGTTATCACCTCAAAGATCATTCCATGCAATCCTAACTAATGCACAATTAATGTCAGGTTGGAATGCCACAGCAATACACATACAGATGATAAATGTATTGAGTTCAGGGCAAGAAAGATTTGATTAATGAATCTTGTGCATTTAAAGGCAGAAGTTACTAAAAGAGTGCATGATAATGGTTTCAGCAACAGTAAACGATTAGACATCACTTAGTTATCAGCTAAGCAAATAAAGTAATACTCACAGACTGCCCTTCATAGATATACCCATTTGCATCACCAACAGCAATAGCACTTATCCAGCTAATCTTGAGGTAATCTTGAGGTACTTGGAGATTGCACAGGGATGGCAAATTGAACTGAGAATGGAGAACCTTGCAGCAGAAATTGGAGCCACATCTTGCAGTGTGTTATGTTTCATGTCAACAGAAATGATCCAGGCATTTTTGTCTTCTTCGTTCATCTTGGTTATCATGTAAAGAAAATCATCATCAAGCATACTCAGAGTGGGGATAGAACAAATCAGTCTCTTCAGTTCCATCTTTTTGGTATTATTGTCCCACAGCTCAGGCAAAACAGCGGCATAACTGGGATCAACCAAGATGTCAGTTTTGTCAACTGTGAAACGCTTGCGCCAATCTTTCCAAGAAGGCAACCTATTCCATGTTGTGGCTTTCCAACCATTATTACCATTGGTCTCGTCAGTGTAGCAGTATTCTACGTCCACAAACTTGATCAGACCATTGCAGCAGGCGACATCCCGTACACACTCTGGGGCTGTTTCGCCGCATACAGTTTCACCATAGGCATCCGTGGTGTACACCACTGGCTTAGGGAATGTCATATATCTCACAACTGGGTAGTCGTCGAACATCTTTTCGAGCAGAATAATACCATGCCAGAGATCAACCAAGCCCAACGAATCGTGTCCTATATTGATCAGCTTGTCGGTCTCATGCTCGAGGGCTACCTTGTGATTCTCAGAACGGGACAAGTCCTGCAAGACTGGTTTAACGTCCCACTTTCTGTTCTTGGATGAGAAGATGTATAGCTCGAACTGGCAAGCTACATCAGAGGGCACCCATTCAATATTGAGGAAGGCCACATTATAGTGCTCACTGACACCGCTGCGACAAGGGAAGAGGCCAAATTTCTCGGAGTTGAAGGACATGACATTGGGGTCAGGAAGCAGGTCGAGCCATGGACTCCAGGGGGCAGCCCTGTAGACGAAGTAATCGCATGGGCTCATGTAGGTGCCAGACCTCATGGGACGGGGGGACAATTTGACGCGGAAGAGAACGAGGGATCCTTCCGCGGCGAGAACGGAGGGCTCACAGTCGAGGCCGTCCTCCTCCAGTCCCGGGCAATGGACAGTGAAGTAGGAAAGACCCGGCGGATCGACGAGCCAGAAGGACACCTGGATGATCTGGCCCTCGCTCGTCTGGGACTCAGCGGTGGATTTGTTCCGGCGGTCGGAGATGTACGCTGTTTCATCCAGCATGACCCAGTCGGGAGAGCCGCAGCGTCGGGAGGCGCCGACGGCGGAGGACGGAAGCTGCAAGGTTGGGGGATGATAGGAAGCGGAGGAAATCCCCATGGATCGGTAAGGTCACAGGATTTGGCAATTAGGGTTCGGGGGAGGCTGATGACGATGGACGAGGAGTATGCGGCAGATCTGGGCAGACGAGGCGCAGATCGAGGCGGAGGCGGCGCTTGGCTGATGGGTGATGCGTCGTCGAAAGCGTCGAATCGGGGCGGCTGCAACCAGGAAGGAGGAGGGGATGCGAGACGCCAGGGGGGCTTGGGCCTTGGGTTTAGCTGCGACACGCCAAATCCATGTACTCCTACCGAGGCTCCGAGGCTCCGTCCGCTTGGTGAGTTGGGCTATCAGGAAGTTATATACGGACTCGTTTTGTTCATTTGAAAATCGTCAAAATCATGGATAGTACTTATTAGGTGGTATTTTTTTTTTCTCCTGAAGATAAAAGTGAGGATGAAGATTAAGTTTTTTACGTAAAACGAGGTAGTATTAATGTATGATTGATTGAGTTTAATTATTACAACTTGAAAAATATATATGATATTTTAGGGCAACTTTTATACGAAAGTTTTCATACAAAACGCACCATTTAGTAGTTTGAAAAGCGTGCCATGAAAATCTTAATCTTCATCCAACTCTTGTTGGAGAAAAGAATAGGACCTTATAGAAACTTGTTAGCCTTGATCGGGTGTCCCTGATCGAGGTTATGAGACCTGGTAACGTAATAAGATGATAGGAAATGACTTCATACAATAGCGATATGGAAACAGGGGATCGATGGATAAACATTGTGCACTGAGATAACATAATAGTTGTACGAACTCATTTGTATTGATATATACGAGCTAAACTTACAATTAGTATATCAATCTTATACAAAAATTTACATAGCTAATCAATATCTCAACAATTCTGAGAGCTTATTGCATCCTGTCTGATTCTGGACCCGTTGGACGATATAATCGTTGATGAAGTGTATGGACCTGAATGCGCTTCTCATGATATCGACGTAGGGCCTGTTGGTATCTGGCTGATTGCACGGCAACTCGTTCCCAGTGCTCTTCTAACAAGCTGACGTGGTCGGCTCGCCATTCATCCTTATACTTATCCGAGTACTCTGTTGGTATTGGTTACCAATACCAAATAAATCATCAAGTGCAAGGTACCAACGTAGCACTTCACCTCACAGTATTCCATATGTATCGAATCACAAAGAACATGTGTGTATAATTTAGAACATAATTCAACCAAGGACAACTATGGTAGGTTAGGCTAGAGAAATTCCTATATTTTGAGTCAAAAGTTCTTAAAATTTTAATTAAAAGTTTAAACTCTAAGTTTGAAAGTTTTTTTAATTCAAGTTAAATGATTTTAATTGAAGCTTCGAATCTTTAGTTAGAAGTTTTTATCCCTAATACTTAATTAATTATGCGATAATAAGTTGTTCCGTTTTCCATGCCGAAGGGATAGGCTCCCAACCGGCATAAACGAACGCAGAGTACAAATTTTGATATTGCACTACACATATTATACAATCATGAATCACGTTGACAAAACTTTCATCACGTGTTAACAAATTCAGCATCAAAAGAATATCCTCCAGTGGTTTCAATATTGGATCCAACTCATATGTTTGTGCCTAAAATCTGATGGGTAGAATCTCGAATCGATCACAGTCCACCGAGGTGTTTTTGGATCCTCTGCACGTCCTGCCCGTGATCTTGAACGCCTTCTTGAGGACTCGTCCGGCAGCCGCGGCTCCGTCCGGAACGCCGAGAAGGGCACGAGCTGCGCGCCGGGGCTCTGGCTGTTGAGCCCGGACAGCACGACGGCCGGCACCGCCGTGTCCATGTTGTACAGGAAGGGCACCATGCCCTCGGAACACGAACGCCTCGCCGGCGCGCAGCAGCTGGGTGTACAGCCGGTACGACGTGTCGGCGAACCCGACCAGGACGCTCCCGCTGAGGACGAGCGCCGCCTCCGACGCGCGCGGGTGGGAGTGCGGCGCGCCATGCCGCCCGGCGCGAGGCGACGCGCGCCATGGCGAGGCCCTGCGCGTTCGCGCCGGGCAGCGACGCGGCCGGGCTCGTCAGCGTCGCGTTGAAGCCGTAGAGCGTGGCGGCCGGGTTGGTGGCGCGCGAAGTAGCGCTGGAACGTGGCGAAGTGGTCGGCGCGTGCCAGCGCCGGGTCGATGCAGGCGAGGCCGTTCAGGTGGAACGCCCCGGCCGCGGCCGCCGCCGCCGTGTCGGCGACGCAGTAGTCGAAGAGGAGGTCGGGATCACATCTGCAGAGGACGGCGAAGAGGGCGAGCGAAAGGAGGATTCGATGGGCGACGGCTGCTCGCATGGCGGCTTCTCGATCAGGTTGGCTCCAGTTTAGGCGGGAAAGGAGTATATGCCTCTACTCTCTAGATGATTAGGTCGAGATATCAGTAGCTGTTACTACCTGTGTATTTATGTCTAGAATGTTGTTGCAATGTGATGATGCTTTCAAGTTACTGTGGGTATGAGTAGCGGGAAGGTAAGGGCTAGCTTGCCTTGGAGCATGAGGTACGTGCTTTCTGGCTTTTGACCAACCTTGATCAGCAGGAGGATTCGTCAAGCTCATTTCAATCTGATCCGAAGCATGGTACAGGCAGGAGGCAGCATCACACCCCCTTTGTATAATTGTATTGAGCAAATTTGATATGTAATTGATGGCATATAAAACGACAGGGTCACAACTCACTAGGGTGTGTATTGTGTTGAACTTCGGTGTTACAGCAACCTTGTTGTGGTGATTACAGCGGCGATACATCTTTAAGCTCGTCCAGAAAGAGGCAGCCAAACACTGTATTGAAAAATTCAGTGCCCCTGATGACACCCTGGCTTCCCACGAGAGCTTGAGTGTCATATTTGCATGCCCTCGTGCAGTCCGGACAATATGTCACCTGCATTTCATTTTATAAATTTTCGGAACAGTGAGAGGAATTACTAGGAAGAAGGTTTTAATGCTTATATAATACAATAGCTGAACATCTATAAAATTCCAAATGTAATAGTCAAATTTCAATTGGAAGCTTATGCTTGGGTGGCAAACAGAGATTAACTGAGTGTTACTTCCTGACTTTTGTACCACATCTTGCCTGACATACTATGTATGTGAGGCTACAACAAGAATATCTAAATCAACATACTGGCATATCTTCTGAAATTAATTCTGAGCTGGGCATAAAATGAGAATGCGCAAGGGCTTTCATTAGTTCAGTGAAGCATATGGGCAATGGCTTTCACACGTTCAGTACTATATAACTTTAACCATGTGCCGCGGCACTACAATTGTTGTGTAGATATGCAGGTTTCAGCATGTCATGTCAACAATAGGGGGAGGCAACGAAATTTCAGCGGTTGCAGGATAGGAAAGTAGGTAAGGCATACCTCCAAAATCTTCGGATTGAATTTATTATCAAGCATGACATCAACCCCATAGATAGCCCTAGAGAACGGGTTCTGCATCTCAGGATGAACAGCTGTGGCTGACTCAAAGACACATCGTATCATATCCCGTATGCGTCCATGGATCTCCAGCCATTTAACTAAAATTTTAGTCAGAAGTCAGTAACTAGACATGCATAATATAAAGAGAAAAATGCAAGCTGACCTTGGTGCTCCTTCTCAAACTCCTTGACAAACTCTGGTGTGTTCATATGGTTCATCCTTCCAATATAATTCTGGAAGGGAAATATAGTTAAGCATCCTAATCACATTTTAATTCTGAGAAAAAAATATATCATATTTCTAGAATCTAGACTTTCACATGATATTTGATGCCAACATCCCTTCCAATATAATTCTGGAAGGGAAATATAGTTAGGCATCTAAAGCACATTTTCATTCTTAGAAAAAAAACTATAAACATAACATAAGCATAAAGCCAGAACATAAAATCACTTAAAGAACAGGAAAGAACATCTGAACACACACTACTTATACACTCCTGACAGCAACTAACATTCATGGTCCCACAAATAATATGTATAGTTACAATCAAATTTGAACATACCATCACGGTGAAATGGGTTTCATATTCAAAAAAGCTTGTTTTCTCCAGAGTGTACTGATTGTTTGCTAACCTAACCTGCGAATAATAAGTTATATGCACCAGAGTCACAAAATAATTAGTAAGTATCACAGTGAACAATGAGATCGATCAAAAGTATCATTCGAATTAAAGGTCATACCCAAAACACATCAGAAAGAAATATCTCTAAAGGGCATATACTGCGGACGAAAACAATATATCGCAGATCAAACTTCCTTCCTTGGAAAAGTGCAGGGCATTCGATATATTTTTGGCATATTTTGGGACCTGTCTCCATGAGTCTAATGATAGCAGATAAATCACCAGTAACAGTAGTGTCAATTGTTCTTGCCATATTCCAAGGCTTCATAATCCATAAGTTATCCATACCATCTCTCTTTCTCATACAGTAATCTCCAATGAGTGGAGATAAATGTGTCTCCAGGTTATACGTAGGTTGAAGCCATTCAGGTGAACCCCATGCCTGTAGAAGTTGATGCTAATTTTCAGATGCCATTGAAAGAATATGGTGTTTATTGTATGGTTTTTTGACATAAGTTACACGCAATGTTTTCCCTGAAAAACAGATCTAAGCTAAACAGCTCAGTAGCTCACCTTGTGGATAGTCTGTGCCAAGTGATGTTTCATGACCAGGCAAGCTTCGAAAGGAAATTGATTTGTATATTGTTGGTCTGTAAGTCCTAGTGCATTCTTTAATTCCGAATCCACTTGCATGCTTACCCAAATGATGTCAGCTTCCTTTGGATCAGATGCTGCAGGCATACAAAATAGATACAAATGAGGAACATTTGGTGACCATATATAAGTAAACCATACGATGGAAGAGCACTATCAATATTTTTTTTGGGACTGGTCAGAGAAAACATAATACCTAGCTGATTCCTTAGGTAAACTAGTGCTAGCAAACACAAAAGCTTTTAATCTCAAATGAACATCTACGATTGGGTTCAAACTACCCAGATAAATGAATGTTCTATAATGTGCATCGCCAGCAAGCTACATCAATGCTTCCTACATAAACGAAGTTCCAAGGGAAAGGAGGACAAGTTGATTACAAGCTTAAAGTTAATGTTTTACATAAACAGAAGTTAAGAGTTTATTTCTATCTAAAGACAGTTGACCCTTACCCAAAAAAAAAAAAAACAGATAAACGATAAGGTAGGGTGGAATTTTCCTTACTGAGAACAAATTCTGGACGTGTTAGAAACTCCTCTACTTGGGGTATGTCGGTAAATACTCGAAGTGCATGGCCATAACTTGGACGGATACTTTTGGTCACCAGTGTTACTTTTCTTGAAGGACAGATACTGCTTGATTGAAGTTGTTCCTTGTACTTTCTGAATTCCTAAAAGGTTGAAAAGGGAGAGGAAGATAAACATATGGCCAAAAGATAAGACCGTTTATCCCAGCACCACAAGTTTACAGACTAAGTTTCTTGCCTGGATAAAATAATTCTCTGGTGTGCGGAACCAGGCTGTAAGCCTAGCCGAGCGTTGTTTGTCCTCGCCAACACCAAACAAGAAATCACGAGTGCACTCTTCTCCAGTATGAACATCATGAACAGGCCACAAAATTGTGTAACTGAAAATGTTGGGTATTAGCAAGCTACATATTACTAACATGTTGCTGAAGTTCGAAGGACAATACCTTATGGCAGAAGCTAGTTTACCATCGGGCATGAACAGGAAAGGTGCTATTCTGAAGTTTGCATCGTCACTGTGGCGCATAGCTGAACCCAGCTCATCCATGACATACCTACATGAATAACCAGACACAAACCCACAAAATAGTAGCCACAGTGTTAATCAGATACAAAATTTTCTTTTCATGCCATTCAATTCAATATTTATGACTGCAGAAAAGTGAAAACAAGCAATGTTCTAGATCGTCTAAAGGTGAATATCTACACTAGGCAAACCTACCTATGGCTAGGGGCTAGTTGACACAATCATAATTATTTATGTTCAAACTTTTAGCAGAACTTCACCTCGAAGTTATTAAAATTACGCACAATGCTCCATAAAGGGATGAGAAAAGGTTGCAACTTGCAAGTAGTCATACCAAACAGGTGTTTCATCGATCTTTTCTTCATCAGCAAGCCGGTATGTCATAAGATATAACCACATTGCACCAATAACTCTTTCAGGAAGGGATTCTTGTGGTGACCATTCAGGCAGACGTGGTTTAAGTGCAGAATCAATTATATGCTTACCACTCTCTATTATACTTGCCACATTGATACCATTTAGCAAAGATAGATTAGGAAGACACTCAAGAATGGAAATAGCACTGTTTCCAAGAGGGCCAGGAATATCAACCTGTGGAAAGAAATTTGCCATGAAAACCTTGATTGCAATCATCTTATTAATTTATAAAGAAGGTGATCTTATTTATGAGACAGACATGCAGTTAGGCTGGTAATACCTCCAACTCTTGTAACTGGGTAAATCCACTAATTAACTTCAAGAGATCGTCACTGGACATTTGATCCAAAGGATTACCACGGATGTTCAAGCTCAACAGGGAGGAAAGTTTTCTAGGAGAGAACACCTGTTGAATTGTATATGCAGAGAAGGGAATTATCAGCAAAAGAGTTCCACATTTCAAGATTGTACAGTTTGGAAAATAACATCTTAAAGTCAAAATGTGCCAAATGGATTAGTGAATAATTTTGATCAAGAAAATGAATTAGTGAATAATGTCAATAAAGAAGACCAATTATAGCTATTACCACTGGTAGTTTGTGGATACACCTATCTGAGAGATCGAGAGACACAATATTCTCCAATGGTATGCTTTCCGCTGAGGAACAGGGATTGTCTGCTCCAATAATATCCCCACAGAAACCTAAAGCCCATTCTCCAGCTTTCCTCGTAAAATGTGAATTGTATATTTCCAATTCAGGTAGACCGTCAAGAATAACTTTGTCAACACTATCAACATTAAGGAAAAAAAACATCAGAATGCCACATGACAAAAGAAGAGATGGCGAATGGCCCAACCAAAACTGGTCACTTGTTTGGTTTGAGGATCCATTTATCACCTCAGCATTTTTTTTATAAGTTTATGTTTGTTAGTACATGTTTATTACTATGATGAAGAAGGAAGTCATCCCACTAAAACCATGGGAAGACCTCATGATGAACCAACTCATCCTAAGATGGTTTTATTCTTCAAATTAAAGAGGACATATACTATAACTGAGCAAAATAATATCTCAATTATCTTAAGATGTTGTTCACTTCCTTTCTGTTCAAGCACAGAAGTTACAATTTTCTCCTATCAATCATGTTGAGATAACTACATGATTCCACAATAACTAGTTGCTGGTCAACTTCCATCAGGACCCCCAGAGTTATTTTCCTACTTGGACTTATCAGGCTATAACAGTGAAAAACTTGAAATGAAAAATATTCACAACAGAATTAACAAAATTAAAACTTCAACAAAAAAAATAAGGCTTGATTCTGACCCTTCCTTCAGTGCAGGGTTCTCATTCAACCAAAGTGCCTTTAGCCTTCTACATTCCCCTATTCCTTTCATTATTTTCTCTGGATCCTGAAGCTTGTTTCCCCATAGGTTGAGGGCTACCATATTCTAATGGCATACAAAGAAAATAAAAGGAAAACTTCAGAACATACACAAAATTCAAAGAAACATGAAATTATGGTAAAAATACACATCTCAAAGTCATAATGTTTTTGGGGAGCAAGACCAGTACTAAACATTAGTACTTTTTTTTACGAAACGATCTTTAACACTGGAAAGTTTCTTTTCCTGAAGAATAATTCAAACCAATTTATTGGATCATCTACAAAGATATGCACAGCAGGGTTTTTTTTTTTTTATCAGATAAGGCAGATAAACAACTTTTTGGTGTATGTTGCAGACAACGGCAACTAAAAAGTAAAAACATGAATAAATAATATATAAAGGGAACGGACCGGAAATTTTGAAGATAGATCCAAAGCTATTAGCATGTCATCATCAATTCCAAGCTCCTCAAGTTCCAGCCATGCTGCAAAGTCACTTCCCTTCTCCTGGATTCTAGTCCTTTCTTTCTCAACTACCTCCAAGGCCATCTCCAAACTCCCTCCTTCCATTGTCCTGTTCATTCTTCAAGTTCAGTTCTCTTGTCCAGATCCACACACATCAATGCTGCCATTCTTTCAGCCAGTCCTGGTACTTCCCTCAACTGCATATCACCAAAATAAGAGCATAAGAGCACTCATGGAAGTAAAAGCTCTGTAAATGAACACTCACAAAATGTGATTTGTTGGTCAGTCGACATAGCTATCAGATGATAGCACTGAAAAGAATAAAACGGACCCTGATTTGCAGTGTCGACCACTTATTAACCAGCCATAAGAAAGCTAATAAGTACAAGACGTTAACAGCACCCCAAAAAAAAAAAAACTATGACACTCTTAAGTTAGTTCGAACTGTAGCTGCGCTCACTTAACTAGTCAATACTCCAATTCACAGTAATAACACATTAACAATCAGCAAGGACCATGCTAAACTCGTTCCATGTATCCAACATAAAAGTAAATAGCATAATAGTACAGCATAAACCCTACTTGAAGTCACAAGAGTAAACAAATTAAATCAACAAGTCCGTTATAATGTCGTCATTGCGCTCCCATTCATCAGTAATACACTACGTTATGGGCCATAATACAGCTAGGAAGCACAAAACCCGCCAAAATCGCACTAATCACTTCCCAACAAACTAGCGCAACTGATTCCACAAAAGTAAACCACGGTTCCAGGGATAGTATTAGTACCTGCTTAAGCGCATCGGAGAGGCGGAAGGACCAGGCGTGGTCGACGAGGAAGACATCGGACTCCCTCCCTAGAGTCCCCTCAGCGGCGAGAACGAGCCTCCGCTGCCTCCCTCCCTCGCAGGGCTCTACCGAGAAGGCCTCCCCGCCGTCGAACACCTCGTCGGCGAGCTTGCGGTAAAGCCGCTGGTGCAGCGACGGCGGGATCCCGGAGGCGGCCAGCAGGTACGCGTGCACCCTCGCGAAATCCTCGTAGCTCCGGATGCGATCATCCAGTGAGGGCGGCGGCCGGGACATGGCGATAGCCCCCGGCGAGCGGCGTCGGCGGCGGCGAACGGGGTGAGCTGGGAGAAGAAGGGTTTAGAGGCTTGAGCTAGCGACTGGTAAAACCGCCTCACACCCTGACCCATGGGCCCAATAGCAACCAAGCGCTTTTTGGGCCGCGTGGTAGTAGACATGCTGTTGGATAGGCCTTATCCACAAGGAATGGGCCGAGTTTTTTAAACTAAAAGGAAAAAGTACACCGAAGGTCCCTCAACTTGTCATCGAATTACAAAATCGTCCCTCAACCGTAAAACCATATTATATGACATCTCTCAACTTACAAAACCGTTCAGTCTAGGTCCTTCGGTGGTTTTGACCCGGTTTTGATCTGATGGGCGGCTGAGTCAGCGCGGGACCCACGTGGGCCCCACATGTCAGGGTGACCACGTCACCACTCTCTCTCCCCTTTCTCTCCCTTTCTCTCCAAGTTTCCCTTGGGCGTGGATGGTGGCATCATCTTCGACGCGGCGGGGAGGAGGGCCAGCGTGGCTGGCGGCTGGCAGGGGAGGAGCGCGGCGGAGCAGGTAGGTGGAGCGGCGGCGGCGGGCGAGCGCCGGGAGGTCGCCGGTTGAAGAGGGGGAGCAACGGCGGGCGAGGCGGCAGTGGGCTGCTGGCACGCGGCTGGAGCAGGAAGGCGGAGCGGGAGCGCGGCGGGGTGAGCTCTCGCACAAAGATGCTGAGGTCGACGCCGTCCTCGGCCGGCCGCATCGGCGCCGCCTCCGCTTGCGCCGGGACGAGGCGTAGGATGGCCCAAGGAGGTGGGTGAGCGCGCGGCGGCCGGCGGAACGGAGCGCCGACGGCGGCAAGCAAGCGCGCGGCCGACGGAACGGCGGGCGAGTGAGCGGCCGCGAGACAGCCGCCGAACCTTCCCTCCTCTCTCGTCGCCCCGCCGACCTCCTCTTGACCCGCCGGCCTCCTCCCTTCTCCAGCGTCGCCGCCGTCACCGCCGCCGCGTCGCCTGTCGCTGGCCGCCGATGCCCGTTCGTCTCCGCGTTCGTCGTGGGCGGCACTACAGGGCCAGGTTGAACCTGCAACCGACGGTGACGCGGCCGTTCGGCGCGGCGGTGCGGGCGGGGCTGAAGGACACACTCTTCCCCGATGACCCGTTCCTCGGGCTCGGCGGGATGCCGCCCGCGTGGCGTGTGGCGAGGTACTTCGTGCCGGTGCTGGACTGGGCCGCGGGGTACCCCGTGGCGAGCTTCTGGTACGAGCTCGAGGAACCTCGGGGTGGGGCCGGTGGCCACGTCGTCGCTGCTGGTGGCGGTCCATCGTTGGCCTCAAGGTGAGGGCGTTCGACGACCCGCGGCTGTTCACGCAGCTCGTCTTCACAACGGCCTTCTTCACCGGCGTCCTGCAGGCTGCTCATGGATTCCTCAGGTAACGCGAGATCGATCAACTCCAATATTTTGTGTGTGTTCCTGAGATTTCTGACTGGTATATATATCGATTTATGTTTGCTGCAAGGCTGGGGATCCTGATGGATTTCATGTCACGGCCGGCGATCACCGGGGTTCATGGGGCGCACAGCGGTCGTGATCAGCTGCAGCAGCTCAAGGGTTTCCTTGGCATGACGCACTTCAACACCAGGAAGTCTCCGCCTTCGTCGTCGGGGCCGTCGCGCTCATCGCCGCGCTGTTCGCCGTCCGTCCCGCGTCGTCCGCCCGCGACGTTGCCGAGCGCGTGGAGCGTGACGGCGACCATGGACGGGGAGAGGCGGAGGCGGCCCACGAGGCGGGAGACCGCCGGGGGAGAAGTGGGACCCCGCGGGCGTCGGCGAGGACGCGGAAGTGGAGGAGGAGGACGCGAGCACCGGGAGGGAGGCGCGGCGTGGCGGTGCGGGGAGAGAGAGAGAGGAGAAAAGTGTGCGAGAGAGAGGAGGGGAAAGAGAAGGTGATACGTGGCCACGCTGACACGTGGGTCCCACGTGACTCAGCTGCCACGTAGGAAAAAACCGGGGTTAAAACCACCGAAGGACTTAAAGTGAAAGGTTTTTGTAAATTAAGAGATGTCCTGTATCTGGTTTTGGGGTTAGGCGATGATTCTGTAAATCGATGACAAGTTGAGGGACCTTCGGTGTACTTTTTCCAAACTAAAATCCACACACATTAGATATAGGTCCAGGGAGAAAAGGGTGCGCCACCCGTAGCAAATCCCAATCAAGAATTCAAGATCGAAAATTAAATTTTCCCGTACATATCCCAAAAAAAAAAATCCCGTACATAAATCGAATCGCTGCTTCGATTCTCTCCCTAGAGAGGTACTCCAAAACCCTAGTTCATAGATCATTACACGATGATGATTCAAACCCGCCTCGCCACCGCCTTCCGGCCTCCCGCGTGGATGCTCCTCGAGGATAAGGTGCACCACGCGCAGTGCACAAATGCCACCACGGCGACGGCCACGACGAGCCACGGCGACGTCGTCGAGGTCTCCTTCTGCGTCGACAACCCGCTGGCCATCTCCTACCTGTGCGTGCACAGCCCCACCCTGACGGCAGCCGATTTCACCGCCGCGCCCTCCGTCGCCTGCTCGTCGGAGGACCTGCTCCTGCTGCTCATGCCGATGGCCTTCTCGGGGAGGTTCTCCGGGAGGGTTGACAAGGAGTACTTCATGTAAAGGGCCGGATCCGGCCGCAACGAGTCGCCGTCTCTTCGCCGGATCCCAACCCACGATCCACGATACAATCGCGGGGAGGACATTGGTATCATCCGGTGTGGTGACCATGGGCAATTCTTCCTGGCTGCTCTCCTGTTCACCTCTTGCAATATTCGTGAGTTCACTCTCCACCTTTATTCCTCGGCATCGGATCAGTGGACTATGAAATCAGTGCCATTGGACCCTTCTTGCAATCTTGAAAGGGTTGATAGTAAGTATTACCCAGCCTTACCCCACAAGACGATCCAGCTTGGAGGAAGCCTGCTAGGATGGGTAGATCTTTGGAAGGGCATTTTGATCTGCGACGTGCTTGCTGATCACCCTGTGGTGCGTTTCGTCCGTCTGCCAGAGCTCATGCCGGGTAATTATCACCATGGGTCTCCGCATATGATTCGAGATGTTCATTGTACGGGTGGAGTGATCAAGTTTATTGAGATGGAACAATTCTTGATACCTACTGTTGAACCCACTCAAGAACCTACTCAAGGTAGAAGACGCCCTGGGGAAGAAGCAAACATACTCTATGACTGGGACTTAGAACCACCCTGCAAAGAAGATGCTCCTGATCCTGATATCTGGCTTAAAAGCTTTGTTGGTTGGAGGACAGTGATATGGGATAGGATGGTTTATGGGAATTGTTGGAATAAGATTTGCAAGGCTAGTTATGATGAGATCATGGTTCCTGATCCAAGTCACTATGAGATGTTAAGTGAATTAGGAGATGGCAGTGCTGGAAACCTGGTATTGATGAATTTGAGTACTGATTCCCCCACATTAAGTATTGGTGGTGATAATGTGGTTCATATGAGTTCCACTGTCAAATTGGACCATGGAAGATCAGTGATGATGGCTCTTAACCTTCAAAGGAAGACAGTGGAAGCGCTTGCACTATATGGTCCTGAAAGAAAGAACTGCCACCCATACAGACCTTGTACGCTGTCAAAGTATTTGAAGATAAGTCCAGGTAATTAATCATTAAGCTTTTAAAGGAAGGAGTACTGCTTGGACCATCTGAGTGAATGAAAGTGGACCAGGATGCCAAATAATCGGAGCCCATTTTAAGAAGTGTTAAATTATCAAATCCCTCTTGTTTCCTACTAACTGTACTACTGTAATTGCAGGTTCTTTTCGTGATTGGAAAGTGAATGATCTTCCACGGGCCATTTCTAAACCTGTTCCGCAACCTATTAGCATGCGGCCCTGGCGCACTGATCTTGGTGGCAACCGGCATCAACGACGGGCTGCACCTTACTAGCCGAGCAACTAGTAGTGTTGTGTAGAGCTTAGACTTGCTTGTCATGTGCTAATTACGGTTGTCATCTCTTACTCAAGGTAGAAGACGCCATGGGGAAGAAGCAAACATACTCTATGACTCGGACTTAGAACCACCCTGCAAAGACGCTAGCTGCTCCTAATCCTGAAATAATCTGTCTTAAAAGCTTGGTTGGTTGGAGGGCCGTGATATAGGATAGGATGGTTTACGGATACTTTTGGAACAAGGCGTGCATGGCTAGTTTTGACGAAATCATGGTTCATGATCCAAGTCATTATGATTTGTTGAGTAAACTGGGTGATGGCAGTGCTGGAAACTTTTGCGCGTTCACGAAAAAAATGGCAGTGCTGGAAACTTGGTGTTGATGAATTTAAGTAGTATTGCTTGCCCCACACTAAGTATTGTTGGTGATAATGTGGTTCACAACTTCACAGGAAGTCCAGATTGGACCATGAGAGATCAGTGATGTACTCTTAAACTTCAAAAGAAGACATTAGAAGTACTTGCACAGTTCTAATATATTGACGTGCAATCCTTTTGCACGTTCGCAAAAAAGAAGTACTTGCACAGTTGCACTGTATGGTCCTGAAAGATATATCTACGACCCATTATTCAGACCTTGTGTGCTACCAAATTATTTGAGCTTTTAAAGGAAGGAGTACTGCTTGGATTGTGGAGCGATTTCATCGTTAATGGAACCTTTTATGGTTCATTGAAACAGGAAACTTGAATTCTAAATCTCCGTATGATCAATTTCATGGATTAGAAGGGTTTATTTAGGATCAAATTTCATGGAGTAGAAGACTTGTTTGGCGATTCCCGCCGAATGGTGTGCGCTATTCTGCCAACGACGAGGCTTTAGGATTCGCGCGTGACAGATGGGCCAATATCGGCGGAGCCCTTCGGGCATCGTGGCCTGTGGTCCATAGCCCATGGGCCTTGGCTGCGCGGCTCTCGGCCACATTTCCACCAGCAAGGACAGCATGCCGTAGCTCTAACCTGAGCCTTTTTTTTATCTCCGTGTCTTCTTCCCACCAATGTTTGATTATTTTTTTTCTGTTCAACGAGTGCCTTGATTTTCTTCGGTATATAATATTACCTTTTTTTTTGTTATAAACGCCTCAAGTCTAGAATCGTTTACAGTCTTGATTCTTTCATGAGCACCTCTCAGAAGTCAGAACCAAACACTAGACAATATTTTTAAAAAAAAAAAACGTGAATCATAGACATTAGTAGACAGTGACTCTGTTTGGCGTACGCACGGACGACCATACCGTTCCATGGTGTCTTTGTCTGACGGAGGCAATAGCATTGGATGAATCGCTAACAAGACAAGCAGGGTAAACAAATCAAAAACGATCGAGACCAATTTGACATCATTATTTTGAGAATGCAGAGCGCTGTCAGCCTGTCACCAGTTTCCTGCCAATTATCGGATCAAAAACGAATGATCTAGTTGTTCTCCGGGAGGGTTGACAAGGAGTACTTCATGTAAAGGGCCGGATCCGGCCGCAACGAGTCGCCGTCTCTTCGCCGGATCCCAACCCACGATCCACGATACAATCGCGGGGAGGACATTGGTATCATCCGGTGTGGTGACCATGGGCAATTCTTCCTGGCTGCTCTCCTGTTCACCTCTTGCAATATTCGTGAGTTCACTCTCCACCTTTATTCCTCGGCATCGGATCAGTGGACTATGAAATCAGTGCCATTGGACCCTTCTTGCAATCTTGAAAGGGTTGATAGTAAGTATTACCCAGCCTTACCCCACAAGACGATCCAGCTTGGAGGAAGCCTGCTAGGATGGGTAGATCTTTGGAAGGGCATTTTGATCTGCGACGTGCTTGCTGATCACCCTGTGGTGCGTTTCGTCCGTCTGCCAGAGCTCATGCCGGGTAATTATCACCATGGGTCTCCGCATATGATTCGAGATGTTCATTGTACGGGTGGAGTGATCAAGTTTATTGAGATGGAACAATTCTTGATACCTACTGTTGAACCCACTCAAGAACCTACTCAAGGTAGAAGACGCCCTGGGGAAGAAGCAAACATACTCTATGACTGGGAGTTAGAACCACCCTGCAAAGAAGATGCTCCTGATCCTGATATCTGGCTTAAAAGCTTTGTTGGTTGGAGGACAGTGATATGGGATAGGATGGTTTATGGGAATTGTTGGAATAAGATTTGCAAGGCTAGTTATGATGAGATCATGGTTCCTGATCCAAGTCACTATGAGATGTTAAGTGAATTAGGAGATGGCAGTGCTGGAAACCTGGTATTGATGAATTTGAGTACTGATTCCCCCACATTAAGTATTGGTGGTGATAATGTGGTTCATATGAGTTCCACTGTGAAATTGGACCGTGGAAGATCAGTGATGATGGCTCTTAACCTTCAAAGGAAGACAGTGGAAGCGCTTGCACTATATGGTCCTGAAAGAAAGAACTGCCACCCATACAGACCTTGTACGCTGTCAAAGTATTTGAAGATAAGTCCAGGTAATTAATCATTAAGCTTTTAAAGGAAGGAGTACTGCTTGGACCATCTGAGTGAATGAAAGTGGACCAGGATGCCAAATAATCGGAGCCCATTTTAAGAAGTGTTAAATTATCAAATCCCTCTTGTTTCCTACTAACTGTACTACTGTAATTGCAGGTTCTTTTCGTGATTGGAAAGTGAATGATCTTCCACGGGCCATTTCTAAACCTGTTCCGCAACCTATTAGCATGCGGCCCTGGCGCACTGATCTTGGTGGCAACCGGCATCAACGACGGGCTGCACCTTACTAGCCGAGCAACTAGTAGTGTTGTGTAGAGCTTAGACTTGCTTGTCATGTGCTAATTACGGTTGTCATCTCTTACTCAAGGTAGAAGACGCCATGGGGAAGAAGCAAACATACTCTATGACTCGGACTTAGAACCACCCTGCAAAGACGCTAGCTGCTCCTAATCCTGAAATAATCTGTCTTAAAAGCTTGGTTGGTTGGAGGGCCGTGATATAGGATAGGATGGTTTACGGATACTTTTGGAACAAGGCGTGCATGGCTAGTTTTGACGAAATCATGGTTCATGATCCAAGTCATTATGATTTGTTGAGTAAACTGGGTGATGGCAGTGCTGGAAACTTTTGCGCGTTCACGAAAAAAATGGCAGTGCTGGAAACTTGGTGTTGATGAATTTAAGTAGTATTGCTTGCCCCACACTAAGTATTGTTGGTGATAATGTGGTTCACAACTTCACAGGAAGTCCAGATTGGACCATGATGGACATGAAAGTCAGTGAGTACTCTTAAACCTTCAAAAGAAGACATTTAGAAGTACTTGCACAGTTCTAATATATTGACGTGCAATCCTTTTGCGCGTTGCGCAAAAAGAATACTTGCAAGTTGCACTGTATAGTCCTGAAGATATATCTACGACCCATTATTCAGACCTTGTGTGCTACCAAATTATTTGAGCTTTTAAAGGAAGGAGTACTGCTTGGATTGGGGAGTGATTTCATCGTTAATGGAACCTTTTATGGTTCATTGAAACAGGAAACTTGAATTCTAAAATCTCCGTATGATCAATTTCATGGATTAGAAGGGTTTATTTAGGATCAAATTTTCATGGAGTAGAAGACTTGTTTGGCGATTCCCGCCGATGGTGTGCGCTATTCTGCCACGACGAGGCTTTAGATTCGTGCGATAAAAGTCCATTAGGATTCGGCGTGACAGATGGGCCAATATCGGCGGAGCCTTCGGGCATCGTGGCCTGTGGTCCTAGCCCATGGGCCTTGCTGCGCGGCTCTCGGCACATTTCCACCAGCAAGGACAGCATGCCGTAGCTCTAACCTGAGCCTTTTTTTATCTCCATGTCTTCTTCCCACCAATGTTTGATTATTTTTTTTTCTGTTCACGAGTGCCTTGATTTTCTTCGGTCATATATTACCTTTTTTTTGTTAAAACGCCTCAAGTCTAGAATCGTTTACAGTCTTGATTCTTTCATGAGCACCTCTCAGAAGTCAGAACCAAACACTAGACAATATTTTTTAAAAAAAAAAACGTGAATCATAGACATTAGTAGACTCTGTTTGGCGTACGCACGGACGACCATACCGTTCCATGGTGTGTTTGGTCTGACGGAGGCAATAGCATTGGATGAATCGCTAACAAGACAAGCAGGGTAAACAAATCAAAAACGATCGAGACCAATTTGACATCATTATTTTGAGAATGCAGAGCGCTGTCAGCCTGTCACCAGTTTCTGCCAATTATCGGATCAAAAACGAATGATCTAGTGCTCCTCACCGTTCGTTGAGTCCCTGTCTGGGTGTCGCCGCTGTACCTGCATGGTCCTTGCACTTGATGGCTCTGATGCCAGTGCAGGCTGCGAGTACACACAGATTTGAAGAGGTAATTGACATAGCACAGCTCAAGGCATGCACGAAGCATGTCGCACGATGAAATTAACCATGTATCCTAATATGTTATCGCCCTGCAGATGTATTAGCTGAGAGAAGGCATCACATAGATCATTTGGAGCAAGAGAGTACACGAACTACTGCAACGGAGAGTTTTATTTTCTGGAAACAACCGCAAGGAGTTTTGATTTTTGAACTTTTTCCAACACTCCAACTGTCCAAGTTCCAACAGAATCAAAGCCAATTCTTTAATTGTATATACTCATATAGCCCTATATAAGCTAATTGATCCATCGATCCATAACCATTTTCTGTGAAGCAAAGGAGCCCGCTATTAATAGCAACGGCAGGCCATCATCCTCTCTGCCCCTCGACACGCACACCCTCTCGGCCTCTGCTCGTCGTGTGCACGCACAGTGCACCGCGTGTCCGCGCCATGAAGCAGCGGCATGCCACCGCCACCGCCTCGGCGCTCTTCGCGCTGCTCCCGCTGTCGCTGCTGCTCTTCCGGCTGCTCGTCCTCCTCGTGCGGCTCCGCCTCGCCGCCTTCCGCGACGCCGCGCTGTCGCTCCACTTCCTCGCCCGCCTCCGCATCCGCCCCGTCCACCTCCGCCTCCCGGGCCCCGACGCCACCACGGTCCGCGTCTGGTGCCCCGCGGCGCCGTCCGCCAAGCCGCGCTGCTCCTCCTCCACGGCTTGGCGGGGACTCCAAGTGGACGTGGGCGCGCAACCTCCCGGCGCTGTCGCGCCACTTCCACGTCTACGCGCCCGACCTCCTCTTCTTCGGCGCGCACTCCCGCTCGCCTCGCCCGCTCCGCACCGTCGCGTTCCAGGCCCGGTGCGCCGCCGAGGGCCATGCGGCTCCTCGGCGTCGACCCGCTACGACGTGGTCGGCATCAGCTACGGCGGGTTCGTGGCGTACCGGCTGGCCGCGTGGGGGGCAGGGACGGGTGCGAGGGTGGTGGTGATGACAGCGGCGTGGCGGCGACGCCGGGGGAGATGAGGGAGATGGCGGCGCGGGAGGAGAGGGCCGTCGAGGAGTCGCTGCTCCCGGAGG
>CM020180.1:6535537-6610762 GCA_009805545.1 Oryza longistaminata | reverse complement strand
GTTTTCTTCCGTAATATATTACCTTTTTTTTGTTAAAAACGCCTCAAGTCTAGAATCGTTTACAGTCTTGATTCTTTCATGAGCACCTCTCAGAAGTCAGAACCAAACACTAGACAATATTTTTTTAAAAAAAAAAAAACGTGAATCATAGACATTAGTAGACTCTGTTTGGCTACGCACGGACGACCATACCGTTCCATGGTTGGTTTGTCTACGGAGGCAATAGCATTGGATGAATCGCTAACAAGACAAGCAGGGTAAACAAATCAAAAACGATCGAGACCAATTGACATCATTATTTTGAGAATGCAGAGCGCTGTCAGCCTGTCACCAGTTTCTGCCAATTATCGGATCAAAAACAGAATGATCTAGTGCTCCTCACCTCGTTGAGTCCTGTCTGGGGGTTCGCCGCGCTGTACCTGCATGGTCCTTGCACTTGATGGCTCTGATGCCAGTGCAGCTGCAGAGTACACACAGATTTGAAGAGTAATTGACATAGCACAGCTCAAGGCATGCACGAAGCATGTCGCACACGATGAAATAACCATGTATCCTAATATGTTATCGCCCTGCAGATGTAATTAGCTGAGAGAAGGCCACATAGATCATTGGAGCAAGAGAGTACACGACATACTGCAACGGAGAGTTTTATTTTCTGGAAACAACCGCAAGAGAGTTTTATTTTTGAACTTTTCCAACACTCCAACGTCCAAGTTCCAACAGAATCAAAGCCAATTCTTTAATTGTATATACTCATATAGCCCTATATAAGCTAATTGATCATCGATCCATAACCATTTTCTGTGAAGCAAAGGAGCCCGCTATAATAGCAACGGCAGGCCATCATCCTCTCTGCCCCTCGACACCACACCCCTCTCGGCCTCTGCTCCGTGGTGCACGCACAGTGCACCGCGTGTCCGCGCCATGAAGCAGCGCATGCCACCGCCACCGCCTCGGCGCTCTTCGCGCTGCTCCCGCTGTCGCTGCTGCTCTTCCGGCTGCTCGTCCTCCTCGTGCGGCTCCGCCTCGCCGCCTTCCGCGACGCCGCGCTGTCGCTCCACTTCCTCGCCCGCCTCCGCATCCGCCCGTCCACCTCCGCCTCCCGGGCCCCGACGCCACCACGGTCCGCGTCTGGTGCCCCGCGCGCCGTCCGCCAAGCCGCCGCTGCTCCTCCCCACGGCTCGGGGGGACTCCAAGTGGACGTGGGCGCGCAACCTCCCGGCGCTGTCGCGCCACTTCCACGTCTACGCGCCCGACCTCCTTCTTCGGCGCGCACTCCCGCTCCGCCTCGCCGCTCCGCACCGTCGCGTTCCAGGCCCGGTGCGCGCCCGAGGCCATGCGGCTCCTCGCGTCGACCGCTACGACGTGGTCGGGATCAGCTACGGCGGGTTCGTGGTTCGTTGGCGTACCGGCTGGCCGCCGTGGAGGGCAGGGACAGGGTGCCGAGGGTGGTGGTGATGACCAGCGGCGTGGCGGCGACGCCGGGGGAGATGAGGGAGATGGCGGCGCGGGAGGAGAGGGCCGTCGAGGAGTCGCTGCTCCCGGAGACCGCCGACGGGCTGCGCCGCCTCGTCCGCCGGTCCATGCACCGCCCGCCGCCATGGATGCCCGACTTCGTGCTCGACGATTTCATCAAGGTCAGTGCCTGCCTCTGTCCGATCGATGGCCCGTGTCGTCTTGTGTGTTTGCTTGGTATTTTAGGCGCAGTTTTGTTTGCTACTCCCATGGATAGAGCAGATGCTGTGCTATGCGCGCTAGCTCAGCATGCACGTGCTTGCTTCAGCTTAGCACATTCCAGCACCTACTACCACACTCGCTAATCCATCCAATAATGACTACTAGCCTGTGCAGGGCGAGAGTGCATCTTGCCGTTTTCAAATAATTAACTGGCACGATTAACTTTCACTACTAAAGCCTTGTCTTAATTACAGGCCCAGTTCTTTTCTTTTAATTAATATGTATATTTACCAAGGTTTTCATTAGCACGTTTTTTGGCTAAAAAATAGCGTCAAAGAAATAGCACGTTTTTTTAAACTAGCAAACGCTATTTTCTTAAAATAACTTTTCATATATAAGTTGCCTTTAAATATTAGCAAATAGAAGTTATTTTTATGTTTGTAATAATTAAAACTTACATGTGCTTCATTTTGCATGCACTAATTTTATCTTATATTTTAATCTATCTCAAACATCAAGATAAGAAAATGAAAAAAAAAATCATGTGGGACAAATTTAGCTTCGTGATGTTGTATCTAGTATCGTCATCGAGTTTTAAATATACAAGTTAACTTTTAGAAATGGTGTCTGATCATTTATCTTATTTAATAAAACTATACAAGTATTATTTACTCTCTCCCTCTCATGAAAAACTAACATAGTACCATATATGACATAATCATTATTGCAAGACTGCCACTAGAAAATTGGAAAAAATGCCACTAGAACTGTTATTCGAGTGGTATTCTTGCAAAATTGAAAAAACCGGTGGCAAATTTGCAAATACCCCTACTATGAATGGGACATACATCTGTTTATATTCGTAGTACTGGAATGTGTCACATCCGGATCTAGATTCGTTTTTATGGGACAGATGGATCGAGTACGTTGCATTGATGTGAAGATACTTAAAATCTGACTTGTATTTTTATATTTGTACTAAATTCATTTTAATAATCCGAAACAGCCAAACATCTTGTTTTTAAAAATCAACAGTGACGTATATTTAAAATTGGGGAGCAATTTAATTGTTCCTACAAGATTCACATGCAACATTTCCACTTACTGATAGAATGGAACAAGCCGCTTAAGGAAAACCTCGTTAATTGGTACAAAAACAGTACGGCGAACTTGCACTCTTTCTATTGTTGCGTATATATATGCATGTGTTGTGCACGTGCCGGATTGTGATGCAGAACCCCCCAAGTTTTTTTCTCACGAAAAACATGTACATTGATCGGTTTTTGAGCAATCTTGCCGGTCGAGCCAGGTTAGTAGAGTTTATATACGAAACTCCAGCTTAGATGGAGTGTACATTTAGATCGTACTGGATATACACATGCGTTTGACTTTAAGTATAAGCCTAATTGAGATTTCCACGAGTTTAAATCTAAAGTTAGGCCAAACATGGTAGCCGGAACCGAAAATACTATGCATACGACTTCTGCGTACGATTCTAGTACGATTTCTAACTGATGGTGAACGCCGTGCGTGCATCACTAGAAAACAGGAGACAAACGTTACGGGCTTTCGCTGGAAATCGTTAGTCGTACAAGTTTCGTACGTGAAAAATCGTATGTGTAGCAGCTCTCAGCAGGAACTAAGCGAGAACAATTGATGAACAGTTCCATATAAATTGCATGGTCAGGTGGACACATCCAAATTAAGCCAGAGTAGAACACGCTATCCTTTGCATGTGAGCAATTCCAGAATCAGATCGTACAGCACCATACGGCACCGCCAGAGATTAATTTGGATTTGCATTAGTAGCAAATTTGAAAAATACTAGAGTAAAATATAGATCGGCAATTCAGTACTCCTACACGTGTACTCCGTAGTGCTGGAGGAGAGTGGCACGGGCACGTAAAGGTAAAGTGCTCCGGTAGATCTGGACTGACGTGGCGGTGATGCCGTACGTTACGTCAAATCTCGTGGATTCTGTCATGGGCGCTGGGCCCTTACGTGGCCCACGTGTCGTCTTCAGGAATATACTACTCGAAAATTAGGCGAGGGCCAGCCCCCAAAAAATTTGCTGCTCCACTAGCTGCCACTTACTCGTATTTTGTTATTTTTTTTGTGGATGTAACACCGATCGAGCACTCCAATTAAAGTATGGCCTCGAACTTTGGCGTGTGATTCGAGCTGGTCTAGAACGGTGAAAGCGTAACCTTTTCTTATTGCAAGTTAGCGACACGATAGCACCAATCTGCACTACACGAACTTGTAGAACAAGATTTTACATTTTCCGAAACATTTATTTTTTATTTTTTAATGGAGGGAAAAAGCTTTGCCTCATTTTAACTTTGCAAAACAGAACAAACGAAACCACATATATGGACACCATTGACGTGGATCCGACCAAGTCAAAGGGTATAAGATGAAGACGCCATGCCGTGTGCCGCCGTGCGTAATAACGTCGGGGGTGGGGGAAGCGAAGAACAACCAGCTCTTGACCGAACGCCGCAATGCGGCGCGCGTACGCCAGCTGGTGCACGCACTGAATGTATGCAACGGCAAAGTACAGTAGCACATAGTAACTCCAAGAGCAGAGAGCATATGCAGGGGACATATCAGCAACTAGCATGGACGATAGAATGTCCCTCGGTATGGAGGGATACGATCTTCGCGATGAACTCGATCCTAGATGGGATACGCCGCTTGGATCGAGCAATGAATTGCATGTGCACCCACCTCTATCAACCGTGTGCACCTTTCCGAGTTGGTCGCCAATCAGCAGATTAATGCGTACTCTAATACTTCTGGTTGTTTAGGAGATCTTGAAGAAGAGAAATCAATGTATCTTCGAATGTAAAGAGTGGTCCCTAGGCTGTTGGCCAGAATGAAGGAAGAAGCACGAACCTGGGTTCTCGCTGAAGCAAAAAATTAGCGAGTTTCTTTCTCCACACGTATAGTCTGTATAGCTTTTTTCTTTCTTTCTTAGGGGCTGTATTTTTCTACCGCTATATTTAATGAAATAGCACAATCTCGTGTTGATTCCATTAAAAAAAGTACAGAGGACTCACGTGTTCTTCCCTCCCTTAACGATGAGCATTTGATCAGGACATATGCAGTTCGAACTGGACTCGATTCTAAACGGGGAGATATATGGCATTTCAGTATGTCAGAATGTAATTTTGTACTGACTGTTTTCTCTCTTTTTTTCACAGTTGATGTGCGTGGTTCAGAGGAAGGAGAGGGCCGAGCTGCTGCACGAGCTTCTCAAGAACGGAGCTGGCATCGATCCCCTCCCCGTTCTCACTCAGGTATGCCACATCCACATGCCCAGTGTATGGGCTGTGTATACATATACACATACGCCAATATGGTTATAGTAGCCGGATTTCTATATTTTTTTTTCAAAAAATAGCATACATATATCATGTTTTTAAAAACAAGATTTGGAGAAAGAGACGTCCCTCCAAACATTGGGAATTGAACACATGATTTCGGGGTTAAAATCACATACATCTTATCACTGTACTATCGAGTGCATATCATATGCCATACTCAACAAAAGAAAATAAATACTCTAATGCAAATGATCTGATTGCCGGGCCAAAAAAAAAAAAGTTGATCTGATCGATCGATATCCCATGATCGTTTGTCTAGTCATCAATCTCAAACAAAGTCCACACAGAAAGCGTCATCATCCCGTACTGTTGCTGTAATGCTGTTCATTCTGTCATATGCGTGTCTACACTCTCTCTTCTCTTCTGTACTGTTGCCCGATCGATATCTTCCCTTGGACTCTTTCTTTAATTTTCTTGTTTGCAAGCAACACAGAAAACGTTGATTCTGTGGGGTGACAAGGACCAGGTGTTCCCGTTGGATCTCGGCCACAGACTGCAAAGGTAAAATTGGACATCAAGTACCTAATTTCACCACTTCGGTATACCACATTAGTGCAGAATTGATGGATGCATGACTGCAAAAAAAAAAAAAGAAGCAGTGATCACTATGCCTTCGCATGGCTGTGGCTGCAGGCATCTGGGAGACGTGTCACGGCTAGAGATCATCAAGGACGCAGGGCACGCGTTGCAGTTGGAGGGAGCCGACCAAGTGAACCGCTTCATCAAGTCATTCCTCCTGGACTCGTGAAATGGGCCGGAAGTTGGGAGTGGCCCAGCACTAGAGCCCTGCTAAGAAGTACTAGAAGCAGGAGCTCTCGGAAAGGCCCAAACCAATCCAACGGTAACCCGGATTTGCCCTCTATCCTCAGATGCCGATAGTGTAATGACCCTATTTGGGATGTAAAAAATATATACTGTGAACTATTGATTAATTGTCAAATATGAAATCTCCCAATAAAAAAAATGTGATGCTCACGGACTCTGTTTTTTCCTCTTGACTATGGAACTGCAGGCAGACGGCAGTACCACTAAAGTGGCTAAATTATTGTTGTGATCATTCTGAGATCGTCAGATGCATATGTTCTTGACAGGTCGATAAAGTAATTAATCTGTTGCTGCTTGCTACTGCCCACTTGGTATTATTTAGCACAGTGCAGCTCAGATGGCAATCTCATGCTGTCCTTCACTTGACGACTATCTTTCTCCTTTTGTTGAGAAGGCCAGTGCGGCAATCTCTTCCCTTGGCCGCTACTCTCTCACCTCCACTAGCGGAGTACTAGTACAATGCACCACAGGCGATATACACGTGTCAGCATCATGGAGCCCGCCCTCACCAAACGGACGGCTCTCCTTAACCCCGTCAATAACATCGCCTCCCATTCGGAGAATGCTTGAAATCGGCCGTCGGAACAAGACATGAAAATCGGACACCACGCTGATGCTTCCCACGTTGGAGTATCTGTAATCAACTAATTGTTAATTTCAACCATACATATGCATGTGTCAATTTTCAAAATATTTTTTCTTCTATACTACTTATCCGATCTAAAATCTGATTGCACTATTATATTCATTGTAATTAAATCTTTATAATAAGATATCACATGATTATATTCCGATTAAAGAAGAACATATGTTTCAAACCATTAATACTTTATGTTTCATACGTTATAGCAACATGTTTCAGCATATGTTTTTATTGTGTTTCATAAAATTCACGGAAATACTTGCCACTACCCTCCCATCTCTCTCCACTTCATACATGCATGCATGTATGTATTTTTGTGAGCTTTAAAATGATTTTTCTCATAAACTAATTATCCAATCTATGATCTGATCACACTTTTCCCACCTACCTCCACTACTCATTCAATCACAACCCTCCACCACTTACTTCTATCTAATTTCTTAATATAACCGCGCTCAACTCTAAAACTTCTTATATTATGAGATGGAGGGAGTACCAAATAAGCATAGTAGAAGATTATATATCCTGTCATTTCCATCTGACGGTTGAAATGCATGAATCAAAATATGCAACTGTTGATCGAAATACGCAGTTGTTTTTTTTTTCTGTTCTCAGTAGTAAGCCAAAAATGTAATTTCCAGTTGTTTTCTCTCTTTTTCGGTTAATTTCTGTCCTCGGGAATGTAACAAGGTGCCGCATGAATTGGCAGCCATGGGATGCAATCTCCAAAACATTTCCAGCTGGGCCGATATTCCGCCTGGGCCTGGAACGTCTGGTGACCAGCGATTTGGCTGGATCGTCACAGTAATATATTCGGTTCTCGTAAAACAAATGTTGGTTTTGAACTTGCACTGGCATCTAAACAAATGACGACAACTCACAGCTAAGTAATGAATCTAGCATCCATTTGCAAGAGGCAAAGCCATGCACACTGCAATAATACCCAACTACTTTTAGCGGGTGCTACAGTTTACACAGCTCATGTTTGTCGAGATTGGTAGTATATCATTCAGAACTTCAGATTACTCACAGAAGTAGCCAAACGCCACTGTCCTCTGAAATAGATGGTTTTGTTATCTTCTACTATATCAGAAACTTTTCACGGAGAACAGAGAGCAACTTATTCAACTCTTCAAGGGGATCACAGTTGGCACAGACAAGTTCCCAGTAACTCCAATATCTCAGGTAAGTTACAGACTTATTACAGTATTTCAACCAGTGAACTCACTAACACTAGTTGAAATCGTAGCTGAAACCTTTCATGTTTCATTGGCATTGTAGGAAGTGTTGATTGTCTGGGGAGAGCAAGATCAGTTGTTCCCGGTTGAGAAGGCTTATGCAGTTCAGAGGTAATGGATAGTAACATACTAGTACGAAGCTTCCATTTCAGTATTTAACTGAACACGGATTGACGTTTCCTGCACAAAATTCGCTCTGTCCAGTTCTTTGGATGGGAAAGCTAGAGTGGAAATCATAAGCAAAACAGGCCATGCTCCACAGCTGGAGGATCCAACCCGGTTCAACAAGATCCTGCTAGACTTCTTGCTGGCTACTCACAAGCCTGATCCTTCGTCAAATGGCGCATCGCAATAAGTCGGATGGCCACTCGAATATTTGATTGATTGAAATAAGATGGTTAGCCACCTTCGTCCATTCATAGCTAAAATTTGTACTACGAATTATTTGAGAACGCACATTGAGAAATAATTAAAGAAAATGGGTGGATTGTTGATTTGTTTTCTTAGCCATCTAAAGCATTGAATGGAGTCAATGGAGAGTCAGGGCAAATGTTTGGTTAGCTTACCATAATATCAGTAAGCTAAATTCTGTGAAGTTTTGGTAAGGTTGGTGCATCTCGTTTGTATCTGTTGCTGAATTAAATCAAAACTTTGAAAGAGTAGGTAGGACTATTGTTTGATGTGAAGATTTTAAATATCAACATGCTTACCAAAAATCCTATCTTCAAATAGATTGGCACCCTCAAGATTCTAATAGCAAACCAAACAATGACTAAATTTATCACATCACCAAAAGTTCTGGTGAACATCAATCAAATAAGCATATATAGGGGAACCCTCGAGGGAATATCCCTCGTTTACTTAAAAAACATCAAAAAAAAATCCAAACGGTTATGAAAAAATCTAGAAAAATTTAACAATACTTATACAACACTCTATTCAACTTCACAAAATCTTAGGTCAAAACTCAACTCACACAACGAGATTAAAAAAACAAATTTAACGTATGAATAGTACCATATATTGTTCACATTTGAATATGTCTTTTTAGTTTCTTGGTGTGTAGATCGAATTTGAATGAACCAATAGATATAACTATACTCTACATTGTTAATTTTTTATAGGCTTTTTTTATAATTATTTGTATCAAATTTAGAAGAAAAAATAGGTGGGGACGTCCCACCCAGGATTAAAATCCACTCCCTATGTATACAGCCCTCTATAGGAGCAGCTATAGAGCTGGTTAGGGTGGTATACGTCATTACATTTACACCCCACCGCTCTTCCTTCTCCTCTGTATGCATCTCACCGTGGCGGCGTTGCGTATGCCAAGCTAGTACTACCTGCTACTATCCAATTTCTCTACTAGAGCCCCGTCTCGATCACTTGATCACGTCCACGTAAGTCACCATGGGCTTCGGCGTCATCCCGCTGATGGAGTACATCGCCCGCCGCGCCTTCCTCGCCGCCGGCCTCCGCCCCAGCACCGTCACGCTCCCCTCCACCTCCGGCGACGGTGAGGCCCGGACCATCCACTACTGGGCGCCGCCGGGGGAGCCGCGCCTCCCGCCGCTCCTCCTCATCCACGGCTTCGGCCCCATGGCGACGTGGCAGTGGCGGCGCCAGGTGGCCCCTTCTCCCGCCGCTTCCACGTCATCGTCCCGGACCTCCTCTGCTTCGGCGCCTCCTCCTCCTCCTCCTCCTCCTCCCCGCCGCCGTCCGAGTCGGCGCAGGCCGCCGCGCTGCTCGACGCGCTCCCGGTGCTCGTGGGACGGCGCGCGCGTCGCCGTGGCCGGCACCAGCTACGGCGGGTTCGTGGCCTACGCCATGCGCGCGCGGCGGCCCGAGAGGGTCGGCCCCGTGGCGATATCCAACTCCGATTTGCTCAAGACGGCGGAGGACGACGGCGCGTTCCTCGAGCGCGCCGCGGCGGTGGACGCACCCGGCCGACGTGCTCATGCCGCTGGACCGCGCGCGGAGCTCGCCGGCTCATGGACTGACCTTCTACCGGAAGCAGGCCGGCGCCATGCTACCGACTTCGTATCCGAGACCATCATGAAGGTGACGATGGATCCATAAATCACTCAAAATTCCAGCGAAATTCTCGTGTTCTCATGTTTATATTTTGAACATTGTGCAGAGCAGTAGAGCACAAGTTTATTTCATAGCTTGGGTGCACTGCTATGCTAGCAAACACACTAATGTTCTCATTTCAGCAATTTGCAGAAACTTTTTTCGACAAGAGGGAAGAGAAGATCGAGCTTATGAATGCTACAACTGTGGGCACGGATGCATTCGAGCTTACACCATTGGCTCAGGATGTATTGCTTATCTGGGGAGACCATGATCAGATATTCCCTTGGATAAGGCATTTGCTGTCAAGAGGTAAAATAATCTACAGCAATACTAGCAATACAAATTTTGCAGCTGCAGATTAACCTTTTTTCTTGTGCTTATGACGGGTTTCAGCTGCCTGGGAGATCATGTTAGATTGGAGATCATCAAGAAGACAGGCCATGTGCCTCAAATGGAGGACCCGGATCGGTTCAACAAGATCGTGTTGGACTTCTTGCTTGGATCTCAAGGTTCCCTTCAAACGAGCATAATCTTTAGATACATATGGTCGCTGGTTTGATTCAGCTTTGCAGAAAACCCAGAATATATACATTATGAAAAACCTCCCTCACGAATACAAGAAAAGAAGGGGGGAAACGCTTGAAGTGTAATGTACGATGTTAATAGCCCAATAACAACCAAAATCAAATTCACTGGATGCATACAATAGAAATGCTTGGTGTACTGTTGTGATGTAATAAACAGTGAGCATGCGATTCATCAACAAAGTAACAAACTCATCCAAAGACTGGAACATTCCAACTAGTTCAAGCAGGTTGTTCCTCTGCATACATGCAGAAAACACGAAGCCTCAATGGATGGATTCTACAGCGTACAAGCAAAAATCTTCTGAAGCAACACAACCAAAAACAATTCCGCCTGCTTAAATTGATAATCGTTCGCGTCTGATGCATTCCCGACTCTGAGTGTCTGATGACCACCATGTCAGTGAAACAGTGATTCCATCTGATCCAACTGCCAAGGAAGTCCACTGCTAGAAGAGAGCATCACATATCCTCCTCTCCTTCCTGCGATTTACAGTGGATTCTCCGCATCCATTTCCTCCGATTTGCGGTGAGCACGAGCTTGACGAGGTTGCGCCGCGAGATGTCGCGGGCTGGGTCCGGGAGCTCGGCCGGGAGCGCGGCGGCGGTGCTGGACAAGGCCGTTGAGGACCAGGAACGCGAGATGACAGGTCGAGCGTTCCCCCCAGCGGCGGATGATTCCCCGGAAAATGTTCAGGTACGGATCACATATCGTGCTGCACACAATACAATTGAACGATCACCGACATGTGTCAATGCACACATTTTTTTCTTACACTATTTTGATTGCAGCTACAAAATAATAAGTATCTTTTAGACCTCATCTTTTCACTTATTTTATACTTATCAACCAAAATTTAAATTTTTATTTTATTTGGAGCTGATTTTGAGGGTATTTTCATCGAAGTTTATTTTTCAGCCTTTGCTTGTAGATCGCTAAACACGTATATAAAGTTTTATTCACAAATTACTTTTCATTGCAAAATATATCGTTGGCTTATTCCACGAATAAACGAAACGATGGGCCTGAATTCAGAATTATCATTTTTATCGGATTGATGATTTGTCTAAGCTTAAAATTAGACTACGAAAATATGCAGTATATTCTGAACGGAGGGAGAATGTTTTTGAGTTTCTTTTTCTGAATTATACCAGGCTAATTGTTGCTCCATAGACACTGTCACTAAAGTGATACTCCACTACGTACTAGTATTTGCTACGTTGCGCCGTGTGCGTAGCTACTGCATACGCACAAGTACTATGTACCTGAGGGGCCGCGACGATGGCGGGCGGCGTGTTGGGAACCAGGTGAGCACGAGCCTGACGACGAGGACGTGTTTGCGCTGAGGAAGTGTTGATGCCGCTGGACACCACCACGCCGGCCACGGAGTCACCCAGCACCGCCGCGAAGCATGCTCGCCGGACAGCGGGCACTCGCCCGTCGTCCGCCGCCGGCGCATCGCCGCCATCGCCCGCCTCCTGCTCTGCTCATTCCACCAACAACCGCGCGTCGTGAGCAACCCTCGCACACATACACGTCTTACGTGTGTGATCGAGCTCAAGGAGCCGCGGGCGTCGACCTACCTGAGAAGCGGCGAGGTGGCGAGTGGAAGGCCGAAAGAGCGGTTCAGAGCGGAGTCGGCGCGGCCACGGCGGCAGCGAGCCTCTTCGAGGCGGGCGCCAGCGCAGAGGTCCGGGGCGGGGAGCGCGCGCGGCCGGTGGACGCCCGGGAAGGGGAGGTGGCGCATGGCGAGGAGGAGAGGCGGCGTCGAGGGGTGGTGACGCGGCGTGTCGGCGTTCCGGGAGGCCATTGGGAGTGTGCGAGCGAGCACGCCGGCCGGAGAGAGGTGGTGGGTGGGAAACGAAGGGGTTAGAGATAACGTTCGGGGCGGAGGTGATCGGATATTCGGATGGGAGGTTTTGGAGTTTGCCCCTGGTACTTTCTGGTATTTCTGAACCAGCAGTACTCCCTCCGTTTCACAATGTAAGTCATTTTAGCATTTCCCACATTTGAATATCTCCGTTTCACAATGTAAGTCATTCTAGCATTTCCCACATTTGAATATCAATATGAATGTGGAAAATGCTAGAATGACTTACATTGTGAAACGGAGGGAGTACTACTTTTGTGTTGGAAATGCTCATATTTGTTACTTCAAGTCGTTTCTTTTTAATTTGGTTAAATTATATAGAAAATTTTGAAAAAAATAAATATATTGTAGAAGATATGTTTAATGGCAAATTTGATGAAACTAATTTGATCCTCCGTATTGTAGACGTTGCTACGTCTATAAACTTAGAGAAATTTCTGACTTGACAAACTCAAATGACTTCCTAATTGTTTATTTCTCCTGTAAAATTCTGATTAAATTTGAATTTTTTTTACCTTCGGTTATATGTAAAGGATAAAACTGCATTGCTTGTCAAAGGAACCACTTAGGACACATTACGTTAGCGACGACACTAATAGAAGTATTAAGTACTTGGTAGGAGGCGGAGATTCATCGAAGTGAAATGAGATCCTCTGCCGTAACAACATTAGAAAGACTATACACCTTATGATTCGTGATGTATTGATCATATCAATTGATATGGCAAGAGCACCAAGTGAAATTTGCCTCAAAATGCAATAGTGGATGCTGTAGCTACGAAAGATTGTAGCATTTATTGCGGCAGTGAATGTTTATACGGAAAATAGTCATGTTAATGCAATTATTTATCCCATGTCTACAAATGCCTTTGCAATACCAAGGAGCCAAATCTTATTCAATTACTATCCACACGACCACTATACTAGAGTTAGCCAATGAACATTTCTAATGCCAGGTGTTTTGCTACATAATGTATGAATAAATATATATCGAATATTATAGAGATGATGAATGTTGAAGTATTATTATGAAAATGATGCGAGGAAGATAATTAGTTATACTTGCATAAGATTTAAGATATTCTATAATAGTGATGGTTAATGGTGATAATGCATTATGTTTGTATGTAAGTTAGTAGTAGATCTGGTATGCACTCACTCGTAAATATATCAAAACAATGTACTTTTTTTTTTTGAAAAATGAACATAATCGAAGAGGTGTTATTACAATGCAAACATCTCATATGAAAATCCAGTTGAATGACCACGGTGACAACCGACAACGCTTATGATCAGTGAGACAATGACTCAGCGAGGCTATACTATGAGTTATCGATGAAATACGAGCATATGATTCTTTTTTGAAAACAGAGCATATGTGATTCGTGGACCTACTGTATTTTCTACTTTGGATATTTTGTCTACACCGAGAATGCAGCTTCCGTTGCTTAGAGCATCTCCAACAGCCTCTCCAAATCTAACTCTCAAAACACCCATATAGCTAACTCTCCATCTGATTTAGCTAGTCAAACTAGATACTCACTCCAACAGACTCTCTATTAATTCTCTCCAAAATGAAATCGGACCCACATGTTAGCCTCTCTCCCCTCCCCTTCCTCTCTCTCTCCCCTTTCTCGCTGGACGCGCGCGGAGCTCGCCGGCTCATGGAGCTGACCTTCTACCGGAAGCAGGCCGGCGCCATGCTACCGGACTTCGTGATCCGAGACATCATGAAGGTGACGATGGATCCATAAATCACTCAAAATTCCAGCGAAATTCTCGTGTTCTCATGTTTATATTTTGAACATTGTGTAGAGCAGTAGAGCACAAGTTTATTTCATAGCTTGGGTGCACTGCTATGCTAGCAAACACACTAATGTTGCATTTCAGCAATTTGCAGAAACTTTTTTCGGACAAGAGGGAAGAGAAGATCGAGCTTATGAATGCTACAACTGTGGGCACGGATGCATTCGAGCTTACACCATTGGCTCAGGATGTATTGCTTATCTGGGGAGACCATGATCAGATATTCCCCTTGGATAAGGCATTTGCTGTCAAGAGGTAAAATAATTCACAGCAATACTAGCAATACAAATTTTGCAGCTGCAGATTAACCTTTTTTTTCCTTGTGCTTATGACGGTTTCAGCTGCCTGGGAGATCATGTTAGATTGGAGATCATCAAGAAGACAGGCCATGTGCCTCAAATGGAGGACCCGGATCGGTTCAACAAGATCGTGTTGGACTTCTTGCTTGGATCTCAAGGTTCCCCTTCAAACGAGCATAATCTTTAAATACATATGGTCGACTGGTTTGATTCAGCTTTGCAGAAAACCCATGATATATACATTATGAAAAACCTCCCTCACGAATACAAGAAAAGAAGGGGGGAAACGCTTGAAGTGTAATGTACGATGTTAATAGCCTAATAACAACTCCAAAATCAAATTCACTGGATGCATACAGAATAGAAATGCTTGGTGTACTGTTGTGATGTAGTATAAACAGTGAGCATGCGATTCATCAACAAAGTAACAAACTCATCCAAAAGACTGGAACATGTCAAACTAGTCAAGCAGGTTGTTCCTCTGCATACATGCAGAAAACACGAAGCCTCAATGGGATGGATTCTACAGTGTACAAGCAAAAATCTTCTGAAGCAACACAACCAAAACAATTCCGCCCGCTTAAATTGATAATCGTTCGCGTCTGATCATGCCCGGACTCTGAGTCTGATGACCACCATGTCAGTGAAACAGTGATTCCATCTGATCCAAACTGGTGCCAAGGAAGTCCACTGCTAGAGAGAGCATCACATATCCTCCTCTCCTTCCTGCGATTTTACCGGGCGGATTCTCCGCATCCATTTCCTCCGGTTTGCGGTGAGCACGGAGCTTGACGAGGTTGCGCCGCGAGACGTCGGCGGTGCTGGGTCCGGGAGCTCCGCCGGGAGCGCGGCGGCGGTGCTGGACAAGGCGTTGAGGACCAGGAACGCGAGGATGGGCGACAGGTCGAGCGTTCCCCCCAGCGGCGGGATGATTCCCCGGAAAATGTTCAGGTACGGATCACATATCGTGCTGCACACAATACAATTGAACCCATCACCGACATGTGTCAATGCACACTTTTTTTTTCTTACACTATTTTGATTGCAGTTACAAAATAAGAAAGTACCTTTTAGGCCTCATCTTTTCACTTACGTTTGTACTTATCAACCAAAATTCGAATTTTTAATTTTAAATTTGGAGCTGATTTTGAGGGTATTTTCATCGAAGTTTATTTTTCAGCCTTTGCTTGTAGATCGCTAAGAACACGTATATAAAAGTTTTATTCACAAAATACTTTTCATTTGCAAATACTTCCTCTGTTTCACAATATAAGTCATTCTAGCGTTTCCCACATTCATATTCATGTTAATGAATCTATATGGATATATATGTCTAGATTCATTAACATCAATATGAATATGGGAAATGCTAGAATGACTTATGTTGTGAAACGGAGGAAATACGTCGTTTGGCTTAGTCCACGAATAAACCAAACGATGGGGCCTGAATTCAGAATTATCATTTTTATTGGATTGATGATTTGTCTAAGCTTAAAATTAGACTACACGAAAATATGCAGTATATTCTGAACGGAGGGAGAATGTTTTTGAGTTTCTTTTTCTGAATTATACCAGGCTAATTGTTGGCTCCATAGACACTGTCACTAAAGTGATACTCCACTACGTACTTGTATTTGCTACGTTGCGCCGTGTGCGTAGCTACTGCATACGTACAAGTACTATGTACCTGAGGGGCGCGACGATGGCGGGCGGCGTGTTGGGGAACCAGGTGAGCACGAGCCTGACGACGAGGACGGTGTTGTACAGGCTGAGGAAGTTGTTGATACCGCTGGACACCACCACGCCGGCCACGGAGTCACCCAGCACCGCCGCGAAGCAGTGCTCGCCGGACAGCGGGCACTCGCCCGTCGTCCGCCGCCGGCGCATCGCCGCCATCGCCCGCCTCCTGCTCTGCTCATTCCACCAACAACCGCGCGTCGTGAGCAACCCTCGCACATACACGTCTGTACGTGTGTGATCGAGCTCAAGGAGGCCGCGGGCGTCGACCTACCTGGGAGAAGGCGGCGAGGTGGGAGTGGAAGGCGAAGAGCGGCTTGAGGAGCGGGTGCGCGGCCGCGGCGGCAGCGAGCTCTTCGAGGCGGGCGGCGAGGGGCGCGAGGTCCGGGGCGGGGAGCGCGCGCGGCCGGTGGACGCCCGGGAAGGGGAGGTGGCGCATGGCGAGGAGGAGAGGCGGCGTCGAGGGGGGGTGACGCGGCGTGTCGGCGTTCCGGGAGGCCATTGGGAGTGTGCGAGCGAGCACGCCGGCCGGAGAGTGGTGGTGGGTGGAAACGAAGGGGTTAGAGATAACGTTCGGGACGGAGGTGATCGGATGGGAGGTTTTGGAGTTTGCCCCTGGTACGTTCTGGTATTTCTGAACTAGTACTACTTTTGTGTTGGAAATGCTAATGTTTGTCACTCCCAAGTCATTTTTAACTCTAATTAAATTTATAGAAAAACTTAATAATATTTTGAAAAAAATAATAAATATATTGTAGAAGATATATTTAATGGTATATTCGATGAAACTAGTTTAGTGTGTATAAGCTGCTACTTCTATAAACTTAGTTAAGCTTAGTGAAGTTTGATTTAAAGACAAACTCAAATGACTTTCTAATTGTTTATTTCTCCTGTAAAATTTTGATTAAATTTGAGTTAGTTTATACTACATTGCTTGTACCTTCTAGGACATGCTTACTGAGCATCTTCGCGGTTCGCATTGGCTTCGACTCCATGGTACTCCTGGTCTCTTGGCAATTGTGTAAGGAACGAAACTCCAGGGTTTTTGACTATGCGCTCTCTTCGGTCTCAGTGATTTTGGAGTTCATCCTCTCGGAGCGCCATATGTGGTTTTTAGCTGGTGTTGCTGCTTTTGGGGATTTCTTAGGAGTGTAGAGTGGCTCCGCCCTATTCCCGCTAATCGGAGTTGCATTTAGCCGCCACAGTAGTTTTTCCTAGCTACAACTTTTGTTTTGCTTTTTCTCTCTTTCCCTGGTATAAGCCGATTTGGCTTATTGTTTTGTGTAACAAAAACTTTTTTCCTTTTAATATATTGACGTGCAATCTTTTTGTGCTTTCGCAAAAAAACTACATTGCTTGTCAAAGGAGCCACTTAGAACACATTATGTTAACGACGACACTAATAGAGTAATAGGGATTGGAGATCTATCGAAGTGAAATGAGATCCTCTGCGTAACAACATTAGAAACACTATACACCTAGGATTTGTGATGATGCATCATATCAATTGATATGAAGTGAAATTTGCCTCAAAATTCAATAGTAAATGTTGTAGCTACGAGCCTACAGAAAAGATTGTATTCCCTTAAGTCATTTTAGTATTTCCCACATTTATATTGATGTTAGTGAATCTAGACTTACATTGTGAAACGGAGGAAGTAATATTTATTGCGGCAGTGAATGTTTATACAGAAAATTGTCATGTTATTGCAATTATTTATCCCATATCTACCATTCTTTGCAATACTGTGGATGAGCCAAATCTGCCAAATCCTACGCGCGGACGCACCGGGCACCGTGCGAGCAATACGGTGCAAAGCCACATGGGACTATGGGAGTTTGGAAACTTTGTGGATCTGCGTCGTGCGTCACGCCCACCACGTTTTCAACCACGAAAACCTCCAAACGTCTCGACAGATTGCTATCCCAGAAATCCAAATCCATCCGACTCGCAAAGATTACTAGCTCCCGTTTTCCTCCTCATCCCTCGCACACGTCGCCATCTCCCCCGTTTTCCTCCTCCTCCACCACCACATTTTCCCCTCTCCTCCCCTGCACTGCATTTCCCACCACCACCAGTCCACCACCCACCACTCCTCGTCTCGGCGCGTTCCATGGCCGCCTCCTCCCTCCTCCGCACTTAAGCTTAATCCTTCTCCGCTAGCTGCTTCCCCCACTGCGCTCGCGGGCGACCGCCTCCATGGCCGCCACCGCTAGCCGTTCCCCCCTCCATGTCACCGCTCCGGTTCGCGGCGTTAACCCCCTGTTGCTCCGGCGTCTCCGGTTGGGTCGAGGTGGCGGTTGTGGTAAGGCCTCGACTGCGCAGCGATTCCGCCTCGTCGTCCTCCCCCGCGGCCCAGCGGTGGCCACCCCCCGCGCCACGGCCGACCCCTCCTCCGCCTCGGCCTCGAGCGCGGTCGACGCCGCCGCGGCGGCGGGAGGAGGAGAGGGGGGCAGTGATGCTGCCACCGTGCTGCTCGACGTGAGCGGCATGATGTGCGGCGGCTGCGCGGCGCGGGTGCGGACCATCCTGGCGCGCGACGAGCGGGTGGAGACCGCGGCGGTCAACCTCCTCGCGGAGTCGGCGGCCGTGCGGCTGAGGTCGCCGGAGCCGGCCGCCGGGAAGGAGCTGGCGGCGAGGCTGACGGAGTGCGGGTTCCCCTCGGTGGCGCGGCGAGGGGGCGCGGCCTCGGGGGCTAGCGACAGCGCTCGGAAGTGGAGGGAGATGGCGGCCAGGAAGGCGGAGCTCCTCACGCGGAGCCGTGGGCGCGTCGCCTTCGCGTGGACGCTCGTTGCGCTCTGCTGCGGCTCGCACGCAACCCATTTCCTACACTCGCTCGGCATCCACGTCGGCCATGGTGAGTTCAAACCACGAGAGCGTGATCACAGGTTGTGTGGCGTTTGTGCAATAGATGAATGGACATGAATGAAGTTTAGTGAAAGTCTAAATTTGCCACTGATGCACATGCTATATTGAACTGTTTTTCCACTAGGATCACTATCTGATCGGTTTATGCATGGTGCAGGAACGTTTTTGGATCTGTTGCATAATTCGTATGTGAAATGTGGCATTGCAATAGCGGCATTGTTTGGGCCTGGAAGAGGTATAGTATAGTAATGTACTGTTTTTTTTTGTATAGGCTTCTACACAGTTTTTTGGGTATCAAACCAGATAGGGACTAGCAATAACTTGACCAAATTAACTTAGTTCCTAAGAACAATAGAATTCTCTAAACAATGAAAAATAGACAACTCAATAGCAGCAAGCAGGTCACTAGGTTGTCTGACACGAGATGCTGAAAACTCATACCATTACATGTAGTCATCCTTGATATGATCATTGAATTCTCTGAGATGGCAGTCATGGCTAGATAAAATTTGGTAGCCTTACTTGATGGGGGAGATTGCACATTCCTTCTCTGGTAAACACTCCTTTGTTTTTTTATATATTTCTAATGTATGTACACAACAAGGATTTCCTTATTGTTTGCCCTGAAAAATACTTCATCACTTCGATTCACGGGCTTTTGTTTGGGTTGGTGGGTGCCTGGGTGGGTAGTAAAGGAGACATATTCTTAAAGCCTCCTAAGAAACAACAGAATGGCAGATGATATGAAGAACTAGATGTGTTGTACATTACTCTGGAACATTTTCAGCATGACCGTGCAATGTGTATCTTCAGGCTTTTAATCCTTTTCTCAAAATGTGTTCAATGTAACACCAGATATACTTTTTGATGGTCTTCGAGCATTCAAGCAAGGATCCCCCAACATGAACTCTCTTGTAGGGTTTGGATCTGCAGCGGCATTTGCTATCAGTTCAGTAAGTGCATTTGCAGTGCCCAAATCGTCTGTCAGTCATACAAGAATACTGATGCAGCTTTTCTTTTATGCAGGTGTCCTTGCTGAACCCTGAACTGGAATGGAATTCAACCTTTTTTGATGAACCGGTGAGTGATCTTCCATGCACGCACGTTTCATCTTCTTGTTGACACTCCTGTCGTTTGTCAATGTTGTCTGCCTTTTGTCTATGTTGTGGTGTATTGTTAATAAGGCATCCCGTTGTGTTGTTGAATTGTTCAAATATAAACCTAATTACTTCCTACCGCATTACTTGAACTGATTTGGTGATTGATGAATTAACAGTTGAATATGTTTTGCATAATAATGTTGAAGAAACTTTTCTTGTAGCATGCAGGTCATGCTTCTCGGATTTGTGCTTCTTGGACGATCTCTTGAAGAAAGTGCCAGGCTTAAGGCTTCTAGCGATATGAATGAGCTCGTTGTAAGTATACACCTTATTCCTTTACAGAGACACTTATTTTTTCATTTGTAGAATAAAAGTAAGTAAATATGTATTCCCTCAAACACTATTGGAGAAACTTTGCAGTGGTAGTTGATGGTAGTGAAGTAATTTATCTGCAGTTCTGCATGTTCTTCATTATAAGACTGAATTTGTTGGCAAGTGGCAACTACTTATGCCTTATTCTGTTGCAGTCACTCTTATCACCTCAGTCAAGATTGGTCGTTACTTCCTCAAGTGACGATCCATCCTCAGATGGTGTTTTGAATTCAGATGCAATCACTGTTGAGGTTCCTGTTGATGATGTTCGTGTTGGAGACTTCATATTGGTCCTTCCAGGAGAAACAATCCCTGTAGATGTAAGGAGCCACACTGGTTTTATGTTATAGTACTTTCTTTGAATATGCATAAATCCTAAGTTTGACTGACCCCTTTTTTGTTACTATTAATTTCATATAGTGAAGTAATCTTACAAATGAATTGCGTGTGCTCAGATCATTTGAAGATATCTCCTTTTCCCTCTTCTTTATTAGTTATTTTTAGACAATTTATCAGCAATGCCTATCTGTCTTCAATGAATGCACCATAGATTGCTTACTCTCTCTCTCTCTCTCAAACTTGGATATCCTCTGTTATTTGTAAAATTTGTATGTCCACTCATGGTTTTGATCATGTATTTTTATAGTACTATACCCTTTAAGGTTCATATCATGATTTATTTGTAGAGGTGAAAATGCTAGAAGGCTGATCTAGTTCACTGATGGTTGGACACACTTGTCTTTCTTCTGTTGCATTTTCTTACTACATCAGTTTGTGCTTGCACGTAATTATTTGACATATCTTCTGTTAGGGAAATGTCCTTGGAGGATCAAGTTTTGTTGACGAATCAATGCTTACTGGGGAATCGTTGCCAGTCCCCAAGGAAAAAGGGTTTCCTGTATTTGCTGGAACTGTAAACTGGGTATGTGCATACTTTTCTGCCAGGAATTCTTACTCCACATTCTATAATTCCATTAGCTTGTGTCAGCTCTTAAGCTTTACTTTCATTTCAAAAACTGTATTCTTAGTTAAAATGCTGATCTCTTTGTCATATGTATATTTTTCATCCATGGTCATGTTGCCAATGCAAAAGCTATTGTGAGTTGACCAAAAAAATAATAGGCTATTCACTCTCTTTTCCATGCTTTGATTGATTGACGAAGCTATTTTTAACTAAACATGCTTCAGTTAGATAAGAGGCACAAGGCCCTGCTTTTAGTACAAAGCAAAAGAACTAAACATGTTTCAGTGAAATTATTAGATTGTCCATTTTACGCTTGTTTAATTTTAACTCCCTGCCCCTCTCTCTCATAAAGTACACAGGCTCATGTGAGAATTCTTTGTTCGACTTATTAACAATTAATTATTTGACTTGTTGAAGGATGGTCCTTTAAAGATCAAAGCGACAACTACTGGACCATCATCAACAATTGCTAAGATTGTCCGAATGGTAGGTATACTCTTTTCTCTTGATAACAAAGAAACTAAAAGAAGTTTTTTTTTCTCGACCAAAAGAAGTTTTTATAATACTTGTATTGTTCTTGAACAGGTTGAGGATGCACAAGCACGTGAAGCTCCCGTTCAAAGGCTTGCAGATTCAATTGCAGGGCCATTTGTTTATACTGTTATGACATTGTCTGCAGCAACATTTTCTTTCTGGTATGCTCCCATTCTCCTTTTTGTTGTTGTTTTTCCCTTCCAAAAAGAATACACATGAAATTTACTGGGGCTGCATTAATGTTGCTTCGGCAACCTTCTCTATTCCAAGGTATTACATTGGCACCCACATCTTTCCAGAGGTCCTTCTAAATGATATTTCTGGTCCAGACGGGGATTCATTACTATTGAGCTTGAAGCTCGCTGTGGATGTACTTGTAAGTAGTCCTGGTACTGTTTTCTGAAAGCTCAGTGTTTCACTCTAATGATCTGAAAACTATTGTTAAAAAAATGTTATCAAATAGACTAATTTTACAAAGTCAGGTCACAGTGCACAAACTAACTAATCATCATTGAAATCCTACATGATTGATGTACATGCCAAACATCTTGAATTCTCAATACGATACCTGTTCGATGGACGGTGGTGGTTGAAAAGTTGTGGGCTACGAAGGGCACTATTTGCATATGCCTGCATTTATGATTTTTGGGCTGATCTCATAATGTTCACCCTGCAGGTTGTTTCCTGTCCTTGTGCACTCGGATTAGCTACCCCTACAGCTATTTTGATAGGAACTTCACTGGGTAACTTTCTATGTCATAATGTTTGGGTTCGTTTGTTCCTGATATTTGGCTGATACAATGGGGTCGGAGATGCTCATACATCATAAATACGATAAAGGGGCCCTTGCATTACTAAAGTCAATTCAGCATATTGACTGTGCTACTTTGTTGCGATCCTTCTCTGATCTTTGCTTTTTATGAGCTGCTAACCCTCATGGAACTACCTTTTATCTTAAACTAGGTGCTAAACGGGGACTACTTATTAGAGGGGGTGATGTTTTGGAGCGTTTAGCTGGAATAGATGCCATTGTACTTGATAAGGTACACACTACATACATCATTTAATTTTTCATGCTAAACTAGTCTCCTCAAAATTAAGTATTGTGTTACAGTTGGTATTTGTATTGTGATTCTTAGACAGGGACGCTAACAAAGGGAAGACCAGTAGTTACTTCTATAGCTTCTTTAGCATATGAGGAGGCGGAGATTCTTCGTCTCGCCGCTGCAGTGGAGAAAACAGCATTGCATCCTATCGCAAATGCTATAATGGAGGAGGCCGAACTTCTCAAACTAGATATCCCAGCCACAAGTGGTCAACTTACAGAGCCTGGTTTTGGCTGTTTGGCAGAAGTAGATGGGTGCTTGGTTGCAGTAGGCACTTTGGACTGGGTCCACAATCGATTTGAGACCAAGGCATCGTCAACTGAACTGACAGATCTCAGAAATCATCTAGAGTTTGTGTCTTCCAGTGAGGCATCATCTAATCACTCAAAATCAATTGCTTATGTTGGCCGTGAGGGAGAAGGAATAATAGGTGCTATCGCTGTATCAGATGTTCTGCGTGATGATGCCAAAGCAACCGTGGACAGGTATTTACTGCAGATACCATCTGTCTGTATATTTATCGAGTGTCTCCTGCTTTATCATAATTCAGTCAAACATATCTTCCTAACGGGACATATTCAGAATTCATAGTTTTCTCTTATACTTTTGGACATTTGCTATGAATGCTGCATCTACTCTCTATATGACATGCAACCCTTTTGAGTGATATCCACAAAAAAAAAAGATGTTGCATCCTAAAATCTCGCATATTGCAAATGTTTTTTTTTCCTATTTTTATGCAAATGTTCATCTATTACTAATTATGTTGTCTGTATAATTTAAATACTGTATTTTCCCTTTCTGATTAATTAACAGGCTCCAGCAGGAAGAAATCTCGACATTTCTACTATCAGGAGACAGGAAAGAAGCAGTTGAAAGCATTGGGAGAACTGTAGGGATCAGAAGTGAAAACATAAAGTCATCCTTAACTCCACATGAAAAGGCAGGCATTATAACTGCATTGCAAGGAGAGGGACGTCGGGTTGCAATGGTAATGCTCTGTGATGTGCTTTTATCTATTATTGACAGCACGTACAGTTGTTGCTAGTCTATGGCATACTGAAATTGCCTGCACTAAAATTATTCCGTGTCCTGACTTTCGGAGAGTGTTTAAATGTTGAGCATAGTAAACAAAAATTAAAGTTTGACTAACTCAAAGTTTTAGATTGGATGAAACTACTCTGTATTATTGTCTTAATGGAATTTGCTGTTGCATAGGTTGGGGATGGAATAAATGATGCACCATCTTTAGCAGCTGCTGATGTGGGAGTAGCTATGCGAACAAACTCAAAAGAGAGTGCTGCCTCTGACGCGGCTTCAGTTGTTCTATTAGGAAACAGACTTTCTCAGGTAGGATTCTGTTCTCTATGATATTGTAACTGCATAGTTCAAGTGGCATTCGTGCTAATAAACAAGAACCACCCTACGGCTCAGGTAATGGATGCTTTATCACTTTCGAAAGCAACTATGGCCAAAGTTCACCAAAATTTAGCCTGGGCTGTCGCATATAACATAGTAGCTATCCCTATTGCCTCCGGGGTGTTGCTGCCTCAATTTGATTTCGCCATGACACCATCTCTATCAGGTACAATATACCGCTATTGTATGCATCTCCACCATTTCAGTATCCGTATGGTTTGTTTGCATCCCACCATTATCTTAAAATTATGAGCTTTAATAGTCTTTGTTGATGGTATCATGTAGGGGGTTTGATGGCCCTGAGCTCGATTTTTGTTGTCAGCAATTCTTTACTTCTACAACTACATGGATCATTTCAGAGTACGGAAAAACAACGGGAAGATCTGAACTCCAGGCTGAATTAAATTTGCTCGCAGACCGCATCAAATTTGGTCCAGTTTGCATATCGCCGCATCCGTAGGATGGAATTGGCGAACTGCTTTGAGATCGCACACATGTACAGGATCATAGAGTGACCATCAACTCCGGCGCAAGCGTCCATACGTATAGATTTTAAGCAAGTTAGCCTTTTGTCAACTGTTCATATAGCATACAGCCTAAATCACCCGAAAGTATTGTATTGCCACGGCCCCAAAACATTATCATGGGGGACTAAAAGTTATTAGAGCTTGATTTTTTTTCATTGAAAAGTTATTAGAGCAACGATGGTACAGTTTACATAGCTGCTATCCGACACGAGTGTACTCGATGTATCTGATAAAGACTACTAACAGTCAGTTCATATTTAAGCGAAATCCAGTCATATGCCTAAATAATGTTCCAATCAGCACAAAATTTGAACAAAATGAGCTTCAACTAAACACCGTTGGGTGGCATTAGGTATCAGTTTTCAATCTCTACAATTGAAATACCAAGTTACAGATTTCAAAAGTACCAAGAGTTTTCAGATTTCACCAAGCAAAAGAGCTTTCAGTTTTCACCAAATAGCACATTCGAAATTAAAGAGCAAAGGATTTAGCACTGTAAGTACTCGCATTCCACAACAGCCGAAGGGCAACAATAAGACTCAGAACATCCAAGTTTTTAACCGAATAGAAATAAACGAGTTTTAAACGACTGACATAGCGCACATTGCGAGCAGATATTAACGGTCCATGCAACGAGTGCCATGGCCGTGGGCAAAACTTAACGAAAGCTAAGATATCTCAAATGCAGCCAGCATAACCACCACTTCAACGATGCTCATTTCTTCTTGGCGGCAGCCTTGGTCACCTTGGCACCGGTTGGGTCCTTCTTCTCCACGTTCTTGATGACGCCAACAGCCACCGTTTGCCTCATGTCACGCACCGCAAAACGACCAAGAGGAGGGTACTCAGAGAAGGTCTCCACAACCATGGGCTTGGTAGGAATCATCTTGACCATACCAGCATCACCGTTCTTCAAGAACTTGGGCTCCTTCTCGAGCTCCTTGCCAGATCGTCTGTCGATCTTGGTCACCAGCTCAGCAAACTTGACAGCAATGTGGGAGGTGTGGCAGTCCAGCACTGGAGCATAGCCGTTACCGATCTGCCCAGGGTGGTTCATGATGATGACCTGGGAGGTGAAGCTGGCAGCCTCCTTGGCAGGGTCATCCTTGGAGTTGGAGGCCACGTACCCACGCTTCAGATCCTTCACGGCAACGTTCTTCACGTTGAACCCGACGTTGTCACCAGGAAGAGCCTCCTGGAGAGCCTCGTGGTGCATCTCAACCGACTTGACCTCAGTGGTCAGGCCACTGGGACCAAAGGTCACCACCATACCAGGCTTGAGGACACCAGTCTCAACACGACCCACAGGCACGGTGCCAATACCACCGATCTTGTACACGTCCTGAAGGGGAAGACGCAGGGGCTTGTCTGATGGCCTCTTGGGCTCGTTGATCTGGTCAAGAGCCTCAAGCAAGGTGGGGCCCTTGTACCAGTCAAGGTTGGTGGACCTCTCAATCATGTTGTCACCCTCAAACCCAGAGATGGGAACGAAGGGAATCTTGTCAGGGTTGTAGCCGACCTTCTTCAGGTAGGATGAGACTTCCTTCACGATTTCATCGTAACGGGCCTTGGAGTACTTGGGAGTGGTGGCATCCATCTGTAACAGAACAAAGGAAAACAAATCAATAACTTTCCTCAGCAGGGGGTCGGTTGGCAACCAAACAAAGATAACCATACAAGATATGATCATATAGCAAACAATACTTAAAACAGCATATAAGATATACAAAGAGGGACCAGATGTAGGAGTATCAAAAGGTACTTAAAGCATATAAGATACACAGTGACCAGATAAGATGTAATGAAACAGGACAGGGGCTGCAACTTCCAGCAGGATAAAAATGACAAAATGAAGTACACACCACAACCAGATAATTTAAAATATAACCTAAACCAATCAAATAGATGCTTAGTATAAAGTAACAAACAACTAACGTTCAAATGAAAGCTACTTCATTGATGTAATCAAGAGTATTCAGGACAAGCATCATGAATATGTACAGAAGTGCGTGTGCAGATCAATCATAAAAGAAGACAGATATGCAAGAATCAAACATTGAAGTATTAATGCATAGTGAATAAAACAGATTATGCTACTTCATTGTATCTAGAATAGCATCATGAATATGTACAAACAAGAGCTAGGTTCATCAATCATAACAAAAGACCGAACACTAGAGATATACCTTGTTGCAGCAGCAGATCATCTGCTTCACTCCAAGAGTGAAAGCAAGAAGAGCGTGCTCACGGGTCTGGCCATCCTTGGAGATACCAGCCTCAAAACCACCGGTGGTGGAGTCAATGATGAGCACGGCACAGTCAGCCTGGGAGGTACCCGTGATCATGTTCTTGATGAAGTCACGGTGACCAGGGGCATCGATGACCGTGCAGTAGTACTTGGTGGTCTCGAACTTCCACAGGGCGATATCGATGGTGATACCTCTCTCACGCTCGGCCTTGAGCTTGTCGAGCACCCACGCGTACTTGAAGGACCTCTTGTTCATCTCAGCGGCTTCCTTCTCGAACCTCTCGATCACACGCTTGTCGATACCTCCAAGCTTGTAGATCAGATGGCCCGTGGTGGTCGACTTGCCGGAGTCGACGTGGCCAATGACCACAATGTTGATGTGCGTCTTCTCCTTACCCATGGTTGAATAAGGAGGTAGCTAACAACTGCAGCACAGAACGAAACAAATATTAGAAACAAAGATAAGTGTATAATTTACAACTCTAAATAAATATAGCAGGCAAGCTCACAGATCAAACTTGGGCAGTTATAAAAGTGCTAACGCAGCTAATCGGCGGAAGATTTACACAGAGGCGCAGTAATCGACCCAACCAAACCGGGTACAGACGATAACATCTACTCAGCAGTAGTAGAATAAAAAAAAATTACAGAAACACGGAAAGAGATCTATGCGAACGGATTGTAGATAAAAATCCTTCTAGTGATTCCACCGATAATTTTCAACTTATGTAAATGATTCTGCACCAAATCAAGTTCATCGTCCGATTCTACCGATAATTTTCAACCTATGCAGATGATTCACTGACAAATCAAGTTTATCGTCGCGTCAACGAACAGCAGACGAAGATCATTGCAGTGAGATGAATACACACAAAAAAAGTTACAAAAAATGGGCGAAAACAACATGCCCCTGCTCAAAAACACCGAAACCTCACGTTACTAAACCAGATCTGCAGCTACGAACGAACATGAACAAGCGCAAACAAGGAGAAGGGAGAAGATCTGAAGCTGACCTCGAAGGAGAAGACGAGAGGAGGAGGCTGCGGCGGCGGCGGCTGGGGTGAGATGGGAGAGGAGAGGGGTTAGGGCGAGAGGATTGCCTCTTATATAGGCAGACACGGGTGCTAGGGTTCCTTCCTAGCCGTCCGATCTTTGTCTGATGGTTGCTGTTACGTGGCAGTATTGACCGTTCGATTTTAATCCTGTGGTCAGCCTGTTCAAACGTTTGCGTTAACTTTACGTCTCTGGAGGTTTCGCAGGGCGCAAGTAGGTACCTAATTCAAACTTTTTTTTTCTTGCACTACGCTTTCGACCCTATTTTGAATTAGATGCCTCTTCGAGTTGTAGCTCACTTGCTCCTCTTTTTAAAAAACGAAAAGCTGGTCTGCTGGACCTATTTTATGAAGGTAACGGGACCGTGCTAACATATTTAACCTTATTTTCTCAAACTTTTCAACAGAGACACAAATATGGACCTCATCGATAGGCAGGCAGCTATGGCTACACCGCCGCTGCGTGTGTGGGACACTATTGATGTCATCTACGACGCAACCAGAGACCCTATATCTCCAACAAATACATCTCAGCCCATGCTGCCTCTATCCACCGAAGCAGCCGGATGGTTGTTTTGCGGAAAATTTTATATACTTTTCGTGTTTATTGCGTTATTTCTAGGCTAGAAATGGGATTTTCTCTTCGCATTATAGACAAGGTTTTTTTCGAAAAATAAACACAACTATGAAAGGTTTTGAATATATACGAGGATTTTTTTCAAACTAGCCAAATAATCTAAGTACTTTTTTTTTTTTGCAAACTAGCCCAACAATTCGAGGAGAAAATAAGTATAAAAACCGAAAATATCGGTATGGACAGGATTATTATCAACTTTTTTTGCGGGAAAGGACTGTATCAACTTTAGTTTATGTTGTATGCCTATCTGTACAATCTAAGTACTGATTTTTTTTTCCTTTTTGGTTAATTATCAGGATCCACCAAGAAGAAATTGCTACACTTATACTGTCATGATTCATCAGGCAGTTGAAAGCGTAGGGAGAAATGTAAGGGTTATATTGTTACGTGCGCGCGCTCTCTCTCTCTCGTATGATTCGAGCGCATCCCACGATGTAGAGCAAGGAGTTATTATTCCATTAATCATAAAAATGTCATTGTATAGCATGGTTGTGTTTTTTCCCTCACTTTCTCAACTTCTACTCGTTTTCCACACGTATGTTTCTCAAACTGCTAAACGTTTTATTTTTAAAAAAAAATCTATAGAAAAGTTATTTTAAAAAAATATATTAATAAAAAAAAAGACAAACCCTGGTTTCTGTGCCCAATGTTTGACCGTCCGTCTTATTTGAAAAAATTATGAAAAAAATTAAAAAGACAAGTCACGCACAAAGTATTAATCATGTTTTATCATCTAACAACAATAAAAATACGAATTATAAAAAAAATTCATATAAGACGGACAGTCAAAATTAGACACGCAAACCCAAGGTTTGTCTTTTTTTGGGACGGAGGGAGTACGACACAACCACAGACCCTATATTGCTAACAAATACATCTCAGCCCATGTTGCCTACATCCACCGTGCAAGCAGCTGGATAGTTGTTTTGCGGAAAATTTTATATACTTTTCGTGTTTATTGTGTTATTTCTAGACTAGAAATGGGATTTTCTCTTCGCATTATAGACAAGGTTTTTTTTGAAAAATAAACACAACTATGAAAGGTTTTGAATATATACGAGGATTTTTTTCAAACTAGCCCAACAATCTAAGTACTTTTTTTTTTTGCAAACTAGCCCAACAATTCGAGGAGAAAATAAGTATAAAAAAACCGAAAATATCGGTATGGACAGGACTATTATCAACTTTTTTTTGCGGGAAAGGACTGTATCAACTTTAGTTTATGTTGTATGCCTATCTGTACAATCTAAGTACTGATTTTTTTTCCGTTTTGGTTAATTGTCAGGATCCACCAAGAAGAAATTGCTACACTTATACTATCAGGATTCATCAGACAGTTGAAAGCGTAGGGAGAAATGAAAGGGTTATACTGTTACGTGCGCGCGCTCTCTCTCTCTCGTATGATTCGAGCGCATCCCACGATGTAGAGCGAGGAGTTATTATTCCATTAATCATAAAAATATCATTGTATAGCATGGTTGTGTTTTTTCCTCACTTTCCCAACTTCTACTCGTTTTCCACACGTATATTTCTTAAACTGCTAGACGTTTTATTTTTTAAAAAAAAATTCTATAGGAAAGTTAATTTTTTAAGTTTTTTCTAATATTTAATTAATCACGCACTAACGGGTAACATTTTTTCGTGTGGAGAGGTGGAGTTAAAATAAGATACTGTTTTTTCACCACCCTAGCACCAGCAACTAAATCACATCTGCGATCTCAAGTTAGAGGTGCTTTCGTTGCCATCCCGACGACTCGAAGAGGCACGAGAAGCTCGAGAACTTGGGCAGACTTTGTTGGTGGTATTATCGTGTGCTCGATTTTTATTGTCAGCAATTTTACTTGTACAGCTACACGGATCGTTTCACAAGACAGCTGTACTACATGGATCGTTTCACGAGACGAAAAAACTACATAGGATAGGAATTAGCGAACTGCTCTAAGTATGGACATGATCATATTAGGGACCAACAACTATGGCTCAACCGTCCACCCGTATATAGGTTTAAGCAGGTTAGCCCCTTTTTTTTTTCTGTTAACAATATTTGTTGTATTGTACAGTCATATATACTTACAGACGCATACAGCTGAAATCACCCGGAAAGTGGATTCTCACGGCCCCCAAACTTCATCAAGATGGGGGCTAAGGTTAAATAGATTGATTACTTTCTCATGAAAAGTTATTATTGTAATAGCAGCAATGGAACTAATTTCAGAGCTAATGAAAGGGCGTACAGAAGTGGAAACGGTGTGCTATCTGATACTACTTCAGACGTGTGTCCTCAATATCTGACAGAAGTTTTTTTTTAAAGAACAATATCTGACAAAAGTTCAATCTACGTTTTTTTTTAAGGGCTGTGTTTAGTTCAGCGTAAAGTTTGGATTTTGATTAAAATTAGAGATGATGTGACTGAAAAATTGTGTGTGTATGACAGGTTGATGTGATAGAAAAAGACTGAAGTTTAGATCCAAACTTTAGATTTAAACACGACCTAGAACAAAGTTTATTGGAAACTTAGAAGCACAGTACATGAATCAGTTGTACATCGTCAGCTATAAAGCTGATTGAAGAGCTGCCGTAGTAGCACAGCTACTTTGAAGCGAGACATGTCATACATTTTGACAAACTAGTTGGACAGATTGACGAGCATTTGCTTCTCTTGCCCTTTTTCTAAAAATCTGCCATCTTGTTTAGATTTATTTATATCCAGAGTTCCAGACTATGCTAATTGATTCTCCTTGAGTAAAATCTTGCAATTTCAGAAGCAGAGGATGAAGACTCCAGTGATGTGGCTGGGAAGCAAAATTCCTTTGACGAAGGAGCTTCACTAGAGGCAAATTATCAGAAAGCATAACCATACCTGCAATGTTAAGCATTCTGCATACGCCAATGGCAAAGTATATACTTGCAAGTTCTGCTTGGAGAGCATTAGTATAAAGTATTGAACTAGCTTGGACACAAATCGCTTTACGAGTTTGTGGATCATGCAAAAACATTCCAAATCCTAATTGATCTTTCCAAGAAGCATCAACAAAACATCTATTCCCAGGAGGGTTATTCCATTATCAGCATTTTGAGTGGACTGAATTAATTGATCTTTAGAGTTAAAATCAAGGACTTGAGTTCAATCTACGTTGTTCCATCTGATACTTCATACCCTGTATATGACAAAAGTTCAATTTACATCTTACGAAAGGACATATAGCCTCCCATAGTAGGATCAAATTTTCAGATTAGATTGTTTGAGAGGCTAAGTTCTTAATTTAAAAGGTTTTCAGATTAGATTGTTTGAGATGCTAATTTCTCAATTTAAAAAGGCTGTAAACATCCTGTTGGAAACAAAATCACAACAATTGAAGCCCTACAAGTTCCGACCAGTTCATCATTCAAGCAAACCCCCGAGGCCCCGACCCTTTTCTAACAAATATGGGACCGAACGAACTTCAACATAAACAATTTAGGTGGCAGTTGCAGAAAAAGCAATCATCATAATTGAAATCCATTAGGCTTTCAGTTTCCAATAGCAGAAAACTTGTCTGAGATTCAATGACAGAGACAGTTTCCAGTTATCAACAGCAGCAAAAGCAGGGAATAGCACAAACGAAAATAACGACACAGGAAGTAGCAATGTAAATACTCGCATTCCAAAACAGCCGATGGACAATAATCGGACTCAGAGCATCAGTTTTAACCGAACAGAAATAAACGAGAGTATTAAACGACTGACATAGTGCACATTGCGAGCAGATATTAACGGTCCATGAAACGAGAGCCATGGCCGTGGGCAAAACTTAACCAATACTAGAACTAGATATCTCAACTGCAGACATGCAAACCACCATTTGAACGAGGCTCACTTCTTCTTGGCGGCAGCCTTGGTCACCTTGGCACCGGTTGGGTCCTTCTTCTCCACGTTCTTGATGACGCCAACAGCCACCGTTTGCCTCATGTCACGCACCGCAAAACGACCAAGAGGAGGGTACTCAGAGAAGGTCTCCACAACCATGGGCTTGGTAGGAATCATCTTGACCATACCAGCATCACCGTTCTTCAAGAACTTGGGCTCCTTCTCGAGCTCCTTGCCAGATCGTCTGTCGATCTTGGTCACCAGCTCAGCAAACTTGACAGCAATGTGGGAGGTGTGGCAGTCCAGCACTGGAGCATAGCCGTTACCGATCTGCCCAGGGTGGTTCATGATGATGACCTGGGAGGTGAAGCTGGCAGCCTCCTTGGCAGGGTCATCCTTGGAGTTGGAGGCCACGTACCCACGCTTCAGATCCTTCACGGCAACGTTCTTCACGTTGAACCCGACGTTGTCACCAGGAAGAGCCTCCTGGAGAGCCTCGTGGTGCATCTCAACCGACTTGACCTCAGTGGTCAGGCCACTGGGACCAAAGGTCACCACCATACCAGGCTTGAGGACACCAGTCTCAACACGACCCACAGGCACGGTACCAATACCACCAATCTTGTACACGTCCTGAAGGGGAAGACGCAGGGGCTTGTCTGATGGCCTCTTGGGCTCGTTGATCTGGTCAAGAGCCTCAAGCAAGGTGGGGCCCTTGTACCAGTCAAGGTTGGTGGACCTCTCAATCATGTTGTCACCCTCAAACCCAGAGATGGGAACAAAGGGAATCTTGTCAGGGTTGTAGCCGACCTTCTTCAGGTAGGATGAGACTTCCTTCACGATTTCATCGTAACGGGCCTTGGAGTACTTGGGAGTGGTGGCATCCATCTGTAACAGAACAAAGGAAAACAAATCAATAACTTTCCTCAGCAGGGGGTCGGTTGGCAACCAAACAAAGATAACCATACAAGATATGATAAGACAGACAGTAATAACAAAAGCAAACAACAATAATTGCAGTCTTAGAAGATGCGCAAAAGCGTAGTGAAGATAAAAATAAATAGCAAATATAGGGATAAATCCATACAAACATAATGCTACTTCATTGTTGTAATCAACAGTATTCAGGACTAGCATCATGAATATGTACAGAAGTGCTGTGCAGATCAATAATAAAATAAGACAAACAGTAGAGAGATGCAAGCATCAACAATTGAAGTATTAGATGCATAGTGAAGAAAACAGATTATGCTACTTGTGCAAGGCTAATCAATCATAACAAAAGACCGAACACTAGAGATATACCTTGTTGCAGCAGCAGATCATCTGCTTCACTCCAAGAGTGAAAGCAAGAAGAGCGTGCTCACGGGTCTGGCCATCCTTGGAGATACCAGCCTCAAAACCACCGGTGGTGGAGTCAATGATGAGCACGGCACAGTCAGCCTGGGAGGTACCCGTGATCATGTTCTTGATGAAGTCACGGTGACCAGGGGCATCGATGACCGTGCAGTAGTACTTGGTGGTCTCGAACTTCCACAGGGCAATATCGATGGTGATACCTCTCTCACGCTCAGCCTTGAGCTTGTCAAGCACCCACGCGTACTTGAAGGACCTCTTGTTCATCTCAGCGGCTTCCTTCTCGAACCTCTCGATCACACGCTTGTCGATACCTCCAAGCTTGTAGATCAGATGGCCCGTGGTGGTCGACTTGCCGGAGTCGACGTGGCCAATGACCACGATGTTGATGTGCGTCTTCTCCTTACCCATGGTTGAATAAGGAGGTAGCTAACTGCGGCATAGAATGAAACAAAGATTAGAAACAAATAAATATTACAGGTAAGCTCACAGATCAGGTTACTTAATCTAACAAAGTGCTAACATAGCTAATGGGCATCCAAATCAGCAAAGGAATTACACAGACGGACAGTAATAAACCCAATTGAAACAGGTAGAGACGATAACAGCATCTACTCAGCAGCAGTAGTAGAATAAAAAACAGAACAGAAACTAAGCTCTAGATCTATGCAAACGGATTATAGACACAAATCTTCCAACAATTCAACCGATATTTTTCAACTTGTCTAGATTATGCAACAAATCAAGTTCATCATCCAATTCTACCGATTCACCAACAAATCAAGTTTATCTTCGCGTCAGCAAACAGCAGACGAATATCATAGTAGTGAGACGAATACACACAAAAAAGTTGGGCATCTATCAAAGTAGGTACCTAATTCAAACTTCGACAACTATCAAAGTGCTAAATCAGTTAATCGGCAGGAGAATAACACAGACGCGCAGTAATCGACCGGACCGAACAGGCTACAGACTATAACAGCATCTAATCAGCAGTAGTAGAATAAAAAAAACTACAGAAACATAGGAAGAGATCTAAGCGAACGGATTGTAGATACAAATCCTTCTACTGATTCTACCGACAATTTTCAACTTATGTAGATTATTCCACATCAAATAGAGTTTTATCGTTCGATTCTACCGATAATTTTCAACCTATGCAGATGATTCGCGGACAAATCAAGTTTATTGTCGCTTCAACGAACAGCAAACTAAGATCATAGCAGTGAGACGAATACACACAAAAAAAATACTAAAAAATGAACGAAAACAACATGCCCAAGAACCAAATCACCCAAACCTCGCGGTACCAAACCAGATCTGCAGCTACGAATGATCATGAACAGGCGCAAACATGGAGAAGAGAGAAGATCGGAAGCTGACCTCGAAGGAGAAGACGGGAGAAGGAGGAGGAGGCGGCCGCGGCGGCGGCGGCTAAAGACGGGAGAAAGCGAGAGGAGAAGGCGGCGGCGGCTAGGGTGAGACGGGAGAGACGAGGGTTTGGGCCGTGTTGCCTCTTATATAGGCAGACACGGGTGCTAGGGTTCCTTCCTGGCCGTCCGATCTTTGTCTGATGGTTGCTCTTGCGTGGCAGTATCGACCGTTCGATTTTAATCCTGCGGTAACAGCATGTTCAAACGCTTGCGTTACGTTTACGTCGCTGGAGGTTTCGCAGAGCGCAAGTAGGTACCCTAGTGGCCTAATTCAAACATTTTTTTCCCAATTATCCAAATTGAGAATTTTGAAATTTAGCTTGCAATAAAATACTTAAAATGCTTTCAGAAAATAATATATTACAGTCTTTTTCATAAAATGGGTTAATTGGATCCATGCCACTGCAAATATACCGTATTAGAAAAATACCACTATTATTCACGAAATCGGACATATATCACTACAATTTTCTAAAATTAGAACCGTGCCACTCCGTAGCATCACCGTCTTCGTCCTATCATGAAGATGCACATGGAGCAGCAACCGCCGCCGCTTCCTCCTTCCGCCTGCCGGCGCTACCGTTCCTTCGCCCGCCGTAGTCGCCGCTTCTACTTCAGCCTTGCGGCGCAGCAACCGTCGATCCCTCCGAGCACGCCTCCTTCGTGCGCCAGCCAGCCACACCGCCTCTTCTCCTTCCTCCGCACAGTGCAGCTGCTGCCATCCCCTCCGAGCACCACCGCAACCGTCGCTGTCCCTACCCTCGCAATGGAGTGGCACAAAGCGCTTGGCGGCGCCGGGTCCGCCTCACCGCCCCTGCCGCGGAGATCGAGGAGGTCCAGGTTAGCCGGATTGAAGATGGCGAGGGCGGCGTCGATGGCGAGCAGGTGGAGGGCGTCGGCAGAGCAAGGATCCGGCGAGGACGACTACGGTGGTAGTGTCGTCCCTAACGCCGGCTTCCTGGGAGCGGGAGAGGTCGGCGAGCATGTCCTTGGTGGCGCAGGTGTTAGGTGCCGCCCTAAGGAGGGAGACGAGCGCGACGAGCAACGACCACCTGGCGCGCCAACGATGCCGAATCTTGGTGATGGCGATGGCGGTGGCCGCCCCATCGTGCACCGCAGCAGCTGACGTCGCACACAACCATGGAGTGGTTGCCATCGCCGTGTTCTAGATCCAGTCAACCACCACGCTGGCCGCGTACTACCACTACTTCCGTGGCCGACGCGACGCCGTCATGGCGGCGGCCGCATCAGGGGACGCGTTTGCCGAGGTGAGCCTCTCGGGGCTCCCGCCGCTACGCTTCCGCGACATCCCGTCCTTCCTCGCCATCACCTCCGATGATGACCCCTTCGCCTTTGTGCTCTCCAAGTTTGCGTAACTCATTGACACACTCGAATACGGCGCCGCCGGCGGTGGCGAGCTCCCGACATACGTCCTCGCCAACACGTTTGACGCGCGCAGCCATCTCGGCAAGTGGCGAAGGTGCCCAGCAGTCAGCAGATGCGACTTCTTTCGTGGAGGGAAGGGGGGCCGGGTCGATGAGGGCAGAAAAATTGACGAGAGTTGCATGGTTCCAATTCTAGAAATTTATAGTGACATGTAACCGATATGACGAATAGTAGTGACAATTTTTTTTTAATTTGTCAAAGTTGCAATGGAATGGATCCAATTAACCCTAAAATAAAAACAAGCTTCAACTAGCTAGTGCATACTCAAAGAATATGGGGTAAATTAAAATACTTCAAATGAAGATTAAGGCCAGGTAAAACAAGTATGATCAATCTCTATGAAAATTCCTTGCGTGAACACAATTTGAAACAAGACTCGGTACACTAAAATTGATAGCTTCCACCCGCAATAGTTATTAGAAGTCAGCATTGTCTATCACTCTATCCAACTCCGTGCATATAGGCACTTACTTGCATATGGTCTTACGACGAAGGCATTGTTGAATTTATCATTTCAGGTTTTTATTAAGCAAGCTAAGAGTACAGCAAATCTTACATAGAGGCCCCTGACAAATGGGCAAATTACACTTTAACCCTGAAATATGCAAGAAAGGACCTAGAAAGAAACAGAAAAGGCAATCGGGTTATTCTCTTTGCCATGTCCACAACAACGATGACCAGATCGACGCACTGAACGACGACAGGAGCTGATAATCCTTGGCTAGCTGCATGTAATGATGCCTAGATGGTGGTGACTTTGTCAATCTCAAGAATTTACTGGCCCAGTATTCGAAGATGCTCATAGGGGTAAGGTTTGCGTGCGTGCGTTATGAGTGTTTGCGTTGTACTGTGTAATTCTAAAAAAAAATAATGATGCCTAGATGCAAACCCAAAAGAGGCCTCTCTATGGAGGTTGAAGCATCCAAGGCAAACGGAGAAACACATCATCCACACTTCTAAAGCTGACGCCGGAGACTAGGAAGAAGAACAACGCAGTTGCGGAAAGCTTGCCCAAGAAGAAGCAAGTGGTCGGCGCTACCTTCTTTTGAGCAAACCCACCGCACTCTTAGCTTCGGGCGTTGATGGTGAACCTGTAAAACGATTGACAGGGAACCTTCACTGGAGAAGAAGCCGACGAGGACATCCATGGCAGAAGCAACCAGAATGAAGGAGTCGGACGCCGATGACCCCCTCGAGCTATACAAAACGGGGTTAACCCGACTATCAAAGAAGACTAAACCTAAGCCTACTAGCGAAGAAAGGAGCTAGACCATCTCCCTCCCTCGCCGGCGACCGAAAAGCCATCGGGAATGGAAGGAAAGGGGCTGGGCGGAAGGGGAAGTTTTTTTTGTTTTCGCCTGAGAAGACGCTCTTGAGCTTTCTAGAGAGAGCGAGAGCCCCAATCGTGAGAGTGAGTGATTGTTGAATTTATTCTCAGCAAGACATTATAGCAAGTTACACCGTATCCCAATATTTGCAAACTCAAAAATAACGGTTAGGTCAACCCTAACGACAATTTGGATTTCCATATTAAAACTCGGTAGATAAAGTACTATCGATTGCACTCCAAACATTAACCTTAGTTTCCATATTTTCGAATGTGTCAAATTGGTAACTCAAAAGAAAAAACTACTTATTCAACTCTTGGAAGTTGACCCGCCTCTTATTTATCATTATTACATGTTGGAACCAAAAGTACTTTAATCCTGAAACTGACTCACCTCTTAAACCACATACTCCCCCCGTCCCATAAAAATCCAATCCACTAGTATCGAAATGATATATATTGTATAACAAATCTAGTTATGTACTAAGTTGTGTCACATTTGTCTCTGTCTATCCTCTGCTCCCGTCGTCAAACGTCGCAGTCAAGGCGTCAATCACTGTACAAACAGTAAGCGTCCATAGGATCCCACGGAGCACTTGCACGTATTGGTTTGCTAGCTCGTGGGCCGAACACCGTCGTCACCGTTTGCTGAAGTTCGCCACCACCAAGCTGTTCCAGTGCCGCGGTCCCGCGGCCATCTTGGAGTTATAAACTAAGGGACATAGACTTGGGTAGTAAGGCCCTGTTTAGTTTTCACACAAAAATTTTAGGTTAATTCGATCCATGCCATTGTAAATTTACCTATTCAGAAAAATATCAATACAATTCATTTATTTGTAGTCATGCCGCTCCAATTTTATTAAATTAAAACCGTGCCATCGCTATCACGTTTTCCATCTATCCCCTTCCTTAGGGGTGGGCAAAATAAGACCGAACTGAAGAACCGAACCGAAAAGACCGAGATCGAGACCGAAAAGACCGAGACCGAGAAATTTGGTTAGTAGTTCTGTCTCAGCCATTGAAAGACCGAAATTTATTCGGGTAATTCGGTCATTACCCTCAGTTAACCGAATTAACCGAGAAAACCGAATTATGGCCCAATAGACCTAGGAGGCCCAATAAGCCCAACAAACTAAACCCTAGAGGCAACCAATACCACATAGCCACTCCCTCACGCGGCGCCGCCTCCCATCCCCATCGGCCATCGCGTCACGCTCGCCACCTCCGCCCTTCCACTGCGCCGGCGCCGCCTCTCCACCGTGCCGGCGCCGCCTCGCCGCCTCCGCCTTCTGCCTCCGCCTCGGCCGTCCACCGCGCGGCGCAGCCTCCCACCTCCGCCGTCCACCGCGCCGGCGCCGGCGCCGCCTCGCCGCCTCCGCCTCCATCCTCCACTGCGTCGCGCGGCCGCCTCCAGCCTCCACCGCGTCGGCGCCGCGCGGGCCGCCTCCTCTAGCCAGCTTCCATCCCGTCGGCCGCATCCATCTCCGGAAAAAAATCGGTCTGACCGAGACCGAGACCGAAAAAATCGAGACCGAATTTGCCGGTCCTGAGATTTTTTGGATGAAATTCGGTCCCGAATTTTCAAAGACCGAAATGACCGAAAGACCGAAGACCGAGACCGAATTTTTTGGTCTGACCGAACGCCCACCCCTACCCTTCCTTTTCCGTTTCTTCCCTCTTTCTCCCGTCTTCTTCTCCTGAGATACTCCCCCGCCTCCTGCCACGGCTGTTTGCACGCGTTAGCGCCGCCTCGTCACCGCCGACCGCGCCTTCCTCTGTCGCTTTTGCGCCCACCACCACCGCCGCCGTGATGCGCACCTCTTCGGCATCACTTACAGCCATGGGCACATTAATCACAACTAGCCTCTGCTCGTTCAGATCGAACTCCACAGCACCAAGAACACCAGGGATGCAACAATCCTTCTCCTCCACGACCTTGTCAGCGTCCATTGGCGTGGCCAGCGGCTGCAACATAGGTAGAGGCAAAGGCGGTTGCAGCTCCTCGAAGGGTGTGAAGGACGACCAGCTACTCGTGGAGGACATGGAGATGGCCGGCGAGGACGAGCTCTTCTTCCTCAACGGCGTCCGCGTGGTGGGCAGGGCGTCGTCCTTGGCACGGCAGCGGCCCCCGTGGACCTGCACCTCCCCCCTGCAGCAGCATGGCAGCACCACAATGCAGGCGCTCCCCTATCACACTCGCACGCCACTGACTAACTCACGTTCTTCTTTGTCGTGCCGCCATCGCTGCTCCGCCTTATGGGACGCCGACGAGATGATGACAAGCAGGTGCGGAGTGCGTGGTGGTCTGCTGGTGGGCGCCTTCGCGAGGGAATCGACGAGGAAGGAGAAAAGAGAGACATGCTCATGCTGCAGCGACAGCTCCCCTGATGACGACCTCCCCTCGCTCTACCTCTCCTTCCCTGCGCACCCCTACCGCAGCCGTGGCGCGATGGGACCTGCCACCGCGCGGCCGTGGGGTCTTCGTCCTCAGCATCTCCTTGTTGCGAAGAGAGATCTCGGTCTCCACCGAGCTCGCTAGAGCCCTCTCCCCAACGTCATCGCCGCCGTGCCGCGTCGCCTCGGCTTCGCCTCCGCCCCTTTGAGGTGTGTGGGTTTCGTGTCGTGCTGACAGAGGATGGCGGCCTTGGCTTTGTCTTCATGTCGGATTTGGGCACACAATTTTGGAGAAGGAAGAATGGTTGGGATGATGAGCACAAGAACAGCTGAGGTCGTTGAGAACAAGAAGGAAGAAAGACGGAAAACAAAGAAGATGGAAGGAAAACGTTACGGTAGTGGCACGGTTCTAATTTTATAAAATTCCAGTGTCACGGTTACAAATATACGAATTGTAGTGGTATTTTTCTGAATAGACAAATTTGTAATGGCATGGATCCAATTAACCCAAATTTTTTACACCATGTCAAATCGAACGTTTGAACACCCGCATGAAGTATTACATATAGGCTAAAAAATAACTAATTGCACAGCGACTAAATTGCGAGACGAATCTTTTAGGCCTAATTGCTCCATGATTTGATAATGTGTTGCTACAGTAAATATTTGGTAATTGCGGATTAAATAGGCTTAATAAATTCGTCTCGCTGTTTACTGACGGATTATGTAATTAGTTTTTCTTATTAGTGCCCGAATACCCCATGCGACACCCTATATAATACCGATATCACACACCAAAACTTTACACTCATGGATCTAAACACACCCTAAATATAAAAGAAGATAGGGACTCCTTTTAAAACCTGGCATAGATACGTGACTACGTGAGGGAGTGCAAAGTTGACTCCTCGTGAAAACCAGGGGCATTTTTGCATATTGGCTCTCACTTACAGGTGGACCGATGTTTTTAAAATCTGGAAAATATAATGAAAGTAGCTAAAGCTTTAATTGTTCAACTGAAAAATATGTTCAGCCTATAAATTGATAGAAATTTCATTTTAGCTCCAAATAGGATGAATCAAATTTCAGTATATTAAACAAATTGTGCTTGTTAATATTGTAAACTAAAATTATGCACTTTCGGTATGGGAAATCCCTCTAAGTACTGTGTAGTAAATAATTACTATGCTCGCAAGGAATTCATCCTAAGTTCTAATTAAGCTCAACAAAATTTTGTTACGGCCACTCTTTATCACTGTAGATTAGAATCTGGCACTTAGGCTACATAGGATACCTCTAAAAACTATGTAGCATATAAATATCCTAAATTTTATCTAAAATTTGTAAGGGTGTGTTTAGATCCAAAATTTGCCTCCAAACTTTGCATTTTCCCATCACATCAACCTGTCATACACACACAACTTTTCAGTCACATCATCTCCAATTTCAACCAAAATCCAAACTTTGGATAGAACTAAACACAGCCTAAAATTAAAAGTAAATAGATGCCAGCTCCAAAATGAGCTGAAATAGAACTTGTTAGAATCACAAAATTAGGCACCTTAGGGAATCATACTCTATGCAGTTATCGTTGAAATTCAACAGAACTTGGACATAAACCATATCTAAATTTAAATAGAGCTTAAATAGTGTGACATTCATATAGATCTTGTAAATTTATATCTCGCAAATACAGAGTGATAAAAATAGAAATTCATTTGACCTAAATTCATCAAAGGTCAGTACCAACTACTCCAAACCTATCTTGAAGAATTCATCCATTTTAGAGCTGAAATTAAATCTGTCGAATCCACCATATTTTTTTAACAAAAGTTTGTTGTATTGAGTGGATTCTCACGGTCCCGAAACATTACCAAGAAGGGAAGTTTGTTTTCATCAGAAGTTATCATTGTAATAACAACGGAACTAATTTCAGAGTTAAACCGTTAATGAAAGAAACTTAACCGGAGAAGTGGAAACGGTGTGCTATCCTATCAGTTCCATAATTCAAGCGAAACCAGAGTACTTAGTTTTTCACTCAATCCAACAAATATAAAACTGAAGGAAATTGAACATAAATAATTTAAATAGCAAGTAGCAGGACTTCAGCCAATTGAAACGTACTCTCATAAGAAAAGGTTCAATTTTTTATAACAGAAACAGTTTCCAGTTTTCAATAGCAGCAGAATAAGCGAATGCCACAAGCCAAAATAAAGACATAGGAATTAGCAATGTAAATACTCGCATTCCACAACAGCCGAAGGGCAATAATCAGGCTCAGAACAAGTTTAAACCGAACAGAAAATAGAGTTTTAAACGACACAGTGCACACAGCGAGCATCTGATAATAACGGTCAATGCAACGAGTGCCATGGCCGTGCACAAAACTTAACGAATTAGTAACAGCTAGATATCTTAAATGCAGACACGCAAACCACCACTTGAACGAGGATCATTTCTTCTTGGCGGCAGCCTTGGTCACCTTGGCACCGGTTGGGTCCTTCTTCTCGACATTCTTGATGACGCCAACAGCCACCGTTTGCCTCATGTCACGCACGGCAAAACGACCAAGAGGAGGGTACTCAGAGAAGGTCTCCACCACCATGGGCTTGGTGGGAATCATCTTAACCATACCAGCATCACCGTTCTTGAGGAACTTGGGCTCCTTCTCCAGCTCCTTACCAGATCGTCTGTCAATCTTGGTCACCAGCTCAGCAAACTTGACAGCAATGTGGGAGGTGTGGCAGTCCAGCACTGGGGCGTAGCCGTTGCCGATCTGCCCAGGGTGGTTCATGATGATCACCTGGGAGGTGAGGCTGGCAGCCTCCTTGGCAGGGTCATCCTTGGAGTTGGAGGCCACGTATCCACGCTTCAGATCCTTCACGGCAACGTTCTTCACGTTGAACCCGACGTTGTCACCAGGAAGAGCCTCCTGGAGAGCCTCGTGGTGCATCTCAACCGACTTGACCTCAGTGGTCAGGCCACTGGGACCAAAGGTCACCACCATACCAGGCTTGAGGACAGGAGGTAGCTGACTGTACCACGTAATAAAACAAAGATTAGAAACAATTTTCTGTATAATTTTTAACTCCAAATAAATATCACAGGCAAGATCTCAGATCAGATCACTTGGACATCCACAGAACGTTAATAGCCATCAAAATCAGCATGAGATTTACACAGACGCGCAGTAATCGACACAACCGAACAGGGTACAGACAGTAACACCATGTACTCAGCAGTAGCACAATAACATATTTACAGAAACAAATTTACGGATTGGATTTTAGTTACAGAATTTCAGTACCCAACTGAACAGGGTACGGACAATAACAACATCTACTCAGCAGTAGTTTAACAACAAATTATGGATTCTAGATACAGATTTTCTACCGATTCTACCAGTAGTTTTCCACTTATGTAGATGATTATGCAGTAACTCAAGTTTATCGTTCGATTCTACCGATAATTTCCAACATACGCACATGATTCGCGGACAAATCAAGTTTATCTTCGCGTCAACGGACATCAAACTAAGATCACAGCAGTGAGACGAATACACAATAAAAAATGAACGAAAACAACATGCCCAAGCACCAAATCACCCAAACCTCGCGATACCAAACCAGATCTGCAGCTACGAACGATCATGAACAGGCGCAAACAAGGATAAGTGAGAAGATCTGAAGCTGACCTTGAAGGAGAGGACGGGAGATGGCGAGAGGAGGAGGCTGCGGCGGCGGCGGCTGGGATGAGATGGGAGAGAGGAGGGGGTTAGGGCGAGAGGATTGCCTCTTATATAGGCAGCCACGGGTGCTAGGGTTCCTTCCTGGCCGTCCGATCTTTGTCTGGTGGTTATTGTTGCGTGGCAGTATTGACCGTTCGATTTTAATCCTGCGGTCGACATGTTCAGACGTTTGCGTTACGTTCAAGTCTCTGTAGGTTTCGCAGCGCTCAAGTGATAAGTATATTTAATTTTTTTTTTAGAGGAGGATGTTTGGGAGAAGTAGATTTGCAACAAGTAGATGGGCGTTTAGTTGCAAATAGTCACTTTGCACCGGTCTATATAGTTGTTTTGAGACCAAGGTGTCGGGCAAAATGATCTGGATTGTGGAGTATCCATGGCCCTATTAAGTGAGTTTAAGCGGACAGTTATTACTTACTTCGTTTCAGACTATAAGACATTTTAACTTTGGTTAAAGTTAAACTATTTCAAGTTTAACTAAGTTTATAGACAAATATAGTAATATTTATAATACTAAATTAGTTTCATCAAATCAATAATTGAATATATTTTCATAATAAATTTGTCTTGTGTTGAAAATGTTACTACTTTTTTTCTACAAACTTTTAAACTTAAAGCATTTTGACTTTGAACAAAGTCAAAACGTTTTATAACCTGAAACGGGGGGAGTAGTTAGGAATAAGTATGAGGTTAGGGAACCCCCCTAAATCGCTAGATCAAGTAAACGCACGGGATTATAAAGCTTTATGGTTATCCGGATGTGTAACACCCATGATCTAACCCCCTTTCCTTAGTCTCGGTTCTCCTATTATACTTGCTCCATGAGACACCAGATGACCCAAGCCCAAGGAAAGATTTGATTCGTATCACTACTAGATATTATAAATTTTGTTAGCAGCTCCTTTATCTGCTAGTTTCGTTGGCCTATGGGCCGCCCCCTTAGCAAGTCCCGCCATGAGCTGAGGGTGTGTTTAGTTACACGCTAAAATTGGAAGTTTGATTGAAATTTGAACGATGTGACGAAAAAGTTAAAAGTTTGTGTGTAGAAAAGTTCGATGGGGTTCAAAGTTTGAAACTAAACTGGGCCGGAGTATGTTTGAGAGCTTGCCATGCTAAGCCTCTAAAACCGTTAAGGCGTTAAGCCTTGGGGCAAGCATAAGTGAGGACCCATCAAGAATGGGGCGTAAAGTAGCCTGCCACACATGCCGCTCAATCCAATCATGCACATAGTGAATTGGTTTAGTTTTACCACACCTGGCTGGATGTGGTTTAGTTTTAAATCAATATTTAAAGCCTCTCATCTAAATTTCTTTCATTTTTTTTATAAAACCTTTAGTTTATTTTTAATCCTATTGTCCTAGTCCTCCAATCATGGCCATAAAGTTAAATTCCTTTGAATCCCTATTCTAAAAATAATATAAACACCCCTAGAGCCCATGAAACCTTATTTAAATTCATCCTCCAAACTCATATAGTCCCTAAACAATTTATCCCAAATCCCATTTCTTTTAAATCATATTCAAACCATCCCTTTAAAAATTACAAAGTCCCTATTAATATGGGCAGAAATCCCTTATATTTGGCCCATGCATTCTTTTTTCCTTCCCTCCACCAATCCAACTCCCTTCTACACCTCACTAGTTGCGCGTTACCTGCAAGCCATTGCCGCCGCACAAACAAATGTCGTTGGCCAATTGAAGGCCGATGTCCGGTGTTGCCATCGGTTCATCATCACTAGACCCGTCGCGGCATAGTCGTCTTCTTCCTCTATCCATTCCCAGTAACCGACCTCCTCGGCCTATAAAGATGACGAGCTCTCCCTCTCGTGCTGCTGACGCCGAGGTAGCACACAACTAGAGTCATGCCCTCGTCCATAGTTCCTCTCCCATGCCTGTATAGCCCGGTACAAAGGAGGAAGAAGGTTTGTAAGCAACCTTTCGCTCGTTTTTTTTTTAAAAAAAGAAAGTTATTTTAAATCATACTCCAATTTATATTTTAAGTCACAATTATTAACAATTAATTAGTCATACGCTAATGAGTAAATCTCGTTTTTTATTGAACTCAATTTCCTATATAGGCATCCGGGAGAAATCACACGACCCATGAGAATAATTTCAGCGGTAAACAGTCAGATGTGTCACCTCATCCTGTAGTCCTTCGGTAGCTTGGCAGGTAAACAAAATCTCAAAAATTTAAATCCCAATCAATTCATAATTCAACCCAAACAATTATGGGACAGAAAGAACTAAACAAAACAATATGCACGTTTGCGTTACGTTCAAGTCTCTGTAGGTTTCGCAGCGCTCAAGTGATAAGTATATTTAATTTTTTTTTTAGAGGAGGATGTTTGGGAGAAGTAGATTTGCAACAAGTAGATGGGCGTTTAGTTGCAAATAGTCACTTTGCACCGGTCTATATAGTTGTTTTGAGGCCAAGGTGTCGGGCAAAATCATCTGGATTGTGGAGTATCCAAGGCCCCATTCAGTGAGTTTAAGCGGGCAGTTATTACTTACTTCGTTTCAGGTTATAAGACATTTTAACTTTGGTTAAAGTCAAACTATTTCAAGTTTAACTAAGTTTATAGACAAATATAGTAATATTTATAATACTAAATTAGTTTCATCAGATCAATAATTGAATATATTTTCATAATAAATTTGTCTTGTGTTGAAAATGCTACTACTTTTTTTTTACAAACTTTTAAACTTAAAGCATTTTGACTTTGAACAAAGTCAAAATGTTTTATAACCTGAAACGGAGGGAGTAGTTAGGAATAAGTATGAGGTTAGGGAACCCCCCTAAATCGCTAGATCAAGTGAACGCACGGGATTATAAAGCTTTATGGTTATCCGGATGTGTAACACCCATGATCTAACCCCCTTTCCTTAGTCTCGGTTCTCCTATTATACTTGATCCATGAAACACCAGATGACCCAAGCCCATGAGAAGATTTGATTCGTATCACTATTAGATATTATAAATTTTGTTAGCAGCTCCTTTATCTGCTAGTTTCGTTGGCCCATGGGCCGACCCCTTAGCAAGGCCCGCCATGAGCTAAGGGTGTGTTTATACGCTAAAATTGGAAGTTTGATTTAAATTGAAACGATGTGACGAAAAAGTTGAAAGTTTGTGTGTGTAGAAAAGTTCGATGTGACGTTTTTTGGATTCAAAGTTTGAAACTAAACCGGGCCTGAGTATGTTTGAGAGCTTGCCAGGCTAAGCCTCCGAAACCGTTAAGCCTTGGGGCAAGCATAAGTGAGGACCCATCAAGAATGGGGCATAAAGTAGCTTGCCACACATGCCGTTCAATCCAATCATGCACATAGTGAATTGGTTTAGTTTTACCACACCTAGCTGATGTGTGGCCTACTCTGTAACGTACTCAAAATTTTAAGAAAAAATTATGTGAAAAAGTTTTTATTTCACCCTTCTTGATTTTCATTTAAATTGGAGCCATCTTGTTTTCTTTTTATCTTCTTTTATTATCTTTGACCTAAATCTTTAATGTTTTATTTCAATATTTAAAGCCTCTCATCTAAATTTCTTTCATTTTTTTTATAAAACCCTTAGTTTATTTTTAATCCTATTGTCCTAGTCCTCCAATCATTGCCATAAAGTTAAATTCCTTTGAATCCCTATTCCAAAAATAATATAAACACCCCTAGAGCCCATGAAACCTTATTTAAATTCATCCTCCAAACTCATATAGTCCCTAAACAATTTATCCCAAATCCCATTTCTTTTAAATCATATTCAAACCATCCCTTTAAAAATTACAAAGTCCCTATTAATATGGGCAGAAATCCCTTATATTTGGCCCATGCATTCTTTTTTCCTTCCCCCCACCAATCCAACTCCCTTCTACACCTCACTAGTTGCGTGTTACCTGCAAGCCATTGCCGCCGCACAAACAAATGTCGTTGGCCAATTGAAGGCCGATGTCCGGTGTTGCCATCGGTTCATCATCACTAGACCCGTCGCGGCATAGTCGTCCTCTTCCTCTATCCATTCCCAGTAACCGACCTCCTCGGCCTATAAAGATGACGAGCTCTCCCTCTCGTGTTGCTGACGCCGAGGTAGCACACAACTAGAGTCATGCCCTCGTCCATAGTTCCTCTCCCATGCCTGTATAGCCCGGTACAAAGGAGGAAGAAGGTTTGTAAGCAACCTTTCGCTCGTTTTTTTTAAAAAAAAAGAAAGTTATTTTAAATCATACTCCAATTTATATTTTAAGTCACAATTATTAACAATTAATTAGTCATACGCTAATGAGTAAATCTCGTTTTTTATTGAACTCAATTTCCTATATAGGCATCCGGGAGAAATCACACGACCCATGAGAATAATTTCAGCGGTAAACAGTCAGATGTGTCACCTCATCCTGTAGTCCTTCGGTAGCTTGGCAGGTAAACAAAATCTCAAAAATTTAAATCCCAATCAATTCATAATTCAACCCAAACAATTATGGGACAGAAAGAACTAAACAAAACAATATGCTAAACCGACACCCACTCGGTTTTCAGTTTTCAATACCTTTCAAAAAGTTCACTTTTCATTAACAGGGACAATCCAGTATCCAATAGCAGCAGAAACAGCGAATAGCACAAGCGGAAATAAAGACAAAGGAATTAGCAATGTATACTCGCATTCCACAACAGTCGAAGGGCAATAATAAGTCTTAACATCCAAGTTTAAACCGAACAGAAAATAGAGTTTTAAACGACTGACATAGTGCACAAAGCGAGCAGATATTAACGGTCAATGCAACAACTGAAATGACCGTCGACAAAACTTAACGAGTACTAAAAGAGCTAGATATCTCAAATGCAGATATGGAAAGCACCACTTGAACGAGGCTCATTTCTTCTTGGCGGCAGCCTTGGTCACCTTGGCACCGGTTGGGTCCTTCTTCTCCACGTTCTTGATGACGCCAACAGCCACCGTTTGCCTCATGTCACGCACGGCAAAACGACCAAGAGGAGGGTACTCAGAGAAGGTCTCCACAACCATGGGCTTGGTGGGAATCATCTTAACCATACCAGCATCACCGTTCTTGAGGAACTTGGGCTCCTTCTCCAGCTCCTTGCCAGATCGTCTGTCGATCTTGGTCACCAGCTCAGCAAACTTGACAGCAATGTGGGAGGTGTGGCAGTCCAGCACTGGGGCGTAGCCGTTGCCGATCTGCCCAGGGTGGTTCATGATGATAACCTGGGAGGTGAAGCTGGCAGCCTCCTTGGCAGGGTCATCCTTGGAGTTGGAGGCCACGTACCCACGCTTCAGATCCTTCACCGCAACGTTCTTCACGTTGAACCCGACGTTGTCACCAGGAAGAGCCTCCTGGAGAGCCTCGTGGTGCATCTCAACCGACTTGACCTCAGTGGTCAGATGGCAGCCTCCTTGGCAGGGTCATCCTTGGAGTTGGAGGCCACGTACCCACGCTTCAGATCCTTCACGGCAACGTTCTTCACGTTGAACCCGACGTTGTCACCAGGAAGAGCCTCCTGGAGAGCCTCGTGGTGCATCTCAACCGACTTGACCTCAGTGGTCAGGCCGCTGGGACCAAAGGTCACCACCATACCAGGCTTGAGGACTCCAGTCTCAACACGACCCACAGGCACGGTGCCAATACCACCGATCTTGTACACGTCCTGAAGGGGAAGACGCAGGGGCTTGTCTGATGGCCTCTTGGGCTCGTTGATCTGGTCAAGAGCCTCAAGCAAGGTGGGGCCCTTGTACCAGTCAAGGTTGGTGGACCTCTCAATCATGTTGTCACCCTCAAACCCAGAGATGGGAACGAAGGGAATCTTGTCAGGGTTGTAGCCGACCTTCTTCAGGTAGGATGAGACTTCCTTCACGATTTCATCGTAACGGGCCTTGGAGTACTTGGGAGTGGTGGCATCCATCTGTTACAGAAAATAGGTGAACAAATAAGGGGTAGGCACTAGCATACAAACACATTACTAACTACAAATGGTATGAAACATATTATAAACACCGTATAAGATACATAAAATGTAAGAATAGTGACCAACCTGTAACGAAATACAGGTGGGCAGCAACATCAATACAAGTCTAGTATAAAGTAAGTAACATACAGCACGATATCTACATGAACTTAACCAAATCTAACAGAAGATATGTATAGTTTCTTGCAGCAGTAAATTACTAAAGCTAGTAGTAGCAGGAAAGCAACCAACAACAATTGCAATCTTAGATGCATCATGAAGACATACAGTCATAACAAAAGCAACAATCAACAATAGCAGTCTTAGATGCGTGGTAAATTGCAGTCTTAGATGCATGGAAGGTAGACAGTCAGAAAAACTAGCACAGAGGGATAAATCAATAAAAGATAATGCTACTTCATTGATGTAATCAACAGTATTCAGGACTAGCATCATGAATATTCACAGAAGTTGCTGATCAATCATAACAGAAAACAAACAGAATATCTGGAATAGCACCACGAACATGTTCATTTCCAATTTCCAACTGAATATAGCAGTAAATCATTTATGTAACCAAAAGTATCTGGAATTGCATCACGAATTCGTGCAAACAAGTGCTAGGCTCATCAATCATAACAAAAGACAAAACACTAGAGATATACCTTGTTGCAGCAGCAGATCATCTGCTTCACTCCAAGAGTGAAAGCAAGAAGAGCGTGCTCACGGGTCTGGCCATCCTTGGAGATACCGGCCTCAAAACCACCAGTGGTGGAGTCAATGATGAGCACGGCACAGTCAGCCTGGGAGGTACCCGTGATCATGTTCTTGATGAAGTCACGGTGACCAGGGGCATCGATGACCGTGCAGTAGTACTTGGTGGTCTCAAACTTCCACAGGGCAATATCGATGGTGATACCTCTCTCACGCTCAGCCTTGAGCTTGTCAAGCACCCACGCGTACTTGAAGGACCTCTTGTTCATCTCAGCGGCTTCCTTCTCGAACCTCTCGATCACACGCTTGTCGATACCTCCAAGCTTGTAGATCAGATGGCCCGTGGTGGTCGACTTGCCGGAGTCGACGTGGCCAATGACCACAATGTTGATGTGCGTCTTCTCCTTACCCATGGTTGAATAAGGAGGAAGCTAACTGCAAAACAGAACGAAACAAAGATTAGAAACAACAGGCGTGCATAATTTCTAACTCCAAATAATATTACAGGCAAGCTCACAGATCAGATGAACTTCGACATCAATTATAAGTGCTAACGCGCAGTAATCGACCAAACCGAACCAGGCATAGACGATAACACCATCTATTCGAACATAAAAACAGAGATATTCGAACGGATTCTAGATAGAAATACTTCTACTGATTCTACCGATGATTTTCAACTTATGTAGTTTATTCTGCAGCAAATCAAGTTAATAGTCCGATTCTACCCATAATTTTCAACGTACACAAATGATTCACCGATAAGTCAATAAATCATCGCGTCAACGAACAGCAAACTAAGATCATAGCAGTGAGACGAATACACAGAAAAAGTTACTAATAATGGACAAAAACAACATGCCCAGGCATCAAATCACCCAAACCTCGCTCCATCGAATCAGATCTACGGCTACGAACTACCATGAACCGGCGCAAACAAGGAGAAGAGAGAAGATCTGAAGCTGACCTCGAAGGAGAGGATGGGAGCAGCCGAGAGGAGGCTGCGGCGGCGGCGGCTGGGGGTGAGATGGGAGAGGGGAGGGGTTAGGGCGAGAGGATTGTCTCTTATATAGGCACTCACGGGTGCTAGGGTTCCTTCCTAGCCGTCCGATCTTTGTCTGATGGTTGTTGTTGCGTTGCAGTATTGATCGTTCGATGTTAATCCTGCGGTCAGCCTGTTCAAACGTTTGCGTTACGTTTTAAGTCTCTGGAGGTTTCGCAGGGCGCAAGGAAGTACACATAATTCAAGTTTGTTTTTGGATTAGAGAAAAAGGTTTACAAGGTTTATCTCCTCGCTGGTGAAAAATCAATGTTTTCGCCTCTCTACCGGTAGACTCGCCCTTATTGATTTTCTTTTTAAAAAAAAAATCGAAATACACTACAAAACGCAAACTCTCAAATAACATGTGCACTCATCTGTATAAGCACATAAACTCTCAAATATACGTGTGCACTCAACTATATAAACACATATGAATAAGCTCTCATAGTGCGGATTGTATAGCAGATGCTTTATTTACAATTTCATTTTATACATGTCCCAGATTCCCAGCACAGCTGTCTTTCTCTTTAAGTGGCGAAATTCTATCACTCGGTAATCTCCTGCGTACTCCCGAGTCCTGAAACAGATTTGCAAACACGACAACCTGAAACTCGTACCAGGAACTGGAAATTCATGGATCAGCAGAACAAGAATAAAAATCCGAACCATCATACTTTTGCTAGCGGCAAAACCATCTTTACAGAATGCACAGACATGAGAAGGGAGAGCCAACAAAAACTTGGTAGTACTGTAATTGCAACTATAGGCGTCAGCTCATGACTCTGGCAGTTTGGCTAGCTACAGGATTCTATGCGACTATGAAAAGTATCCGGTGATCTCTGCCCATATGAGTTCTCCTGGGAGTGACTAACACGTCATATATATACACAAAATTCAGGGTAACATAGTTTTGTTAGCCAAGTAGCTTAGACTAGTGCACGCAGGATGATCAGTTGAGGTCTTCAGGCTTGCAGACAATCAGGGTGACCATACAGTGTCGAAGGGTTATCAGCAAAACATCAAGAAGCCTGCAACAAATATCAAATAAGTCATCTCCAAATTCCACTATTTCAGATGCTAAAAATCAAATAAGTCAGGCTAATGCGGCTAACAGTTAATGCTCCTCCATAGAAGAGTTAACATTTTATGCCTATTGCAGGAAACTAAATTCACTTAAACATGTATCTACAGTGCTGTTCATCTACTTACTGTTTAGCTTAAAGCTTAACCATGAGTTGTCTGCCAAAAAAATAATTTTCACATCGGCAAGAATTTCATTTCCTTGTGACAGAACAGCCAAAAAAGGATACACTTGCAGATTTTCCTTAGTGTAACCCAAGTAATATGTTGCAATTTAAGTGAGTCAAACATCATGAGTAGTCCCTCTCCAAAAGGCTAAAAGAAAACTTGTCATGTACCTCAATTGTCGTAGATCCTTATCATGTATCGGATGTCTTGCCGACACATAGGGCACAATGGGTCGAACTGACGTTCCACAATCAGTGCACATTTGCAGCAGCAGACAAGGTGACCACAAGGAATAAAAGCTGCCTTCCTTCTTTTCCTTAAGCATATAACACATAGTTGCCCGTCTCCCATTTCACCAGCCTCTTCATCGCTAGACTGATCGTCTGTAACTTCATCAGTAGTTTGTCGAAATACCTCTTGGGCTTGCCTTGCCTCCCTCCGCTCTTTGATCTTCTTCCAGCTCCTGCATCAGTACAACATCAAGTCATCTGGAACTCACAAGATGTACGAAATAACTAACAAAGAGAGTAAGATTGAAGTATCAAGCTGTAGATTATCCTCAGAACTAAACACTAATTGAATACTAACCAATAAAATCATTAACAATTGTAAAAATGTCACAGTTTGATACCTGTAAGTCGCAAAGCCCAGCAAGCAAACTGACATTGTTCCAAGAACAACACTAGCCCAAAAGAGTGTTTTAGCACGAGAAGACAACTCGGCTTCCATCTCATCCTTGGTAAGGTCAGACCTGAAGGTAAAGAGTTAAAAAAAGCAATAAAACTCAACCGAAAGAATATCTTCATATGCATGTCCTACTTCGGTTAACCACAAGAGATATCTTAGCCATATAAATTATAAACTACCAATGTTCTGGGAATCCTGGAGTATCAGTAAAAGAAAGATAAGATATGAAAACACATGCCAAACAAAAGAACCCTTACAAGAAAAAAGGTATTTCTGGGCATGAGCTGATCTCAACACTTGCTCTATGAGGTCGAATATAGCCTATTGCTGTAATCTCCTTTCCAACAGGAAGTATCTTTTCCTCATCCAACAACGCAATCTATGGAAGGAACAATTGCATAGCTCAAGATATATATCCCTGTGCTGATATTCCATACAAAAAAAAGGTCCAATATACAGCCAGGAACTTACTGGGTAACCATTGCCAATAATAGTCTGAAACAATGTGTAAGGAGTTGAGTCGACTGGGGTAAGTTTATGATACACAGTTGTAAGAGGTAATGGTTGCATTGCCCTGTCTAACTTCACATGGACCATTCCAGTCATGTTTTCAGGATCTACAAGAACAAATGGAACCTTGCAAAAGGAAAGGTATGGTTAACATTTGAGGCCAAGATTATTCAAACAATAACCAGCTTACAAAGTACAGATGGTATACCCATCTAAATGATGTTATAATCTGCTCCTTAATTGATTTGAAAAAGAGAGCATGCAGATCAAAGGTCCACCCAAAGATGCCTCTCCATTCATTGAACAAGCACTGCATAAGTACATCATCACATAGCACTAGTTAGAGAAATCCATACAGGGAAAGAATAACAGGTAAACAGCTGTAAAAGCAGAAAGGAAAAAATAAAGGCAAAGTTTAGGCGTATAGCGATAAAGTAAATGCCATTGTATATTTGTACTCATATATACTACTTTGGTAACAAAAGAAGGGAAATGGCAAATTAATTGCAAGTCAATGTATATTTTAATCCATGAGGATCCTTAACTTGGCAGGCCAGGACTGCAGCTGCGGCTGCTGCTGTGTTTGTGCTTACCAGAATGTTCCGGTTGGCTGCAGTGCAGCTGCAGCCCCGGCAGCTGAACATACCCATAATGTGTTCAGAAGTAGCTTAGCAGTTTGCGCCACATTACCACGGCATATAAACCTTTGCTTTTTCTGAAGTTTACAACAAAATCAATAACTGGAACTTTGCTTCAGGATACTGTTTCCACAGAAATCCAGAAGCAATCCAGAACATTAACCCAAGTCTTCTATGCCACTGTAGCAACAAAAAACAAAATCATAAACTTTTCTTCAATTTATTCCTAGTCCTTTTTCATTCTAAAACCATCTACTATGATTACAACATCACACTAGAATTTGAATCAACTGATAACATCAAAAGTCAAAACTGCTGCATTTTACCATTACTTCCGGGCTTTAACAACAACACTCTCCTAAGACCCAAATCCATGGAAGCATAACAGGGTTACAGGAGATTGATTTTGCTGCTAGTAGGCATCTTGCAACCAGATAACTCATATACGGTACTAACCATCTGATTCCCAATGCAACAGAAGCCAAATGCTATTTTGCATATTAATAATCAATATTGCCAAACTTTCCGAATTAGTTGTCAAACCTCAGAATTGAGCACAAGAATAGCCTGACAAGGAAACCACAAGCATCTACCCTTTCCCCAAACTATCTAATTATTATGCACAAGGGAATACCAACCACGTACCTTCCTACTCGACTACTCCTAGAAGCTACACACAGAGAGAGTAATGAAAACAAACAGACATTATAGCCTTATGCACTGAAATTCTCAAAGATTTCTACAATTTAAGGCCTCTATCTAGATTTGCAATACAGCACATGAAACCAAACAAAAGCTCCACGACTACTTCGTACTCCAATGCCTAAACATGCTTATCTCTACAGTTTAATCGGAATCTTCAGCGTTCCCATATAATCTCATCATCACGAGAACAGTCATTAAGCACGCACAGAACCCTTGAGAATTTATGATTGGATTTGGAAACCACACCCTTGCTAAGCATCCGTACCACCTAAGCGTAAACCCTAGCTCTAAGCGCCGGGCGCAAGATACTTCTCAGCGAGCGACTCACCAGCTGGGTATGCTTTGCGACGACGCAGTGCTCGCCGGAGCCTGGGGGGACGAGGTACTTGCCTCGGGGGGCGGCGCGGACGTGGCCCCGCACCGCCGCGAGGATCGGCTGGTCGCCGTCGCCGCCGCCGCCGCCGCCGTACTCCGCGAGGAGCGAGCGGAGGTCGGGTATGGCGGCCGCCGGCGCGGAGGCGATGCGCCGCAGCTGCCCGGACGCGGCGAGGTACTTGACCCACGAGGCGACGGCGAGCGCCGCCGTGCCGAGGCCGAGCACCGCCCCGTCCAGCGCGGCGGCGAGGCGGGCCAGCGCCACGGCCGTCTCCCTGTCGCGCGCCGACATGGCTCACCGGGGCGAGGCGATCGATGCGGTGGGGGCGCGACGCGCCGCCGACTTCGCTGCTTTCGTCGCTGTGTCCTCTCCTGTGTGCGGTGGCGATTTTGCCGATTTGGGGCCGAGCCGTGGACAGCCTGGGTATTTCACGGTTACAGCTGGTCCCGCCCTCGTGGACCTATACGAACCTTCGAGATTGGTTGCGCTACTCCTCCTCCCAGCCGTGAGCCGTCCGATCATGGTAGATAGAATACGAAGTGGTTTATAAGTTTTTTTTTAAAAAAAAGTTATATAGTACAACGGTAGACATTCACAACACACGCACGCTCACCCATATGAACGCACGCACGTAAACTCTATCCTACATGAACGCACGCAAACACTATCCTATGAGTATCTTCGAAGACTTAAGTTTTATTGTGCTATAGTAGATATATTCATATGAAAAATAACCTTATTTGATCATCTCTGATTAGACCCAAAGGTCACTCTACAAGTGTCATGCTTGGAGGAGGGTCCAAGCACGGACCTTGCGATTGTTTTCCAATTCTCGGAGACCCTGTATCATAGGGCTGTGTTTTAATTTTCACCCGTTGTTATTGGTTGCAGATGGCTATTTTGTATCCCATAGTTTCTTTACCAAATCTTAAAATTTAAAACTTAATTTCGATGCTGGTTTTGGTTTTTTTTTTGCATCGTGGTTTACTCATAAATTGTTAAGGATTAAATTGTAATTTATCGCTGATACGGCATATATAATAAAAATATGCCAAACAATGGTGCTTTTAGTACTGAAGCTGAAACTGCTGAGTGGTTAACTGGTGATGAACTTACATTGTTTGGAACGAGTTCGTGAATAGTTATAGTCAATTATATGAAAGGTATTTGCACATTTTTTGTGTGTGGCAGTGTGAGTATGGTTTTGTGTTTGGCAGTGTGAGTATGGTACTCGTGTGTGGTAAACTTCACACGACAATGCAACACAAGCTTTGGTGTTTTGCATTGGTTATCTCCTTACAGAACGACAGAACGGACCAACAACTTTTAGCAGTCTTCACAAACTGTACAATAAAACTGTAAAAGAAACCTGGTAAGCATTCAGATGCCACAGCATTCCAGGGCATCAGAACAAGATAGGTTAACCCATCGTCAATTCCAAAGTTACAAACATTTCACACTATCCTGATGTACAAGATTGTAAATGTATTCGTGACACCGTCCTGCTTTCCAAATCACAAGGACCAGTGGCATTTCATCTGCACAGGGAGATGGGATCAAAACTCCATCGTATTAAAAATCCCAAGTCCTAGGAACTGAAGGAGAGTAAGCATAGATCTGACGACTGACGAGCACCATCGAAGTCAACCATCTACAAACGCATAGAAGAAGTGTAATTTATATTTAGGCCTATATAACCAAATGATTTTTTTTAGAACTATAGCAAAACAAGATAGTATATATACCCTGAATCCTATCTGATCATAGAGCCTCCGAGCTGGTAGATTATCCTTATGCACATGAATATAAACTTCTTCAGCACCTAAAGCAGGGTTGAAGATAACAGTAGATGGATCAGTATTATCTGGTATATGTACTAACTAGTACACAATAACATTGTTTCATTTTTTAATTAAAAACAACTTCTTGCTTTACCATTGAATCTTGCAGCATCTATGGCCAGTAACAACATACTGCTGGCGATCCCTTGACGCCGTGCATATTTAGCAACACAAACATTTGTCAGATACCCAAACTTTGGCTGATCTGGCTGGTATATTCTACAATGAAATGATGACTTTCCAGGCTCCTGGGAAGAACTTTGAGATGTAATTTTCCACCATAAAAAAATTGTAGAAGTTATATAAAAAACATGGGTGCTATACTGCTATTTTTCCATACCGCAGGAAATGTCTCCCCATGCAGAGGATGCCTTATACAAACATCCAGGGTGCCAACGACGCTATTCAAAACAGTTCGCTTGAGATCATCATTTTTTACCTGCAATATTACACCAGAGACAGACATTTTTCAATTGTGAAATATAAGCAAAATGTCGGTAAAGCAACTGCAAGTCAGTTCAACTCTATAAACCAGAATATTTAGCAAGTATTGTAGTATTAGACAAAAAAACTGTCAACTTTTCACTTGTTGGTTGTGGTAGCCTTTTTACTTTTTTGACCGGGAAACAGTGGAGGAAGCCCCCACGGTGATTTGTGGTAGTCATTTTGCCATGTGTTCATCCCTTGCAAGTATTTCCTATGAACTAACATGCTGGATCCAAGATTTAATACCAAATTTGATAGACCAAATACGTGGAGCTTTTGTCTCATACCGCAACAAAACAGATATACTTCTCTCCTTGCAGCTTGCTACATCGCCTCTTTAATGCATGAAATTCCTGCAGAAAGATAGCCAACAATGATACACACAAACCGCAACATGAAGTATTGAATGACATTAGGCGGCAAATTAATGGAACGTTTTGACACATTGTCAATTTAAGCAGAGCTATTTGAGCAGGAGACATCCCAATTGCCTTCAAACAGACATAAACTAGTAACCAATTGATTACCCGTGTACCTGCGATGCAAACTTCCTTTTGAAGCTTTCAACATAGCTGCAGTAAAAATGATGGTAAATAAATGTCAACCATGAGGATAGCACTGATCATATGTTAAAAGCAGTACAAACAACAGAGGAGGCTGCATAAAATTTGCTTGCAAATCAAACACTAACCGATCGCTTGACTGATCTTCATATCGATTCTCTGCTCTCAACCATGCAGCAATCTATCGAGATGATGGTACAAGGAAAGTTACACATTTATGTTAAAGTGAATATTACAATTTCATAATACAAACTAAAAGGTGAGCTTAAAAGACTAGGAACATAAGTGTTAGCTAGTGGTCTCATCTTAGGAGCAATATTAGCATGCAAAACGAAAGGCGTGTTGACGACAATGGTATTAGCATATAACAGTAAACATCAGAATACTCCAAAATACCTGTACAGGCTATGTCAGCGAAAATTGTAGTAGTGTATTTCCCAGAGTTAACAATCTAATGTTTTCTACAGGTGACAAGAAATATACCCAGTATTCCTCATCAATTATAGCCTCCCGAGCAACATAGCAGCCAAAAAATCTTTTGTATTTGCAATCACTTTCCTCGACTGAGGGTCGAAGACGATTGAAACGAAGATCAGATGGCGCAGCTGGATGGAAAGGTGTGGTGACTTCTGACATTGGATTAGATAAGCTTGATGAAAACCCAGGGTGAGAGGCTCTTCTAGCAACACTGAGGCTGTCGGTGACCATTTCATCTTTGCCGCCATTCGTCGAAGCCACAGGTTCATCTTTCCTGGGAAAAAATGCTGATTTTGTATGAAAATAATGAGGAAGACGGCAAGATGCATCGACAGTGCATAAATGCTGTGTAAGAGTTACTCCGCACTTTTCTGATTGCCCAATGCTATCTCAATTCTTGCCTATCAAACCAAATGCTCCAAATTGTGCATCAATGAAGGTGTCTACTTGGACCAAACTTTCCAAATTTCCACACAGCAAGTCATAACCATCACAAAATACAAAGTACTAGCTCCAAATTGTGCATCTATGAAGGTGTCTACTTGGACCAAACTTTCCAAATTTCCACACAGCAACTCATAACTATCACAAAATACAAAGTACTAGGAGTCATCACTGCTCGCTGCTACGTCTTACAAAGAGAGGAGTTTATTGCAGTTCATGTCTACATTTGTAGCACAAAAAAAATATTTGTGTGGTGGTAAAACTGTAATACAATCAGTAACCATATAAATACCCCCACCAATCCGACATAGCAAGAGCGTGATCCTACATTGAACTAATTGATCAGCCTTTCTTGCCATCAATATAACTTGCAAAAGGAAATCCAGCAAGTCACTAATCAATAACACCCCTAAACCTCCTTAATTTCTTTTTTCACCACTCAAGTAATTTCCTCCTTTCCCCAGTTCCCCTACTTCACAATCAGCAAGAAATGAACGCAATTCTTTGTAAAGAACTAGGACCCGACCGGGGGGCATAGCACCAGACGAACCCGACGCAAAACAAAGGCAAAAAAATCGAACCAGAGCGCTCACATAGGCGAGCCGCGAGACGCCGGTGGAGGACTCCCCGCCGACGGAGCCCTCGCCCCCCGCCGGCCAGCGACGGCGGCGGCGCCACGACGGAGCCGGTCGCCATACACCCCCCCACCCACCCGCGAGGAGAGACGGCAGCAATCGGAGGCGGAGCAGTGGTGGCGGCGGCGGCGGCAGCTGGCCAGTGATGAGCTCCTCCCGCGTCGGCGTCCGGTGAGGTCTACCTATGCCTTGCCTTCCCCTCCCTTCTCTTTTCTTCTCTCTATTTCCGCTATCCGTTTCGCTTGTTTCTGTGGGCCTGGAGAGTGGGTCCGGGTGGGGTGGGTGGGACCCACTTTTACAGCCGCGTCCAGTCACGCGGTGGTGAGAGTGGTCGGTCGGCTTCCTTCCATGGTTCCATGGCCATGGCTGTCTGAACTCTGGACCATTTGACGACGCGATTGGCCATATGAGGGACGGGCGTACGTGACAGAAGAAGCGTCGCGTTCGTGTTCATGGTGCTTTGCTATCCTGATGGCTGTACACATGCGTTTCAGGAAAGCTCCAGGGTAGTGATAGGAGTAGTATAACAGCCTCGTTAGTTGATCATATTCTCTAATAAACCAAAACAGTTTATTAATTTAAAAGTCAACACTAAAAAAATTATGTTGAAAATATCTTATCAAGTTCGAAAATTCAAATTTTCTCTTTTGCTTTGACTTACGTGACCAATCGATGGGGCTCTATGTGTTGCTGTTTATGGATGGATATCAATCTATGATTGGTTGATGGGCATTCGCGAATCTGTTTATTTTTTGGATGCATAGGCTATTGAATTGTCACTACTACATCTAAACAGGGCATGATGGCACATTGGTTCGAGGTTAAGCCAAAAACTCAAAACAGTGGGTATACCTGTTTAAGAGAATATAAGCAAGATTCGCATGGGCTAGATAATGGTGGGGACTAATAGTATCGTGAAGGTTAGTTTAGTGTGTGTATTTTTTATTCATAATTTACTTGTTTCCCGGAGAACTTTTACTTTATTCGGAAATAAATTGTTCAGATACAAGGAGTATTTATGAGTTGTGGACACTTGTTTGGGGAAATCCACCAGCCTAACATTCCTTCAAGTCACTTTGTTTTCATATCATGGACCTTCCAATGGCATCATCTACGAAATGATATAGCTTAGCCTTTCTTTTTTCGAACGGTCAGGCCGTTGCCGACGTTTTATATAAAGAAGAAGGTGTCTCATTTTAAGGAGAAAACGAGACCAAACCTTACAATGCACAGTTAATTAGGGAAAACTGGGCGAAAACCACAACACTCAAACCTAAGCTACCAACACCACGAAAAAAGAAAAAATGGCGGAGCCCAAAACAGACACCGATAAAGAGCTTGTTGAAGGCAACACAAAGGCTTCGACTTCGCGAGGCAAGTGTTATCATTGCCGAGCTTGTCGCCTAGCGACACAGCAGCTTCGACTCCACAGCTATCACATCATCGTTGCCAAAGTCATCGCAGAAAACGAGCAAGGCACCGAATGACCACTTTGAACATCAGCCCAAGCCACTTGAGCACTACTACTTGTACACAGCTAACACCAACCTCCCTCGAAAACTGCAACGTGTTATCGTTGCCAAGCTTCATCGCATCCCAATAAAGCAGCTTCGACTTCACCTAGAAGAAAACGAAGAAAGTTGGACGCTTGCCACATCCAAGAGCGGCACCCAGGAGACGAAGACCTCGCCGAATAGCTAGGCTTATAGAGCTTCGACATGGGGGTCCATGAACGAGCATCCTTGCATGGAAAAGGTTCTTGGTAGTGAGGGAGACGCCATAACGACGCCTCCAAGGAGGGGAACGACGCCTAAGGGCGCCGCCGTCGTCAAGCCAACCAAAGGCCAGCCAAGGCTTTCGCCAGCATCATCCAAAACCACACAACCCACCCACACAACGTACGTCGTCGGACCACCACATCGTCCCTCTAGCCACCAAGCCTAGCCCACCACCCACAACGCCGTGTCGCCAGCCCGCCGGCATCCTCTGCTTCACCGACAAGATCTGGCCAAGGCGGCCATAGATCCGGCCGTCGAAGTTCGGCAAGCCAACGTCACCGCAAGCGCCCACACTCCGCTGCACCGCTGCCACCGTCGCCACCGCAACCGCCGGTGGTTGCCACTGTCTCCGCGTCGACGAGGGACTGCCACAACCGCCGTGGCCAGCCTCCTGTAGCCGTCCCCACGCCGGCGAGGCCACACCGGCCCCCACCTTGGCCTTGGCAGCTCGTCGTTGTCACAGGCGGCGGATCTGGCCAAGGGGGCCACCCTCCCCTACGGTGCTGTTGTGACCCTGGGCTCGCCACGCACCCTTTCGCTTCTCGCGCCATTGCCTTCGTGGGTTTTCTGGGCCATGCGTGATGTGTTACCCCGTACTGACCTGCTCTGTTTCCATTTTTGTTGTTCCATTTCTGTTGCGCCTTGCTCTTTCTGTTCTACATTCGTGCCGTCTCGTTACAACCCCTTTTTTTTCCCAAGTATTTCTGCACATATTTTCATCTACTTAGCGAGAGTGCCGCATGGCGTGTTCGCCAGTCAGTCTATCCGCCTAGCCATCGTTCCGCTTTTTTTTCCCCACCCACCCCTCCTGTTTTGCGCTAAGCACGCCTGTGTTGCCTCCCATGACCCAGTGAATCGGGTGGTGGCCACCTGCCCTGCTGCCCCCCCCCCTCCCCCTCCTCTGCTGCCGTCTGCTAGCGTGGCGCTGCTCGGTCAGCCGTTCGGTGTGCTCGGCCGACGGCTGCGGGGCTCGCGTCGACTGTGACCCCGCTCACCAGCGTGGGCGAAGTCTGGGATGCGAGGCGGGGCTGCAGAAGCTTCGCCCGACTAGTGTAAGTCCCACCATGATGACAGCCAGGCAGGCGGCTTGTCCCCGCCTCGTGCAGGTGAGCGGTGGCGGCGCCCCCGGGCTCGCCCAGCGACCCGGGGTTGGTGGCCGTGCTCTGCTTCCGACTTGAGGACCTGCACACTGGGTCTCTGGAGGGTCAGACTCTAGGCTCTGAAGGGTGGCTCTGCGCGCCCGCTCTCGCATTTTGCCGGTCGGTTTGCCACGGGAGGCCACCCCGACTTTTGCATTGCCCCGGTGTCAGCTAGCGGGTGCTTCGCGAGGGTGTGACATCCGCGTGAGTGGTGGGGCTTGTTCTGTTGTCTGCTGCGAGTGCAGGGGTGCGCGCTTCTTACGCCCACGGGGCTTCAGCTGAGAGTATTGTGCCTTTGGCCGCCGCCGCGGGCTGGGCGGGAGGTCTCGAGCGGCCGTCTCCCACATGGGGGTGCTCGTGGGGAGGCTGACCGGGGTCCGCAGCCACTGCTGTGGTGTCGTGCTTGGGCCCTTACCCTGCGATCCAGCGATGGCAATGGCACCGACGGTGAAGCTGCGGTGTGGTGGGGTTGGCTGGGCTTTGCCGCGGTGTGCGACCACCATGCAGGTGTCGTTGCGGCCTGCCGGTGGAGCTCTTCCTCTGAACGCTACGCCTGTTTTGCGCGTCGGCGCTTCCACCCGCTGGCCTTGTGCGGGCTAAGTGCCGGGCGCTGCGCTCCACCTCTTCTCTTTCACCTCTTCTTTTCCACCCCTTACGTGGCTCGCGTTCGTGCACCCGATGTTAACGCTCTCCTTGCTCTGGCGGCTGGTGCCCTCGTGTGGTGACTTGCATGTTGCAAGGTGCCCGTTTGGTGTGCCTGTTGCCTCCTCGGCCGGTGCCACGTTGGCTGGGCGGGCCGCCAGCTTTGGGCACAACGTCCGTCCTGTTTGGGCTGCCCCACGTGCCCTGTGGCGCGCTCCCCTTGCGGCATTCTCGTGGCAACTCTCTCTCACTGCTGGCTGTCTCTTCAAGGTGCAACCAATGTTCTTATCCTCACAGCCTGGGCGCACCGCTGCTCTCGGCATCGTCTCATCCCTGGAGGTTTCGTTTGGATCCTTCCTTCTGGGATCGGTGTTTCCGTTGCCTCTTCATGCGTGGGATCCTTCCTGCTCATGCAGCGCTCCGTCATTGCGCTTGCCCGCGGCGATTAGACTTTGCCGTTCTTTTGTTTCGCAGGACACACCCTCTGTGTGCGGCTTGTTTCACTTCCTTTTTTTTTTGCCATACCCTGCCGTGGTCTTGCATTCGTCCCGGGCGCGTCTTTGTTTCTTCCTGGGGCTCTGCGCCGGCACGGCATGTGGCCTGATTCGGCCCCTGTGGCTTTTTTATTTTTTCTTACTTGGTTCTACACTTCCTTTGCATCCCCTTTTCCTCTTTAATGAAGTTTTCTCCTCTCCGTTTTGAACTGCCATACTTTTTCTCTCCAGTCACGTTTGACTGTCTCAGTTTCTACTGTTAGTGGTCATGTCTGAGTTTCCTCTGTACCATTTTTTTTCTGGCCAACTCTATTCTCTTGGGCTTTCCCCCACTGGATTGCGCTGCCCGAGCACCCCACCAAGTGGCTTCTGCCACTACATTGTTTTTCCGACCACCTTTTTCTCGGCCCTCACACCACTGCTCCATTCTCTGACATTCTGTTGGCTGAGCACAGCCTTAGACATCATGCTATTTACTACATGGTTGTTATCGCAACATCTAACTTGGACTCCACATGGCCAGTCCACGTGGGATGGAGCGGTCCACGCGGGGTGTCGCCGAGCGACTCCCATTCGTTTAAGTAGACTACTTCTCAAGGTCCGGGTTGTACTCCGTGGTGCCTGGTAATTTTTTTCTATTTTTCTCGCTATACCCGGCAGGGTGCAGCCAGGAAATTATATCAATGTAGCTTCTCATCTAACTTCAGCGTATGATTCTTGCGAATTTTAAAATAGAAAAATTAGTAATTCTTTGTATTTTTCTCTGCCAGGTGTGGGGCCCAGCCGCAAAGCTGCCCCAACCAGGCTCCGCCCCTGTTTTCAGGGTTATAAATTGCACCTTGCCTTTTAACTGGCTATATCAAATTACAAAATACTATATCTGTTTTTTGTGCCTGGTTATTTTTTTTAAAAAAAAAATACTAATTGGTGTAGTGGCAAATCCTTACTCTCATGGCATTCACATAACTGAATAAGTATGTTATTGTGGGTACGTCTGACCTAATAATGTTTTATTATGCCATTAGATTTTGATGGTTTTTCTATAGACAATATATTAAGATGCGAAGATACATTAATTTGTTTCATTATAGGACAACGAACACAGCCATTCATGGTATAGAGTGATAGACGAGAGAGTAATGCTGAGCAATGATATTGTAGCACTGTAAGTAAGCCGATAAGTCTCATCAGGTAACATCTCCTCGACTCTATCCCGTAGGATGCGCAGGCAACTCTTATGCGCTTTGCGTGCCAATTCCTTCCCTCCTCCTCCACCATGACCCTTTGTACTCGCGCGCAACATATCCCTGTAGACAGCCATCGTCGTAGTTTCTCGCTCACCGTCCACACCTACCCCCGTGCCGGCCGATCCACCGCCCGAGCAATTAGGCCCTGGTCGGCGATAATAGGGAGCCAATCACCCAGTGGCTGACCAAGTGAAGCTCTCTCACTGTGGAGCCCGCAGCCGCAGTGTTGTTTAAGAATTGCACCTACTGCACCATGCGCTAACACGCCACCGTGGTACCCACCTCCGGTGCACAGCTAAGCCACGTGTAGCAACACGTTCCGACCCACTGGGAGGAGCATGTCCGTCGTGGCAGTTGATGCCACCGGACGACGGAGTGCCCATAGGAAGCTGCAACACCAGCAAGCTCTATCCAAATGCGAGCTCATGCATGTGGTCTGCTGTATACGGTGCCTCGTCCCATGAAAACATAGAAATGACAGATTTGTTTTGGCTGCTGTCAAGCCATTGCATACTGCATGAAGGTACTGGGTCGATCTATTGTACACACCAATATCAATTGTCCCGTCAAGAGCGGGAGGCACAAGGGAGGCCCGGAGGGGATGGCCGCTTAGTGTAGAGCTTGGTGAGGAGGCGGAACAGTCGCGGCTTCTGCATCGGGACAACTACGGTAGATGATGAAGGCGGCAGGAGGGGCGCTCTGAGCCCAGAAACGATCAGCATGGACACAGCAGTATTGATTCAACGTTAACGACCGGAGGCGTTGGGCGAAACCGGTGCTAATCCACGTCCGCTTCGTGCCGCCGGTATGTAACGGTGGGGGGGAAAAAAAAAAAAAAAAAGGGGGGGGAAAAAAAAGGGGGCGGATCCATGCTGGCTGGGGCCCATGTAAGTCTTCCGTGGTGGTACGGGGTGAGCTAGGTTCTCTTTGTTCGTGCCAACAAGGCCCCGAATGCCGCCGGGAAGATGGAGAAAATGGCACATGCACATCTCAAAGTTCAATAAAACATACAAACAAAAATCAATTTGAAATTAGTCCTTTAATTACACGAAATGGGTAATTAATGGAGATGAAGCATGAGCTCAAAGCCTCAAGATCACCTCATGCTCCTCGCTATCGCATATCCAGTTCTGGCGCGAGTCGAGTATGTCCAGTCTGGCTTCCTCGAAGAACCGCGGCGGCTTCATTCCCCATCACCCGGCGGCGCCGCACAGCTTCGGCGATGAAGGACTAGCGAAGGGCACAGGCGAGCGCGTCCGACGCCTTCTTGAGGAGCCGCTGACTTCTCTCGGCGGGACGTGGGGCGTCGACTCGGCGCCCTGCGCGGCAGGCGTCGACTGCCGGGAGGTCAGGACACGACGCGGAGGTGGGCGGATACATAGCCGGAGGGATCGCGGCCACCTACCGCGTTCCTCGGCCGTGGAGACGAAGGTGATGGCGTGGCGTCGCCTGGGCCAGCCGCTGGAGAGCCTCGAGGAAAGGGACATGTGCCGAAGGCTAGCCATGGAAACACCAACGATGTTGGATGAAGAAGAAGAAGACGACGACGACATGGCTGCCATGGCTGGGCCGGTTCTTTGGGACCGTATGCATGTGTTTGATATTAACGAAACTCTCGATGAAATATCAATATAGTAATAATTTCACTTGGAGATATCAAACGCAGTATGTCTTTGTAATTGTACTAGATATGGTAGTAATCACCGTCAGATGATCGTGAAGTGCAGAATAATTATTGGAATGTGGTACAACACAGTGAAGCCTGCTTATTTAATTGTAATACGGAAATTACGGCCCATCGTTTGGCTGTATTCGTGACATATTTGCAAAGGAAAATGTAATTTCATGACCGATTTGCTATCCCACTCCCGTGTTATTTTTTTTTGCTGCATTTGACACTTTTTTGGACCTCCATGCAGCTTAACGAATGGAAAGGCGGCAATTTGGCAGGTTCGACGTTCCATGCAGCTCGCCGTCGGCTGGCCCGTTCGCCTGTGTTACGTAGCTCCCCGCGCGCAGCGTGATATGGGAATGAAGCATGGTGCCAATGGTGGCCTCTGATTGAGCTGGCCGCCGGCAGTACGGCACTCTCGTTCGTCGTCGTCGTCGTGAAATATAAAGTTACAGTGCTATACTAACTAAAATTACATTTGTAAATTCAGTTTGAATATTAGCATGTAAGTTGGGGCCCCCCCCCCGCCCCAAAAACTGTAATTTGCATAAATAATGTGTAAGTAAATATATATCCTGTATTTTTCTTTAAATTATAAATTACAAGTCATATATAACTTAAAAGTTAATTTGTAAATTCCAGTTGATATGGCCCTGTAAGTGCACTGTACATTTTGGATAAAAATAATGTGTAAGTAAAATATTATTTGTTATTTTTCTTTTAAAATTAAAAATTTACAGTCCTATTAACAAAAATTACATTTGTAAAATTCAGTTGATGATGGCATAATAAGTCCCTGTAATTTTTGATAAAAATAATGATGTAAGTAAATACTATATGTTGTTATCTTTCTTTAAATTAAAATTACATCCTAATATGCTAAAAAATTACTTTGTAAATTCAGTTGATATGGCATGTAAGTGCCCTGTTAATTTTGATCAAATATGTGTAAGTAAATATATATTTGGTTATACTTTCCTTTTTGTAGTCTACTTGGATGTAAATCTAAAGATGAAAAATCGCTAAGGTGATTTTTTGGTCTAGAACACCGACAGAATGTAGACAGTCCCATTTATGAATAATAACTTTAAGGTCATTGGGGAGAGAGAGATAATTATGATCCTTTGAAAGTTTCTCTTGGGCCCAGTTTAGTCCTTGAAGTTCAATTCGTCCCAAAACAAGTCCTCCAATTAACCATATTGGGTTATATAGTCCTTTAACCCACAAATGTGGCCCGTGAGCATGCCAGTCATCCTCAGATGCAGCGGTGTGAATGAAATGACCATTCTACCCTTATATACCACATGAAAAGAAAGAAAAAAAGAAGAATAAACTGTTTTCACACGCGTATGATCGTTTAGAATTGTCAACTTACGATTGCCGCTGGCCTGTTATTTTTTGTTTGTGTTTTTTCTTTCTTTTCTATATTGGTATATAAGGGTAGAATGGCCATCTCATTCAATACCGTACATGCGAGGATGATTGTCATGCTCACGTGGCATTTTTTGTTTGCGTCCAAAGGACTCTATAAAACGCAAATTGAATTATTTTGGAGGACTTTTGGATGATTGAACCTCAAGGACTTAAACTGAGCCCGAAGCAAAGACTTCCGGAACCATAGTGGCTATTCACCCCATACTTTTATTACGTGTTCTTAGCGATTAAAAGCCAAAGACCTGAAAAAATATTTTTTGATGTAAAAACCTCAAAATCAGTTTTAATTTAAGGTTGAAAATAATAACTTTGGATAGAACATAAGCTATAAGCGAACAATAAGACGTCAGACTATCTGTCTTACCATCCCATTGATATTAAATATATCTGACCAAATGCTGCAGAGTGAACTGCTTTTTTCTTTTTTCTAAGTGAGGAAAAGAGCAAGCTTGTTTGGGTTACTTAATGGTGTAATAACAACCATAACTACTAGTAAAAGTCAGTGCCATCACAGCCAAATTAAAATTTCATCACCGTGGTAGGATGTAAGTGTGAGCTCCATGATGAATCTCAGATGGGACGGAGTTCTCTATAAATAATAATCTAAAGTCCTATTTTATATAAGTGTCGCCATTTAGCTTGATTGTGGTCTAGCCACGTCATCAGAGAATAGGGGCGACCGTTGGATTTTCATCTAATGGCTGAAGCACGAAGTCACAACAAGAGGGTCATCAGGCTGGGAGGGTTCAACTCTCGTTTTCCACACGCACTATTTTTCAAACTATTAAAACGGTGTTTTTTTAAAAAATCTTTCTATGCGAAACGTTACTTTGAAAAATCGTAATTATTTCAATTTTTTTAAGAAAAATTACTATCATAATTTAATTATGCATTAATACAAACACGTCGTTTTAACGTGTGCCGAGAGGAGGGTTCCTTTCACAACCTCTTTCTCCGAACAAGTAATGAATGTTATTTTCTTTATCTTAAGTAACCGTGGGTAATAATTGATGCATTCAGCAAAACTGTACGTCAAAGGACGCGAACAATTGCAATTCTTTAATCCGTAAGGTAATTACTCCATTGCCCTTATATATTTAAACCAAGATGTCGTCAACTAATTCACAGGCATCACATCTACCTTAAATGGTCCTTGCGCACACTGTCCATCGCCGGTTAATCCATGATGTAAACTTCTCATGCAAGACACAATTCGCATTAATGTAGGCGATTGGCCATGACCACGACCAACCAAGGCATGCAGCAGCCAGTCTTCTACTGCCAATCCAGCCTATGCCTATGATTCTTCTTCTCGCGTCGCTGTGTGCTTAACTGTTTGCTTCTCTTTTCTCAAGTTAGACAATGTGCAGAGCAAGCGGTAGGCCTGCTGCATGATGTCGGGCAAATCTACGAGCCCAATTAACAAAGGCTAGTCACTCTCATCATTGATTGGCCTGTTTAGTTCCCTAAACAAAAATTTTTCATGCTCTCCACATTGAATGTCTTGGACACATGCATGAAGTGTAAATTGCGGGACCAATCTTTTTAAGTCTAATTGTCGCTATGAATTTTGATAATGTGGTGCAACAGGAATATTTGCAATGATGATTAATTATGCTCAATAATTTATCTCGCCGTTTCCTAGCGGTAATGCTGTAATTTGTTTTGTCATTAGCGCTGGTGGAAAAACATCTTTGGTCGTTCGACCAAATCCACAATAGTCCGCGGTCATTAAAAACAATTTTTAGACCCCGGTTTATAACACAACAGGACTAGATCGAATCTTTAGTTCCGGTTGTGGTTACAATGGGACTAAATATGATTTTTTTACGTCGGTTGGGTTCCATGTCAAAGCCGTCGTCAGGCGCTAGAATCTTTTAGTCTCCGTTAGTAACACCAACCGGCGACTCTAAGGTTAGGTCTTAGTACTATATAATACTCTAGTACTTACCAATCTTCTCTCGTCCACACCAACAAACTCTCTCTTTATTATTTTTTTTCTCTCTAAACTCCCTATCTCTCTGCCTTATCTTTCTTTTCTTTTCCTTTCAAGCGGCGCTGGACTCGGAGCGAGAGCGGGGCCGGCCAGGTGGCGGCTGGCGCGGCAAGCGCGAGGGCTCGCGTGGCGGTGGCCCTGCGCGGCAGTGAGCGGGGGCAGCTGGGCGGCGCACGCACGGGGCGCGCAGGGCGCGCGGCGCGCGGAGGCGGCAGCGGCGCGGAGGGCGGTGCGGCAGCGGGCAGCGCGGCGGTGGCGACCGGCGACGACAGCGCGGAGAGGAGGCGCAGCGGCCGGCCGGCGCCTCCGTGGATTTTTTTGTTAGAATTGTTGTGATTTATTGCAGATGCCTCTGTGATGTAATTTGGTTTTGTGTGTGATGTGAACTTGTGATGTATTTTGTGATGATTTTGTAGAACTTATGATGTAATTTGAATTTTGGTGTGTAATTTTTTTTTAGGATTTTGTGATGTATTTGATTTGTGTGTATAAAGTGATGTGGATTTTGGGATGTTATTTCTTGATTTGGGAGTTGGGTTTATTTGGGAATATGGATGGCCACTTGGATTCGGTGAGAAAATAAAAAAAGAAAAAAAAGAAGAAAGGGGACCTATCTGGCTGCCGCTATCCTCTCTTTAAGTCGCTGGTTATATTGACCACCAGGATCCGCAGTTATTTTAATCCGGGACTAACATAGGGCATTTTATCCGGATTGCTACTGCGGTTGGAAACCCGGGACTAAAGGGTACGCACCGGGAAGTAAAAAATGTTTTCACCAGTTGTAGACTACGTTTAATACTTTAAATGTGTATCCATATAATCGATGTGACAACCGAAGCCTAAAAATTTTCCCAACTAAAACAAGGCCTTATTTATGCGTACTTTTCAGGTTTCATACAATATTTGATAACAAGATCGCTTTGCAGATTTTATTCCACCTATACTCTTGAAGTAATGTTCAATTGTCCCTTGAATACATGCTTTTTGGATATTCATGTCTGCTTCTTTAAATGTGTTTAAAGAACGAAGGAATTATAGTGGTTTATATGCGTACTTTTAAAGCACAACATATGCTGTTATATTTCCTCTAATTTCGCATGTTATATTTTGAAATAAGTCCGCAACACGTACCGGAACATATTATGCCAATCGCTATAGATTGCATGGGAGATCAATGCGAGGAGTGAATTTTCTAAACAAATGGAAAGAAGAAATCAAAATAGAATTCGATCATTTCAATCCTAAAATCAATACATTTCTAGCTAGAATTTAAAATTTATCAGAATAAGTTGATTGTATACGCTCTTATCTATCCTTCGATGTATGAATCTGGAAATTTATTCATTCGATATATATTCACTTCCCTACATACTTCCAATTAAATGTGTATATTATTTAAGTTGATTTCTTATAATTAATGTCAATGGACTGAAAAAGGTAAAATGACAATTAATTTAAAATGGGAAAGTAACTACTTTCAGGTTATAAGAAACACTTTGAATTTTTTTTTTCTATGCATCTAAGCCTTAATTTTTTTTTTATTTACCTCATTGTTCTTGTAATTTTTACTATTTTTAACAATTGGATTTTATTTTTGACAGACGTTTCACATCATGTACAGATAGGATAGGTATATTCATGCTGTACTTTCTTGCAAGCGATCAATCAATTGTGGTCACCCTCTATGGCGGATTCGCTGTGTTCCACGCTGATGAAAATATAAGATATGTAGTGGAAAGTACAGTGACCGATTAATCAGAAATATACCAAGCTTTTAGTACAGCTTTTTAGTGAGGGTGGGAGCATGGGCTAATGAATGGTGAGGTACACTGGTTCATTAACATTAAATGCCATTTTATTATGGGTGGCTGATGGACACAAATATAATATAAAGCCTTTTCTTTTCGTCCATGTAAATGTGAGAATCGCTAGCAAAATTCACAATAATGCTTTCAGATCTGGCTGTGGCAGTACTAATTCAGTCGGCAAGGACGGTCAATAACTCAATAATAGTCCTGCAGGCACACTGGAGAAGAATTTATTTTGGAGTTTTTCTATGTTTACAAGCAGTGTACTCCATATTCTATATTCCAGAAAACGATCAACTTTTAGATACAGGGCGGACGTAGACAACCTACTCCCTCCGTCTCAAAAAAAAAAAAGGTAAAACTCCAGGTTTCAGTTGTCCAATTTTAACTGTCTATCTCATATGAAATTTTTTTATAATTCGTTTTTCTTGTTGTTAGATGATAAAACATGAATTAATATTTATTGCGTGACCTGTCTTTTTTAATTTTTTTTTCACATTTTTTCATAATAAGACGGACGGTCAACGTTTGTGGCACGGAAACCCAGGGTTTATCTTTTTTTGGGAGGAGGGAGTAACACCCGTTTAGCCCAGAGCCTATGGTTGTCACAATTTTATCATGTTTAAAATGTTAAATTGAGTGTAGCCTAAATGCAATGGACGATATGGACCTTCTTTTTTTTTCGAACGGTCCAGGCCGTTGCCGACGTTTATAATAAAGAAGAAGGTTCTCATTTTAAGGAGAAAACGAGGACAAACCTTAACAATGCATCATGCTAATTAGGGAAACTGGAAGAAAACCACAAACACTCAACCTAGCTACCACACTGGCAGAAAAAGAAAAAGCGGAGCCAAACGAGCCATCGATCAAAGAGCCTTGTTGAAAGCGACACAAAGGCTTTTGACTTGCGAGGCAAAGTGTTATCGTGCGACTTTACCGCCTAGCGACACAGCAGCTTCGACTCCACAGCTATCTACATCATCCCGTTGCAAAGGGCACGCGCAGACACGAGCAGACACCAATGTCGCCACTTTGAACATCAGCCCAAGCCACTTGACACTACTACTTTGTGCCCAGCTTTAACACCAACCCTCCTTGATTGCTCCAATAAAGCAGCTCCGATTCACCTAGAAGAAACAAAGAAAGTTGGACGCTGCACATCCAAGAGCGGCACCCGAGACGAAGGCCTCGCCAATAGTAGGCCTTATAGGCTTCGACATGGGAAGGGTCCACGAACGACCCACCCTTGCATGGAAAAGTTCTGTAGTGAGGGGAGACGCCATAACGACGCTCCAAGAGGGTGAACACGCAATGGTGCCGCCGTCCGTCAAGCAACCAAAGGCCAGCACAAGGCTTTCGCCAGCATCATCCAAAACCGCACCCGCAACAACGTACGTCCCGACCGCCAATCGTCCCTCTAGCCACCAAGCCTAGCCCACCACCACAACTTAGGCAGCTCGCGAGGTGCGCGTGTCCGCCAACCACCGGCATCCTCTGCTCTGCACCGACATAGAGATCTGCAGGCGGCAAATGGATCCGGCGTCGAAGCTCCGGAAGCCAACGTCACCGCGACGCCACCTTCTCGCTGGCACCCTGGCCACATTCGCCCCGCAGAGCCGGTGGCTGCCAACTTGTCTCCGCGCCGACGAGGGCCTGCGCAACCGCCAGTGTCGCATCACCCGGGCCGAGGCCACCGTCGCCTGCGGCTTCCCGACACGCCGGTCGACCTCCGCCCCGCGGCGCCGCCTGGCCTCACTCCGTGCGCACAGACCGAACCACCTCCACCTGGAACCAAGCTGGGATGCGGATCCGGCCATGAGAGGCCTGGATCTGACCCTACCGTCGCCGACAGACCACCACTTGGGGCCTTCCTCCGCTGGCAGCGCCCCGAGCCGCCGTGCCTGACCTGCCCCGCCACCGCGACGCACCCGCGGCGATCCGGACCAGGGGTAGGCCGACTCCCGCCGCTTGGGGGCGGATCCACGCCGCCCTCGCCGGGGGCGCGCCGCGCTGCCTCAGCCGTCTCCTTCTCGCCGAGGCAAACACGCCGCCCCGTGCCTCCTCCGTCGCCGTCGCGCAAGCTCGCACTCGCCGCGGGAGGCGGATCCGTCTCCGCATGCCCTGGAGCCGCCGAGCCGACCGCCCGTCTTGCGGCGCAGGAGCAGCCCCCGCTGTCCCGCCGTA